>JAWDJD010000001.1:484965362-485502862 GCA_035047305.1 Bradypodion pumilum
AAATCCATAGTATCATCTTAACAGACATTACTGAATGTTAGCACATAACAATGTCTAGACTCATTAATTACTATATAACCACCGAATATTAAAAGCCATTATTTCAAGATCCGAGATAATAAGAACTTTCTGTGCTACCACTAATCTTTGGATAAATAATAATCACCCTGTGAGTATATACAATGCCCGGAGAGTTTATTTTCTGCTCAACTCCAGAAACTTCTTTGAGATGGTACTGGTCCTGAACTATCATTTGCCATACAAGAATGGTCCACAAATGGTTTCCATATATTCCAAAATCTATTCTCTTTTAAGTTATCTCTTTTCACTTTAATCTCCCATGTCAATTTATCATTCAGTGCTAAACTCCACATTTCTTTATACCACTCTCCAATCTGTATATCTATATCATTTTTCCAATTTCTAGCTATACATTGTCTACCCGTTGTCAATACAATTTCCAATAACTCTTTTTCCTCCTTGTTTAAACCCAAACCTTCCACATTCGTTAAAAGAATGGTACTTGACACCAACTTAACACTTCTACCCATTATTTCACCAAGCTCACCTTCTATTCTTCCCCAAAAATCCCTTATTTTTTTTACAGCTCCACCACATATGTTCGTATGTTCCATCAAATTCTCTACATCTCCAACATAACTTATCTCTTTTATTATCCATCTGGTAAAGTCTTAATGGCGTCAAGTACCATTGCCACAACATTTTAAAATTATGTTCTTTAATTCTTACAGACATTGTTCTCATAATCCTCTTTTTCCATTTATTTTTCCACTCATTCTCCCCAATTGTTATATTCAAATTTTGTTCCCACTTCCGTTTCAAATCCTCCTGTGGATCTGCACCTCTATTCAGTATGTTATAAAGCTTACTTACAAGACCTTTAATACTACTTTCCCCTTTTCTAATCTTTTTACCAACTCCTCAAATTCTGTATATGTTCTATCTAACCCTACTTCTTTTTTATATTTTTTGTTCCAGTTGTCCACCTTTAACTTCTGAAACCAATTCAAATTTAATATCTCAAATATTTTTTTCCGCTCAACATCAGAATCACAAGTTTTTAACCAATCCTTCAATAAAAGCATCCCATTTTTATCCAATATTTCCATTTTTTCCTTATCTAACTTTATTGGGAAACACATCATATCAGTCAATTCCAAAATTGGAGAGAGATTTGGGACCATATCCTTTTTTACCTTCTTCCACACCTCCATGAGACCTCTCATCATAGTATTATTTGACCTTTTCACCTTATCCTTTATTCCCAAGAAAATCATATTTCCAATATTTCTATATTCCTTCATCTCCAATTGCTCCCAAATTGTCTTTTCTCTTGCCAAAATCTTCACAACGTTCTTAACTTGAAAAGCTCGATAATATGCTAACAAATTTGGCATACCCAAACCCCCTTTTTTTTGAGACAAATACCATAGCTTCTTTGGTAGCCTAGATTTTTTGCCTCCATTACAAAAACCATTGAACATCTTTTGAAACTCATTAATTTCTTTCTCTTTCAAATGGATCGCTAATGTATCAAATAAAAAGTTAATCTTTGGTAACAATATCATTTTGCACATAGCAATCCTTCCGAACCATGACAGCTTTGACTTCTGAAGCTCTTGTATTTTATTCTTAAATTCCACTTTCAAGCTGTCATAGTTCAATCGTTTAAGTTCTTCTAATTTGTTTGAAATAATTATCCCCAAATATTTCAGCTTACCTTTAATTTGTATATTAAGTGTCGACACTATCCTACCCATCTCACTTGATTTCAAATTACACAACATCAATTCTGATTTATCCCAATTTATCTTTAATCCAGTTATAGCTTGGAATACCTGTAAATGATCTTTAATCCTGTCCATTACCAGCTCCGGGTGCTTCACCATAAGCAGTGTGTCGTCTGCATACATACTCACTTTATTACCCATGATCCCTTCTATATTTAAATCCTCCCTTATACTTTTAGCTAAGATCTCCATTGCCATAATAAACAGGATTGGAGATAATGGACAGCCCTGCCTAGTGCCAGCCTCTAGCTTTACCACATCCGTAAGCTCCTCATTTACTCTAACCCAAGCATTTCCTTTTTGTTATAATAAATCTATAACCCTATTGAATTTCCCCAAACCCATATTTTTTAACTATTTCCTTAATTGAAGACCACTGCAATGAATCAAATGCCTTAAAAATATCCAATGATAATAATCCCACCTTTTCCTTTGTTTGATTAACGTTGTCTATTAAATCTAATACCCTTCTAGTCAAATCCGCCATGTGTCGTCCTTTTAAAAACCCAACTTGATCAACATTTATATATTCCCCCATGAAACTATTTAAGCGGTTAGCCAATATCGCTGTGAAGATCTTCGCATCTTGATTTATAAGTGAAATTGGTCTGTACGAATCCACTCTTTCCAAATTCTTACCAGGCTTTGGCAGAAGAACGATTGTAGTGTTATACCATGAAGTCGGAATTGGTCCTCCATCTAGTATATAATTATATAACTTCACCAATTTCGGGATCACCACCTCTTTAAATTCTTTATAAAACTCTGTCGATAATCCATCATCCCCCGGGGCTTTCCCTATCTTCAGTCCGCTTATTACCTCCTTAACCTCTTTATCAGTTATCTTTTCCTCCATTTTCTCCCTATGCTCTTGTTTTATTCCATTCCCTAACTGTCTCTCCAATATCTTTCTAAGCTTCTCCAAATCTACTTCCTTTTTGCATATAATACCTGGTAAAATTCCCTAACAATTTTACATTTATCTCTATTCTTATTACACCTTGAACCTTGCCTATCAACCAATACCCCAATTTCTCTTTTTTCCCTTTTAACCTTGGCTGCTCTTGCTAATAATTTTGAGTTCTTATTACTAAATTCAAAATATTCTCTATTTAGATAAATCAAATCTCGTTTAACTTTATCAATATCCTTACCCATTACTTCTGCCTTAAGTCCTTGTAATTTCATAAAAAAATTTATCTTTGTTTTTTGCATGCTCCTCCTGTAATTGTTTTATTTCTCTTTCTTTTTCTATCTGTTCTGCTTTATATTTTTTATATTTGAAGCTTGCCAATTTTATACTTTCCCCCCTAAAGACTGACTTCATGGTATCCCATACAACGTTAAAATTAACCTCATTGTTGTCGTTCCACTGCCAACTTTCTTTCCAACTTTCCATAATTGCCTCTTTACTTTTCTGGTCTTTGAACAAATTAGGATCGTACCTCCAATTTCTTACTCTTCGAGTATTTTTTGTGCTTTCAATTCCAAATATACTTTAGCATGGTCCGATTCCTTAATAATCCCAATTTCCGTACCTTCTATATCCCCAATTAAATTTTCCGAAAGTAAAACATAATCTATTCTTGAGTAGGTCCCATGGACGTGTGAAAAAAAGGAATATGCCCTTTCCAAGCCCTTAAACTCTCTCCACGGATCCTTCAAGCCCATAACATCCATCCAATTATCCAACACCTTCCCTTTCAAACCAATTCCACTTCTAGCTATGTTTGTACAATCTAATCCTGACCTTATCAAATTAAAATCACCAGCCACAATAGTTTTTGCAACATTTTCCAACTCCACTATTTTCCGAATTTTTTCAAGAAACTCTGCTTGGTGGTCGTTCGGAGCATAAATATTTACCAACATAATTTCCTCATCCTCTATTTTTCCTCTTAACAACAGATATCTACCCTCTTGATCAGCAATCTTTTTTGTAATTTCAAATCCCAACTTTCTAGAAATCATGATTGCCACCCCTCTTGCTTTCGAAGTACCAAACGCCATCTCATAATGTTGCATCCATCCCAAATAAAGTTTGTTCGTATCTTTTGACTTCTGATGTGTTTCCTGTAAAAACAATATATCTGGTCTATCTTTTTTCAACGCCAATTCCAATCTCCGTCTCTTAAGAACAGAACCTGTACCTTTCACATTCCACAATATTATTTTAATACTTCCCATAACCAAATTCTTTTCCCAGCTTTAAACTCTCCATCGGGCGTGCCACCAACAACCCTACCACCATACCAACTACATAAAACACACACTTTCACTCTCCCCAGCTTCCTGCGAAAAGCCGCCTCTGTCGACCAAAGAGGGGAGAGGGGGGACATGCAAGATGTGCCTTACTGTCGGCGCTACACGCTATTTGCCCATTCTACCTCTATTAACTGCTTAAAGTTACTGAAATCTAATGCTCATTGCTCCTTTCCTATCTCCTCCTCCACTATGATCAAAGACGGCTCCTCTTCCTCCTCTCCTCGCTGTGGTGTTCCACCTGTAGCCCCACCGGCTTCCTCCCTCTCATATTCCCTCCCCAAAGCTCCAGAATCCATCAATTCCTTCTTAAAATTTTTCCATTATTCCGAGTCTACCTTTACCAATTCCAACAAACTCAAATATTCCAATGGATTGGTGCCTTCATCAATAACTTGCATTCTTTTATCATAGAAAAAACGCAATTGTTGCGGAAATCTCCAATTATACCTTATATTTTTACTCATCAATAGGTTAGTAACAGGCCTCATCTTATACCTCCATGTTCTTTCCTTTAATGAAATATCATTATAAACTTCAACGTCAGAGACATCAAATTTCAACGCATCAGGTCCAACTCGTTTCAGATGGGCCATTACTTTTAACTTATCTGCCCAATTCGCAAATTTAACCAACACATTTCTTTGAACCACCCTCCCTCTTCTTGGACCCACCCGGAATACGCTTACAAAATCCTCCTGAACAAATTCTTTCCCCATATTCAGACCATTTAACCACTGAACCACCCTCTCTCTTAACAAATCCGGAGTGCGTTCCACCACCTGACGGATCACAATGTTCTGCTTTCTCATCATATCTTCCACAGCATCTATCCTTCTCTCTTGTTCCTCCAATTTCAGCTTATTCTCCCGCACCACCTCCTGAGTCCCTTTTACTTCCTTCTTTATGGCGTTTACCTCGGTTTGAACCAATTTCACATTTCCCTCAATTTTTTTCAAACTTAAGTCCACCTTTTTTGAGAAATCTGCAACTGATGACATCACCTTATCTTGTTTTTTCATCATTTCATTTCTGTCTTTCACCCTTGAATCCTCATTTTTCTCCAATTTTTGAAACAACTTGCCAATTTCCACCATAATTTGAGTCTGATCATATGACACTGTGGGCGGGGATGAAGACTGAGTGGATTCCTCCATTGGTGCTTTTTCTTTCTTCTTAGGCTTTACAACTGGTTCTTCTTCCTTTGCTTTCCCTCTTGTACCTTTATCCATAATAATATAATATGTAAGAAGCCCAGTGCTGCAGTTCGCTGTAAAAGTTAGTCACTGAAGTGAAGCTTGTAACACTGCAACCACTGGTTCCACAGATCCAATAGGAAAATTTATATGCAAGCAGAAGATCAAAAAGTTACTGTAATCCACAGAGATAAAACAGAAGGAAACAACTCTCCCAACAGGCAGCTTAGGAGAAAAAAGAAGAGCAAAAAATGTTGATCCACAGCAGGTCCATTTCCCCAAAGCAAATAATCCAATCAGTCGTCTTCCAACTGCAGTAAAAGGGCTTCAAGGGAACAGTCAGCCCAAGCTTCTCCTTTAAAAAACCAAGCCGCCAAAGAGAAAGGAGGGGGGGGAGACCAGAAGGAGAAAAAGCCCAAAAATCCAACCAGCGAGGAGAAGAGGTGAGGGGCAGTATATTCCATAATAAACAAGCAGGTATTTGTAATCCACACGGTGAAGGAACCAAAAGGCCAAAACCACCTAGTCCTTCTCTTGAAGCGGACAATCAAAACGCCATTTTCCAGCGGCTGCCTTAACTTTTGGGTAAAGAACCCCCCTTCTCCTTCTGAGGAACGAAAAACTTTCTCCAAGCAGTTTAAGCCGGGGAACTCCCAATCGTCTTCCAATATTATAGCCCAGACAAAGATAATTAATCCACTTTGTTGTCATCAAAACATGGCGCGATCTTCTGGTGTGTAGAAAAAACCAAAGCCCAAACACGATCACTTTCGTTTTCCAGGACCGCCGCCATTAACGAAACCACCACTTGCTTTCATCCGCTTCCACCCACTTCCATTTCAAAGTCCGAGCTCATTTAACAAAAAAACCCCAGCCAATTTTAGAATTTAGAGTTCCATTCATGCACTTACATACAGGCTATTTTCATGTCAAACAACTTCTTGCCAGTTCCAGAGCCTTCTCCGCAGTCTCGCTGATCCCGTTCTCGGCTCCCCGTCAGAAAAGCCGCGACTACCGTCACAGCTTCAGCCGTCCAGGGAAGCCTCCCGAACTTCGACCATCCAGCCTCAAAAGATCGCAAAATTTTCCAGAAAGACAGGCAAGGTTCTTATCCTTAGAATTTACCACTTTAAAACTTCTCCATTTCACTCCGGCACATTAGTTACCACTTTGTTAGGCGCGAGCGTCTGAATCTAGATGTTACTCGGCAGCCATCTTGGCCACGCCCCCCGGTGCTTTGTGTTTGTGCTGCGTTTTTTTAAAAATGTTTTTCTTTTGATTGGCTGCGGCGCGTTTCCGAACGCTGCACCGTGCGAGAGCCTCTCAGCCTGATTGGCTCTGGCTCTGGCGCGGCATGGCGCGGCACAAGGAATGTTGGGAAGTGAAGTTGTTTCCCTTTCTTCGCGTTTGTGGGGCTGTTGCCCCACTGCCGGTTTTCTCAATCCTTCGTTGGCCTGTGGACCCAGATTGGCCGTGTGCACGAAGGGTGAGTGCAGGCAAGTAGGGCGAGGCATAGCAACCTATAGCCAGTTCCAACGGTTAACCCTTGGATTTATAGGTTAAGATGTGTAATATTTTGTTCATGGTTCTTTCAACCCAGAAAATGGAAAACCTATGTTCTTTGAAATATTAGATTTCAACACCCTTTACCATTGCCTACAATGTTGGCTAGAACTCATGGGAAGTACAGTTGAGCAACCTCTGTAGGCCATAGAATTCTCATCCCTGCACAGCCGATGTGACATTAAGCCCATTGTAATTCTTTCTTGTTAATTTGTGAACCTTAACAGGGGAATGCCAAGTACCCACTGCTTGAGGCAGTTTGGCATTTGGTGGGCCCACATCCATCAAACATGGAAATAGTTCAGAGCAGATGTCCCCACGGTTGCTCGTCTTGTTGTGTCAAAATGAGGCAAAGATAGTTGACTATTTCAGGAGTGCAAGTTTAAAAACCTACATTTTATTCCTCCTGCCTTTGCATACCCTGTGGTTACAGTGGTTAAACTGCTGTACTACTGCCAAACATTGTGAGTTCAATCCTTACTGGGACAAGGTTGACTCAGCCTTCCATCCTTCTGTGGCCAGTAAAATGAGAGTACCCAGCATGTTGGGGGCAAAATGCTAATTAAAGTCTGAACTGCCCAGAGAGTGTACTAAGCGCCATGGGGCTGTATGTGTGTCGTTGCTGTTGCTATTTGCATACAAAAATGTAAAACAGCAAACTTGCTATTCATTATCTGGTGGATAAGAGTAGAAAGCTGCAATTTAATTGCTACTCTGTATTCTCCACTGTGCTAAAAAGTACAGGTGGAGACTTAAGGCTTTCAGGAGGTAGCAGGACAGAGTGGTAGAACTTGCCTTTTCAGTTAATAATAGCCAAAATAAAAAGATTATAGAAGGAAAAGAGAACAGTCTCTACTCTTTTTTTAGGGGGTAATATGGAAACCTGTCATTTGTCCTAGCTATAGTTAGAGCCAATGTTTAATTTGATGTGATCTATGATTTGCCAGGTAACTTTTTTCACTGGTCCCTACTGAATACACCAGGCAGGTCATGGTGACAAAAATTGCTCTAAGCACGAAACACCTGAGTGACTTTTCTTTATCATCCACATAGAGCCGTTCACTTACCGTCTGGGTTACAAGGACATGTTGCCTGGATAACAGCTGGGTCTCTGAGGGCTTCCACAACTGTCCTGCTAGCTGTCCATATATGAAAGGGAGCATTTTCTATGAACGTGTACTGTGGCTTCACAATGGAATTGCAAGAAAGGAGTTGCCTCAGCCTGAAAATAAGACCCAGTTGATTTCAGCAGGGCACGGTCTAAGAAACAAGCTTATAGGAGAGGAATAATACAAATCTGTAGAATTCTCATTAAGACCCCAAACATTTCACCTATAATATACACTGTCTTTTCTAATAGCATTTGCCAGGAGCAAAGTCACTAGATTTCTCATTCCTGCTTGGTGTGTATATATAGCCAAAATATATCTGTTCACACAACTTAAAAGTGAGCTTGCTGAATATATGGATGGATCTTTACCTACTAATCTGACTGCAAATTCCACATTCATGGAAGTTATAAGAGGATCCAGACACTTCGGAAATCAATTTATAGTTAACATTCTTCATATACCAGGTGAAAGCTAATATTCCAGTACTTGTTTAAGGAAAGTATCTACACATAATTTTAAAGTGAGTTCATCAACTATCAGTGAGCAAGGCAAATTGAACTTTTCGAGGCACCACATTTGATATTACCCTATGTGTACTAAAAGCTTAAGGGAAGATGGTACTCAGTGCTAATGTTGAGACAAGACATAGTATATGTGTGTGTCCTGGAATGGCCCAACGTTTGTTTCAATATTCATCATTATGTCATTAAGGGTACTTCAATCTTAAACAGTCATTGTGCAGTAGTGAATATATTGAGTAGAAAAGAGTCATTTAGTTTTAAAAGTTTCTTGCACATAGGCCTAAGTGGCATGGAGTAGTTCTAAGCTTAATATGGAAGGAATTATCAGTTCTGGATGTCTATTCAGCTGGATGACTGAGTTCTGTTTCAAATTTTTGTAGAAATAAGGTGCTGGGAATTAATTCCAACAATAAAGAAAGAACAGATTACTCCCCTGTAACTGTGTTTCTTCAAATGGTCTATATACATTCATACAACCCACCCACCTGCCCGCCGAAGAAAGTAACCTTTAAAAAATAACTGCAGACTTGTCTTTCCTTACAAGCCAGTTACAACCCAGAAAGTGAATGTTTTGCATATGTGCATAAAGTAAACATTTTTATCATACGTGTCACTCAAAATGCTATTAGTGTTGTCCTATACCCTGGAGGCAGGGGCTTCTTGTCTCTTTGCTGCATGGAGAAAATATAGGTGGGTGGAGTTGGTCTGTCCTGACATATCCTTTGCTCCCCCACACTATTCCCTTAATATTTACATATACTCAAATCACCTCACCTGGGAAATATTTATCTCAATGTACAGTACCTGTCCTATTCAAAGCTGTAATTGTTCCTATAATAATTTTACTTTTCTTGATCCACCAAGTAGCAGCGAACTCACACTATGTTTAAAGGAGCTTAAACACACCTAAGGATTGCACTACTAGTTTCAGAATTCCAAAGTACCTCTGGGCAAAGTCTTCGACCCATTTCCAAAGGAAGAAAGGTAGAATTATATCCACTGCAAACAGCTATAGGGATCCTGAGTTACAACAGCTTACCATGTTTACAACACCATATTTACAGCCATGACAATATATCAGCCACGTCGCGCCTCTCCCGGGTCCATGCCATCGGCCTGGGATGGGAAGCAGCTGCGGCCACTGACCCTGCCTCCCTCCAGCCCTGCCTAACCGGAGGAATAAGAGGGACACCGGAGCTGCTGCCGAGGAGCCTCGTCGCGCCTCTCTTGGAGTCTGGGGACTTTGTCTTGGACATGTTGGCGGTGAAAGGCTATTGTATTAGGGTACTGGGTTTCTGTATTATTATTATGTATCTTATTTTTGTAACTTTGTAATTTGAAAAATGTACCTTGTATTTTTTTGCTAGGAAATGTGTTTTATTGTATTTTTTGTATTTATTGTATTACATATTGTTAATTCCCCCCCCTATGTTGTAAGCCGCTCTGAGTTGTGCTCGCACCAGGAGGGCAGGATATAAATAAACTTCTAATCTAATCTAATCAAAGAGTAAACAAAACATAACAAGCAGACAAAAATGTTTTTGTTTTTTTACTCTGATATGCTTGCACAGACTAACATGACTACACCTTCAAAAAGTTCAGCCATGGCAATGTTACATAATGTGTCCACATAGCAACCAAGACTAACTTTAAACTAACGAGTGACATCGCCAAGGACAAGAGACGCAGAGAGGGAGCTTGCTTTCCACCCATTTGTGAGAGAACAAATTAAGTTGTAAATGTGGAGTTATATTGTACAAGTCACAGACAGCTTACACACTTTGTTATGTGCTAAGAAATCATGCCCAGTTTACAGTAATCCTGATGGCTTTTCCAACATATGTGAGATATTTAAGGAGTGATTTTACAAGCACCGTCTGTTTCCCAATGAATTTCCATGGCCAAATAGGTGTTTGAGCCCAGGTCTCTGGATCCCAGGTTGTTATTCTACTTACAGCCTCAACTGGCTCTCAGTAGCAGTGGCTTACATTCTGATGAAAACAGATCAGAGCTCAGAAGTATGACCAAATAGTGTTTTTAAAATGCTGACGCTATGTGGGGCTTTTCTGTCAAAACACATGTACAAAGAAGTATGCATGCTTTTATCCTTCCCATACCTCAAATAAAGCTAGCTCTGATAACATAGTGCACAGTTACCTGGGCAAAGGGATTCCTGTGACCAGGCTGTATATAATAGAGCATCTTTTGAGTGCATCTTGTACTTCTGAGCAAATATGCGGGAGATGAGATGGAAGACAGCAGAGAAATACAACATCTGCCCACTCTGCCAGCTGCCTGTTGTTGTAAAAGCAGTTAACTCCTAACAGCTGGAATTCTGCTAGAAAAAAGTAAAAGAAAAAAGTAATAATTCCCTCACCTTCACATAGTTTTCTTGTTATGTGCTTCCAAAGTGGCAATCCTAATATTTTCAAAGTTCCTTACCTTGGATACCTCGGAGTCGTTATTCAGTGAGGAGTCCGTGCATTGGTAGACATCTCCATGATGACATTCCACATGTGCAAATGGACCTGAGAAATCAAGTCCATTTGTATGCATTTTTGAGCCATTTGACTATAATGTCACCCGCTGGCTAGGCAGACCATGACGTGTGCCCTCCGCTTTCACCTTGCCCAAGAGATCCATATTAAATGGATGGTTTGCCATTGCTGCCTCCCAGTAAGGATCTATGGCTATGAGGGCATTTGAAACCATGTCTCCTGACTCCTAGCGGTCTTCTATCCATAACACTGGCTCTCCCCTCCCATGGTAGAGTTTTTGAGGTCCCAATGCTGTGCAGGATTATCTGGGAATGGGATACATATGGTCAAACAGCAGGAGTGGTGGTGAGCAAAGCCCAAGAATGTATATCAGGGGTGCCTAAACTATGACCTGTGGGCTGGATCTGGCCCCTGACACCAATTCATCCAGCCTGCAAAGCCCTCGTCACTCCCGGAAGCGGAAGTAAACTGTGCCTGTATGGGTGCAGTTTACTTCCGCTTCCGGGAGCAACAAGGGCTTCGCGGGACAAATGAATTGGCATCAGGGGCTGGATCTGGCCCATGGACCAAAATGACCCGCCACCTGAACCACATGACAGGCCTGTGGCCCAAAATGTTTGGGCACCCCTGATGTATATCATCCCCATTCAGCATGGCCAATCGAAAATTATGGAAGTTGCTGTTCAAAACACCAGAAGAGCTGGAGGTTCCCCATCTCTGTTTCAAAGGAAGAGAATTCCAACATTATGGGGCAGTCAGAACATTTCTCCATGTGTCTGTACAGTCCTGACATTGAGTGCAGTGTACTGATGAAGACATCACTCATAATGGGAGCAGTGTTGGTGTCTCCAATTGGAATGGCCCAGATTTTGTGTGTGAATGAACTAATATGGTGGTGCGTGTTTCCTCAAAAATGCATAAGTGTGAATGAAGAGTGACAACATTAATTAGATTATCATATTGTTGAAAGCCCCTCTTTTCCAGTGATGATTAAGAATTTGGAATGGATATAATGCTGAAAGTTATTATATAATACAGCTCATCAAATTTATACCTATAAATCCAAAGGTTAACCATTGGAACTTGCTATACGTTTCTGCACCTGTCCATTCTATCCCGTACTGAGCCTCCAGCATTCACCCGAACCCGGTACGGAGGTTACTGGAGGGTTGAGAAACGTGGCAGTGGGGCAAAAGCCCCACGAACGCGAACAAAGGGAAATAACTTCAATTCCCAACGTTCTCTGCGCCATGCCGCACCTCAGCCAATCAAGCTGAGAGGCGCGAGCAAAAAGAATGTTGGGAAACGCGGCGCGGCCAATTAAAATGGAGCCGCAGGAAAAAACCGCTGCACGAACGCAAACCACAAACGCAAAACTACAAGCCCCAGCATCCTGCGTGCCGTGAGCATGCAGAACGCTGAGAAAGCTGGCGCGTGAAAAATAAAATTACAAAATGCAATGGGAGCCCAAGTCCTCAGCAGGCAGACGCAGCGCCTCGCAGCCACGCAAAACAAACAAGCCACAAAACGCCACCGCGAGACAACCGCCGGCCTTCTTTCCCGGAGCAACGGGAAGAAGAGGGACTCCCTCTTCTCCATGCTACCCCGCCAAAGACACGGCGAGACCACCACTGGCCTCAAGGTCAGTTGAGCTGGGGTGGGGAAAAAAACCCCAAAACAGGTAGCAGTTTGTCAGGGGAAGTACCCTCCCTGGCGGATGACTGGTGGATGCCTTTGTACTTCTGAATACAAAAGCAGCAGCCAGCAATCCGGAAGGAAGAGCACCACCCCTTACAGATCGCTGCCTGCCCATCTCCGGTTAGGTAAGCCAGGAGAGAGAGGAGACAGAGAGGAGAGAACCATCGTTAGGCAGAGATAGCTCTTCTCTGCCTCCTCCTTCTCCTCCGACCTACCTAACGAACCTTCCCGGGAGAAGAATGGGTTGACTGCCTCCTCCTCCTTTCCCCCATTGCTGCTTCGAAACCAAAATTCAAAGCAGCAATGGGGAAAAGAGGAACCGACAGGCAGCTCGTTCTTCACACTAAAGTAAGCACCAAAAACAAACACCAAAAATTAATAAAAATAATAAAACAAAAATAAATCAATAATTAAAAAAACCATTAATAAACAAAAAAATAAACCACAAAATACACAAACAAAAACATCCACAATAACACAAAACCACATACAAAACACCTAACTACAACATGAAAAACCACAAATTACACAAACAACAACTAATTACACAAATAAACAACAACGAAATAAGAAAAATTAAACAAAATCAGAAATAACCAAACCAATTAAACAAACCTAAAACTCAACTAAAACAAAAAAGAACAAACAGAAACACCTCCCAGCCCACCACCACAAAAAAACACCAAAGAAAAACCCCAGAAGAAAGAAAACCAGACAACTCACCAGCACGTCCTCCCTCCACGACGACCGGAACAGAAATGAAGAAACAAAGACGACTTACCGGAAGAAGCCCCACCCAGAGGCCAGGAGAGAAAAAACACGTGAAACTAAAACAAAACCACTAGCAGCCCCACCTGCAGGGCAGAATAGTAAAAACAACTCAAAAACACACAACAGCCCCACCTAGAGGCCACAAGAGTAAAAACAAGTCAAAAACATAACAATAAATCAAAAGTTTACACAAATCACAAACATATGTTAAATAAATAAAATAAAAAGATTTATAACATCCTGTGTTGAGTTTTAACTCAAATAAAAACCCAAAACATCTTAACACAGTTTAAAAACATTGAATGTAAAAACTAAAGAATGTAAAATAAATATTATTTTAAAGTATCAAAAAATAATGCCTGCTTAATACCTGTGAATAAATAAAAGTATGTGTGTGTGTGTGTGTGTATGTATATATACACACACACACACACACACACACACACACACACACACACACACACACACACACACACACACACACACACTTTCCTCTTTTTTACATCATAACAAAAACAACAACAACCAAAAACACAATTTAAAACAGCCCGGCAATGCCAGGCAAAACTATGCTAGTAATGTATAAATACTTTTAGGGCAAAAACTAATAATTAAAAAAAAACACAGTATTTCAAATTTTTAAATTTAAAGCCTATAATTCAAAACAGCCAAGCCAAACAACAACAACAACCAGAGTTCAAAAATTACTTCTTCTTCACATGCTGTATCTGATTCCAAATATTGGCGGTCATCATAGTGATCAGCCATGAAGATTGTCCTGGGAACAATACAATGCAGTGGCCTTCCATTTGCCTTCCGCATCACAGCGTCATGATACCTATACCACTGATCCAGTTTTGCAAAAGTCACTTTCTGGTCCTGAGCCCTCCACCCAAGGTGGTTAGTCCTCAGGGTTGTCAGGTTAGTTAACTGCCACCTGACGATTGACGTTGAGTCACTGACAGTATGGTCTACTCCATTACCATAGCAGGACAACCTGACCAGACTGGGGGAACTATTTTTAAATTCTTTTAATAATCCTCTCCTTGCTTATAGTCCTTGGAGAATGACAAAGGTATTCCTTTTTCTAAACATCCATCTACTGACTAATGGTTCCTTTTTTACATTCAGCTCATACATAAAATGGTATAATAACCTTGCACCCAGATATGAAATTAAGTACTGTACATGCAACTTCCACTTCTGACCTCTTTGTTTTTATCTTTGTGAACAACCTGTACTTTGTTTATTCATTTGGAGCTGGCAACTGTACTCAGTAAAAAGGTGAGAGGAGGATAAGGACATCAAAACATTGTCACCAGGTGATCTGTGTGTCTGGGGAGGGGGTGGGGAGCTTGCTATTTTTAGATGACAGATGGTCAAGGGATAGACAAGCAGAACTAGACTTTTACCGGGAAGTGTAGCAGGATTGGCAAACAACCTAAACATGTAGACAGAAGCACTTCTGAGTTTTATAATGGGTATGCCTAATGTTCTGACACTTACACAGTGTTTCTGGCTGCCTAGTAGAGATCTGGATGTTCTTTTCTGAAATGCCACCCAACTGTAGCAGCGTCCAGGCCAGCTGTTTTCCAATATGGCCTCCACCAATAATCCCAATCTTCAAGATTTGGCTGCCCTTGGATGCCTGGATGGAAGGAGACGTAGCCTCACATTTCCCTTCTTTTGGCCTGAAGAAGGAAATATTTTTTTGTCTTTTTACTAATTGAAGGTGAATATCTATGGTAACCTAAAGGCAGATCTTCTGCCCTCAAGACCCTTGAAGGTTCAAAGATGACCAAAACTAACCCCTCACCATATTATGAAAACAGGAAGGAGAAAAAGCCCACTTTCAGTTTTGAAAAAACATGGGCTTGATAGTGTTAAACAAAGATGTGGGGGTGAGTCCCAAATATAAGGTGAATTGGTGCACCTTCAAGTCACAATTTACCTTCTTCTATGCAAAACCGGGGGGGGGGGGTCTGGAAAATAGCCTTGTGGGTACACTACCCCCCCCCGCCCTAATTAGGTAACAAATTATAAGCAAATAGATTCCTTAGAGCAAAAATTGATTACATTTTCCTATAAGGATAGGATTCTGCTGGAAACAATCTGCATGTTGGAGTCGGGGGCACAAGTCAACCTTACACACTGGGAGCTGAACTGACCACTTGTAGCGGGCTTTGGAAGTTATTCCAAAAATCACATGCAGCCCTAGTTTTCCTCCTGTCTTAGAAGAATTCTTCTTTATAAACAAATAATAAAACACTTAGCTCAATAGATGTTTTAACGCTATTATTTTATTAAGTGCCTCCCCAGTCCTTTGAGGGCATAACAAGCCAAGAACACTCAACAACTAACTATTAAGGAATGTGAGATTAAAGTAAGCAATGTGGAAAGAGAAACATGGAAGAGACTGTCCTTCATGGTCACTTGACCCGACATGGTGAGGTCATGGAAGGACAAAGCCAGCCCCACTTCAAAATTCCATTCCTGGTGGAGACTCAACTGGCTAGTGCTCCATCCTTGTGAATGAGTATCAATGAAAACAAAAATTAGAGGAAAATGTAATGTGAACAATTTGAAGGTTATTCATATTGCAACAGTTGTGGTAACCCAATTGTCCCAAGAGGCAAGTGCACCCAATGGTGATATTACGCTGCAGTAGGAATTTACCCCACTGGCCTTCCACGATTTTCCAGACTGCATTTCCCATAATCCTTTGCTCTTGTCTACGCTGATGGGAGTTGTAAACCAAAAACATCTGGATGGCTACAGTCACTCACCCCATATCAATTTCAAGGAAAGAAAGCTATTTCTTCTATGACCCACCTGGTGGCCTGGAGCACTTTGCAGAAGAAGAGCGCGTGGGCACAGGCGGTCACTGTCCGTCCTTTGGCACGGCATTTCAGATGTAGTAGGGGCTCATTTATCCCTGCTCCGTATTCTGACTGAAATGTTTTCAGGTTTGCCATAATGTCTTGCATCTTGACCTTCAACCAAAAAAATGGGCATCCTTTCCAAATACTGTACCGACTGACCAACCGCCTGCCAGTTGATCCTTGTACACAATCCAACAGTAAGGATGGGTGGTACCTTTATTAATACCAGGAAAACATCAATTTCTACTATTCTACAATGGATATCTTTGCTGTAAGTATGCCACAAATGAAATTGAAAGCATAAGAGAGTGCAAGTGTGAGGCACTGCCCTGTAATTGTAATGATCCAAGAACAACCATACAAACAACAGGAGACATTTTGAAAACTGTCTGTGCCCCCATCACATGATATTGGTTGACCAACATCCAATAAATTGTGCAAACTACATTGTTAATCTGCATTGCATTTCACAATAGGATTTGGGCCTCTATGTGTAGCAACCTGTGCTGGAACTGGATTCAAAGTGATGTAGAGGTCTTTGTTTGCTTTGTCTATGAAAGCAGCATGGACTTCTTTAACATTTCTGATGTACATCACATATCAGTTAGAGTGTTAATGCAGAAAATCTTCAGTTTATGCTCCACCTGTATAGATGTGGAAATAAACCCAATGTTTATTTATTTATTTATTTATTTTTCATTTTTCTATCCCGCTTTCCTGACACAAGTGCCACTCAAAGCGGCTTACAACATATATAAAAATACAATAAACAGAGCAAAAAACAAAAACATTAACCTCAACCACCCAGCAGCCACAAAGGTGCCCAATGGTTCAAAGACCATAAGGGCAGCTGCGTCGACAGCAGTGGTTCCCACCTGTCACTCCCCTCGTAGAGAACGAGTCCCAGACAGGGCAAAGGCAAAAGTCCCACAGACAGCGGCGTCGGCGGCGGTCGCAGGTGGGCTCCATCCCCGAGCGATGGAGTGGCTTCGGGGAGAGCGCGGGCCTCTCTGCGGCGGTGGCGGCGGCGGCTTTTCACCCCTCCAGCCCGGCGTGGCTCGGAGGGGGCGGCGTCGGCGGCGGGCGCAGGTGAGCTCCATCCCCGAGCGATGGAGTGGCTTCGGGGAGAGCGCGGGCCTCTCTGCGGCGGCGGCGGCAGCGGCTTTTCACCCCTCCAGCCCGGCGTGGCTCGGAGGGGGCGGCGTCGGCGGCGGGCGCAGGTGAGCTCCATCCCCGAGCGATGGAGTGGCTTCGGGGAGAGCGCGGGCCTCTCTGCGGTGGCGGCGGCGGCGGCTTTTCACCCCTCCAGCCCGGCGTGGCTCGGAGGGGGCGGCGTCGGCGGCGGGCGCAGGTGAGCTCCATCCCCGAGCGATGGAGTGGCTTCGGGGAGAGCGCGGGCCTCTCTGCGGCGGCGGCGGCGGCGGCTTTTCACCCCTCCAGCCCGGCGTGGCTCGGAGGGGGCGGCGTCGGCGGCGGGCGCAGGTGAGCTCCATCCCCGAGCGATGGAGTGGCTTCGGGGAGAGCGCGGGCCTCAACTGCCATGAAGGAACATGCCTCCTAGAAAACTGAATCCAGAGTTAGCGTTGTGATCCCCAAACCATTTTCTCTCCGAGCCTTGATACAACTTTATAAATCAGGAGATGGAAATATCAGTATACTGTACTTGCAACCATCACCTGATTTTAGAAAGGCAGCATGTAGAATTTTGATATTTGGCACAAGAGTACAGTACCCTGGTAAAATAGAAGACTACTGTAGACCTATATGTTTACAACCTATATCAGTGGTGGCAAACCTATGGCATGCATGCCAGAGAAGGCACTCAGAGCCTTCTCTGTTGGCACGTGTGCCGTCACCCCAGCACAGTTTGCCCTGCCCCTCTGCCCAGAAGCCCAATGGGAGTGCTTCCTCTCTCCTCCCAGCACAGAGTTTGCCTGACCCTTTGCCCAGCAGCAAAATGGGAGCGTGCACTTCCCTCTGTTTAGGCTCTTGGACCATAAAATTGTTGCCATCACTAACCTATATGATTTCCTGACAATGTTTGTATTACATACTTTTATGTAATACACCCCCAGCCGGGGGGTGAGGAAGAGGAGGAGAGCCAGCCAGCCGGCCGAGCAGCGGAAGGGCCAGCCGCCGCCGCCGCCGGGCAACCACCCCCAGCCGGGGGGGTGAGGAAGAGGAGGAGAGCCAGCCAGCCGGCCAAGCGGCGGAAGGGCCAGCCGCAGCCGCAGCCGGGCAACCACCCCCAGCCGGGGGATGAGGAAGAGGAGGAGAGCCAGCCAGCTGGCCGAGCAGCGGAAGGGCCAGCCGCCGCCGCCGCCGCCGGACAACCACCCCCAGCTGGGGGGTGAGGAAGAGGAGGAGAGCCAGCCAGCCGGCCGAGCGGCGGAAGGGCCAGCCGCCGCCGGGCAACCACCCCCAGCCGGGGGGTGAGGAAGAGGTCCCAATCCCAAAAAAGGGCAATGCCAAAGAATGTTCAAATTATCGAACAAACGCGCTCATCCCACATGCCAGCAAGGTGATGCTCAAGATAATACAGGATAGACTTCAGCAACATGTGGAGAGAGAATTACCAGAGGTGCAGGCTGGTTTCAGAAGAGGCAGGGGGACTAGAGACCACATCGCCAACATACACTGGATCATGGAGAAAACAAAGGAATACCAGAAACAAGTTTACTTTTGTTTTATTGACTACACCAAGGCATTTGACTGTGTGGACCACAACAAGATGTGGCAAGTAATTAAAGAGATGGGAATACCAGAGCACCTCATATGCCTCCTGAGAAATCTGTACATGAACCAAGAAGCAACAGTTAGGACAGAACACGGAATGACAGAGTGGTTTGGAATAGGAAAAGGAGTAAGACAAGGCTGCATTTTATCACCCTGCCTATTCAATCTATACACAGAGCACATAATGCGCAGTGCAGGGATGGAGGAATCACAATATGGGATTAAAATCTCTGGGAGAAACATCAATAATCTGAGATATGCAGACGATACCACCCTAATGGCAGAAAGTGAGGAAGACCTAAAGAATCTCTTGATTGGGCTGAAGGAGGAGAGTGCAAAAGCTGGCTTGAGACTCAATATCAAGAAAACCAAGATAATGGCAACAGGCCATGTCAGTCCCTGGGAAATAGGTGGGAAAGAAGTAGAAGCAGTGACATATTTTACTTTCTTAGGATCAAAGATCACTGTAGATGGGGATTGTAGCCATGAAATAAAAAGGCGACTGATTCTTGGGAGACAAGCAATGAGAAACCTGGGGAACATAGTGAAAAGCACAGACATCACATTGCAAACAAAAATTAGAATAGTCAAAGCAATGGTTTTCCCAGTAGTAATGTATGGATGTGAGAGCTGGACAATTAGGAAGGCTGAACGCAGAAGAATAGATGCCTTTGAAATGTGGTGTTGGAGGAGGGTTTTGAGAATCCCCTGGACAGCGAGGAGAACAAATAGGTCAATCTTAGAAGAAATTAACCCTGACTGCTCATTGGAAGGTCAAATAGTAAAGATGAAGCTAAAGTACTTTGGACATCAAATGAGAAGGGAGGATTCACTTGAGAAGGCATTGATGTTGGGAAAGGTGGAGGGCAAAAGAAGAAGGGGAAGGCCAAGGATGAGATGGCTAGATGGCATTGTAGACACAATGGGCACAGAGCTGGGAGGGCTGAGGGGGATGGTGGAGGACAGAGGTGCCTGGAGAAAAATGGTCCATGGGGTTGCAAAGGGTCGGAGTCGACTGGGCGACTGAACAACAACATAAGTTGAACCCTATTTTCCCACTGGACTAAAAAAAATCTCAGGGGGATAGATCTTGGAGAATATTCATGCAGTGGTGGGCTTTAAAAAAATTACTACCACACTGTGGGCATGGCCAGGTGACTGGGTGGGCATGGTTAAACTGCTGTATTTTAATGTGAGCTTTTGTGGATCGAGTCCACTTCGTCAGAACATTAGTTAGCAATTACTCTTCAATTTTCCTTTAAAGAGTAACTGCTGGCTCAGCCCGGGCGCCAGGACCTAACAACATGGATGTTGGTGTCGTGTCCGGAGTGGGGTGAGAGGAGGAGGTGGAGGTGGGTGGGGCAGGGTGGGGCAGTGGGTGGGGCCAGCCAGATTTACTAACTACTGGTTCTCCCGAACCTGTCCAAACCTGCTGGAGCCACCATTGTGTTCATGCCTTATAAAAGAAATCTCTGCTGTCTGTGGGACCACATCTGGCCAACTCTGATCCTTGGGTGGCTGGATTTACCACTCTAGCTTTCACCTCTCAAAAACAAATCTCATAAAACTGGATGCTGTTTTTGCAGGGGAGAAAGGATTCTTGTTGACATTTGTTAGTGGGATAGGAAGGTCCCCTCTAAACATGGCTATGTTACACCCCACCAAAGCACAAACTGACATTTTGTTCAATTTTTTTTAAAAAGCGATTAAAATATTAGAAGGCCTCAAGGATATTGGTTGGTACTTCATAAGGCCCTTGGAACACATGCTGCCCACCCCATCTCTGTGATACAACTTGGCAATCTCCCCCCCCCTTTTGAAATATGTTTCTACCTTTAGAGCAGCAGAGATATATATTATCTATATACAGCATAGTGAAATTTTTACATGTTTATGAACAGGGCTGAGTGCCATTATTCTGCATAATTTGTTAGTTCCTACACAATGGGTGGAGCAACTAAATTATAAAATATTAAACTGAAACTGTACATGTTGCCAGTCGTGTGCTGGTTTTTTTGCTTAATGTGCATAGTTCGTTTAGCTGATAGAATTTAATCTTTTGTAGAACAGATTTCTGTTAACTTCGCCCAGAATGGCATTCTCCCAAAATAGCAGAAAAAAGCAGAGTATGACTTTTTCTAGCTCACAAAGAAGCATTGCCTACCAATCTCCGGAGTAGTCCCAACCTCACATAATGTTACTCATCCCATTTGTTTTCATGGCCATTGTTTTTTATTTATCTAAAGCACAGAAAGTAGTTCTGAAAATTTCCTTACCAATGTGAATTACTGCAGAAATCTTTTCACAGACAGATGTTCCCAACATGGGTGCCTTCTGGTGTGTTGGCTTGCAAATCACAACATCTTTACCTGGCTGGAGTGGAAATCCAACACATCTGGAGAGCCCCAGGCTGTAAAACTCTGTTACAGCCTCCCAAAAAGTTAATTGGCTATCAAAGCCTTAAAGTATTCCCACCAGCAGGGTAGTTAAAATTTGCCTCCAATCCATCATGGTCCCTCACAAACCACAGAAAGCTAGGAGGAACAAAATCTTCTTTATCTCAAACAAGAAATCAAAGCAATCATACTTATATATCACCCCATAGCACTTATTGCATTCTCTGGGTGGTTTTACAGGTAGGTAATTAGCATTTTGCCCCAACATGCTGTGTACTCATTTTACCGACCTTGGAAGGATGGAAGACTGAGTCACCCTTGATTCCTGGTCAGCATCGAACTCAGAACCTTTTGGTTGCAGTACCACAGTTTAGTGACTGCGCTACCAGGACAACGAGCAAACGGGAAGGAAGGAAGGGGGGACTCAGCCAGGTACCAGAGTTTAGACTGCCTTTTCTTCCAGTTCCTCTCCATCAACTGTCATAATGAGTTGCAGCCAAGATCACATTCCAAACAAAGTGTTGTTGTCATAGCAAATGCTTAGTTACGGGACCTTGCTTCTAGAACTTTTTTTAGCATTGGGTGGCTTTCAGTTGCAGCTTTTAAAATAGCGACTCGTTCCTTTCCAGACTGACTCAGAATCTAAGCATATAATGTGGTAGTTCAGGCCGGGACATTCAATGAGCTATCTTGTCAAAAAAAAAAAAAATTGGAAGAGTTTCGGCTTGTGTCATCTGAAGAGGCAGACTAGGCTCTTGCGTGCTGCAAGGCCTCTACCTCTTCTCATGATCCTTGCTCATCTTGGCTAGTAAAATCAGCAAATGTGATGCATGAGCGGGCAAGGAATATTATTAATTCATCCTTGCAGGAGAGCAATTATGACCTCCTGCCTGAAAGAAACATTGATTAATCCACTCTTTAAAAAGCCAAATGCAGCCACAGATGGCCCTGACAGGCCTGTGGCTAACTTCCCCTTTCTGGGCAAGGTCATTGAGATGATCATGGCCAACCAGAGCAGGTGTTCTTGGATGAAACCAATGGTTTGAATCCATTCCAGTTGGGGTTTAGACCTTGTCATGGCAAACAAAACTGCATTGGTCGCATTGCACAATGACTTTCTCTGGAAAGTGAACAGGGGGTATTCATCCCTCCTGGATCTTTCAGTGGCTTTTGGTACCGTCAACCATGATATCCTTCTGGGAAGGCAGTTGAGTTAGAAATTGGAGGCACTATCTTACAGTGGTTCTGATCCTTCCTCAACAACCAGACTAAGACAGTTCAACTCAGAGAGTTTGTTTTGGCCCCTTGGCCCCTCCAATGGGGTGTTCCACAGGGGTCGAACATCTCTCAGATGTTAACATCTATATGAAACCATTGGAAGGGGTCACCTGGAGATTCAGAGTGTGGTGTCACCGAGATGATGCAGGTGACACCCAACTCTCTCCTTCTCAACCTCTGCAGTGGATGTGGTCTGGTGCTTTTATGACTTTTTATCCTCAATAATGGAGTGGACAAAAACAAACAAACTGAAACTGTTTTCTGAGGGACCATCTGTCCGACTAGGGCCGTGATGGAGAACCTTGGCACTCCAGATGTTCTTGGACTTCAATTCCCAGAAGCCCATGTGAATCCACACGAATGGGTTTACTGCGATTCATCTGGCACACAGCCATACCTGTCAACCATCCCGATTTGGGCGGGATTACCCCATAATTTGACGTGACGTCGATTCACGTCATAACCCGCCAAGCACTGCCAAAACCCCGTAATTTTGCAGTGGGGGAAAATGCTTTCCAGGCATGCGTGGAAGCGCTACGCCGCTTGCGCAGCTCCTACGCAAGCGGCGTAGCACTTCCACGCATGTGTGGAAAGCGACCTGCGCACAAGCGATCTGTGCAGGTCCCGTTTTTCCGGAGCCGCAGGTTGATAGGTATGCCCACAGCGCCCTCGTCGCTCCTGGAAGTGGAAGTAAAACACACCCGTATGGTTTTAACATTAGCACACAAAGTTTTAACATTAGCACACAAAGCTCTTTATGGTTTAGGACCTTGTTATCTGTCAAAGCATCTCTCCCACAGGACATCTGCCTGCATCACCTGGCTTTTCCAAAACATTGCAGTTCCCCGTGCTGACACCAAGAATAGTGAGGAAGGTCACGATAAGGGGAAGGGCCTTCTCAGTGGCAGCACCTGCTACCTACCCTGAGCTAACAGGTAGTTAAAGAAGGGACAGAGGAAATCCATACTAGGTATGCTTGATTGCATATGTTCTTGCTTTTGTTTCTTCATCTGTCTGTCATGTTTTGTTTAGAGAACGGTCTAATAAAGCTTTGTTTCTTCACCCACTGTGTGCTTATTGTCTCTGAGATCCTAAAAGAACCTGAGCTCATCAGGCTTAGTTAGCCTGCTTGGCAAGATACTCAACATCTGGTTAGTGCTGTGAGATACACCACAGTCCTCTTGAGTAGTCACAGGAGAATGAAAATGTTTCCAAAACTACTCTATAGTTGTATCAGTTTGATAATCTAGCTGTCATGGCTTCCTCCTGCAGAATCGTGGGAATTTTAGATCAGTGAGGATAGGGTTGCCATATGTTCCGGTTTTCCAGGATTTTCCCGGATTCAATTTGTCCCGGCCGGTTCAAGGAAAAACATGTAACAGTCCCGGATTTTTAAATTTGAACAAATGAAGCAAGATCACCCCTCACCAAGGGATTTTTGCAAAGAGTTAATTCACTGCCTCCCTGCCTTTCAATTATCCTGCTTGAAAGCAGTGAAGGCAAAACAGCACCCTGAGAAGCCCGCCGGGGAGAGGAGACACTTGCAAGCAAAATAATTGAAAGAAAGGCACGGAGACAGTGAAATAATTATTTACAAAAATCCTTTGGCTCACCTTGAAGTTTGGGGAACAAGGAGTTGTCCTCAGCCCTTTTCCTCGAAAGCCATGGGGAGGGGGAGCAAGAAATACCCATATCTAAGAAGCCAAACCTCCACCATACACTGGGACAGAGGATTCCTTCTTCACGTGACCACAAAGGTTTAATTGCATAGGGGAGGTATTTTCTGTCTGCCCTGGACAGGAATTCTGAGGGGTCTTAGAGCCGCGGTCGCCCTGACAGCCCCATCCAACGCATGCAGTTTGAAGAACGCAAAGGCTGTCCTGGTTTGGTGGGAGAGAATTATGGCAACCCTAAGTGAGGAATACTCTGTTACAGAATTCTTGTGTTTTAATGGAGGGAATGTGGTAGGCCAAGGGGTCAGCAAACTTGGCTCTCCAGATGTTCTTGGACTTCAATTCCCAGAAGCCCTGATCAGCAGGTGTACTTCTGATAACTGAAGTCCAAGAACAGCTGGAGAGCCAAGTTTGCTAACCCCTAGACCATAGAATTCCATGTTTCTCACAAAATTACAAATCCACAGATTCTTTGGGATGGAACCATGACATAATATTAAACTGATATTACCGTGCATGTTCTTAGAAGGTTATTCCTCATCAAACTTACAGTTATTTGAGGGTATGACCCTGTGCAAACACCAGCTGCTTTTGAAGAAGGTGATTTTAATGGATAAATATACAGTGAAATAAGGAAACACAACAGCTGTCCATACATGGGCCAAAGCTTTATTTACAAGAATGTAAAAAGGATAAAAAGGGTGAGCAAGAACTCCTATTTACAAAAGCAAAGAGCAATTTTGAGTTTCCAGCTGGAAGCAGCTTCAAGTATGTCTCAACTGAAAGATTATGTGATGAACACCAATCTAGAGAGGGAAAAATTGAGTGGGGTTCTCCCCAGAACCATTCTGTATAGGAGATGTTCTTCATGGATGTTTTTCATTGGTTTCCTGATCTTTTCAAATGAGCAAAATACAATAACCCACAAGAAGCAGAAGCTCCTTCACTCTGTCTGTACAAAGATGTATATACATTCATTCCATGGTCATATAATGTGGACATCTGTTTGTCTGTTTTGTGTTCCATTGACCAAACACCTCTTTTTCACAGAGGTCATTGCCTAGATGTCTGTTTCTCTCCCAGAGTCCAGAGGCGCTGACAGCTGACACCAGACAATCTGGACTGTTGCTTGAAACTGATGGCAAACTGTGCTTCACAGTTTTCCTCTATGACTTCACCGTGCCAGAGGAAACCGGGCTGTTTCTGAGATGACTGGGCATTTCTCAATTCTTCCACCGGATTTGCTGCAAAAAGCAGAAGAGAATTTGTCTGATTGTATACGTTGACATATGATCATATCTCCAGTGTCAGAAGATAACAGTTGAACCTCTGCACATTGAAATAGGCAGAGGACAGACATAACAGAAAGTTAATGAAAGATGGTTTTACTTGCTCACAAAATGATTTTTTCACTTAGTGAAAAATTAAGACATAATCCACTGAAAATGGAATGAATGACCCTCACAATGTCTTATCATTAACAGTCCTGCTGAGGTTTAGCAAAGTACAGGCCAGAACATCTTTGACACAAAAAAACCAACTGATCAAGAAAGTGTCGGGGTTCAGAGAAAGAGGGTCTGGTTTGTCTATACACTGTGGTTTTAGTCTTAAAAATAAATTCTTGAGATGAGATGAGCTCAGAGGTGCTTATACTGTGCCACTAGGACAGTGGTGGCGAATCTATGGCATGCATGCCAGAGGTGGCACTCAGAGCCCTCTCTGTGGGCACCCGTGCAATCACCTCAGTACAGAGTTTGCCCCACTCCTCTGCCCAGCAGCCAAATGGGAGTGCTTCCACCCTCTGCCATTGCTGTGTTATTAAACTGATATTATCATGCATATTCTTCAAAGGTAATTCCTCATCAAACTTAGTCCTTTGATGGTACAATCCTGTGCAAACACCAGCTGCTTTTGAAGAAGGTAATTTTCATGGATAAATAAACAATGAAATAAATCAAGTTTTGGGTTGCAGTTTGGGCACTCGATCTCTAAAAGGTTCGCCATCACTGCACTAGGAGCCCTGATGGCGCAGTGGTTAAACTGCTGTACTGCAATCAAAAGGTTGTGAGTTTGACCCTGACCAGAGATCAAGGTTGACTCAGCCTTCCATCCTTCTGAGGTCAGTAAAATGGGGGCAAAATGCTAATTAACTTGTGAACCACCCAGAGAGTGCACTAAGTGCTATGGGGTGGTATATAAATGTGATTGCTTTGTTTTTGCTATCTACTGCACATTCTATGCAGCTAATTTTGCACCTGGGTCCACTGGTGGACTGGAGGGTTTGAGTGAAAAACAACAGATTGTGTATGCCTAAAGACTGTCACCTGCAAGTCAAGACTGTTAAAGAAGAAGGGGTTGGTTTCACAACTGTTTTTTGCTTTAATGACTGTGCTAAAACAGACAAGCATTGTTCTTGAGCTCGGCTCCTCCACTTTCAGCTATGACTTGGAAACATTATGTACGCAAGTTATCCTTTCTTACCGAGTTGCTTAGGATACTATCAATCTTCTCCTCTGCTGCAGAACCCCGTTCAACTTTACACCTATATGCCATCAACTGGATACGGTCCTTCAGGTCTCTGTATGTCTAGTTAAACAACAGAGAAGCCAATTAAGTATAGCAAGACGTTTCCCACAGTACTGAATCTCAGAGCAACTTGGAAAACAGCCAGATCTTCTGTGGCTGTACCAGGGCTCTGGAAGTTTCCCCCAAGACAGCCTAAACTTCCTCCAGGTACAACCTACCACATACCTTCATTTTTAAAGAAGTCTTCTGAATCTTAAATTGTTTTTACCATTAATGGGAAATGGCTTTCAGCTCCACGGAAACTGTGAAAGGAATCTACTTTAATGTATGCTTTCTTTTTTATACTCTACAATGTTTAGCTTTACTTTTTTCTCTGGCTGAGTTTTTACTACATGTCAGTGAAGCAAAAAGCCTTAACAGTACAGTAATGTGTGATCACCCACAGCTTGCTTCCACCTGTACAACAAGGTCTTGAATGTTTCATTGCATGAGCAGCAAGAATACCAAACCACTTGTGCCAGGATACATCCTGCAAGTAATTTTACACAACAGAATCCTGGACTTTGTATTTCTACTTTTCTGCTATAATTTTCTAGTCTTTCTTAGTTCCATTCAAATTTCCTTGGTTGTTTATGCCACCTAATCGCTAGAACTGTAGAAATATTAGTCAACAGTTTCCAGCCTTTTCCAGTTTAATTTCTGTGCCTTTGTGATTCTCCAGATATTAATGAGCTTCAACCTCTTCTCTGTATTCATCACTGCCTATGACAATGGTGGCGAACCTGTGGCACTCGGAGCCCTCTCTGTGGGCACCCTTTTAGTCACCTCAGCACAGAGTTTGCCCCACCCTTCTGCCCAGCAGCCCAATGGGAGCACTTCCTCCCTCCCCCAGCACAGAGTTTGCCCCACCCTTCTGCCTAGCAGCCCAATGGGAGTGCTTCCTTCCTCTCCTGTTAATATGTTGACACTTTGCGATAAGTAAGTGGGTTTTGGGTTGCAGTTTGGGCACTCGGTCCCTAACAGGTTTGCCATCACTGGCCTATGATGACTAAGGCTGATAGGGGCAGCAGTGTAATTGTTGTTGTTGTTCAGTCACACAGTCGATTCCGACTCTTTGCGACCCCATGGACCATTGCCTTCCAGGCACCTCTATCCTCTACCATCCTCCTCATCCCGCCCAGCCCTGTGCCTACTGCGTCCACAACGCCATCTAGCCATCTAATCCTTGGCCGTCCCATTCTCCTTTTGCCCCCCACCTTTCCCAGCATCAAGGCCTTCTCAAGTGAATCCTCCCTTCCCATTTGATGTCCAAAGTGCTTCAGCTTCATCTTTTGTTATTTGTCCTTTTAAGGAGCAGTCATGGCTAATCTCTTCTAATATTGACCTATTTGTTCTCCTCGCTGTCCAGAGGACTCTCAAAACTCTCCTCCAACACCACATCTCAAAGGCATCTATTCTTCTGTGCTCAGCCTTTCTAATGGTCCAGCTCTCACAACCGTACATTACCACTGGGAATACCATTGCTTGGACTATGCAGACATTTGTTTGCATTGAGATGTCTTTACTTTTTAACTATGTTCCCCAGGTACGTAATCCACAAGCTGACCACCCTTCTGTTAGGCAATGAGCAGCTAAAACAGATGTTCTAGTCAGACAACATTTAAGTAAGATATTGAATCACCCTGCTGTGAACAGAAGGTCTCCATTTGTGCACAAGGGCCTTCTGATCCAGCAAAGAATCCAAATGGCAGAATGGAAAAGGCAAAGGCCTTGTTCAAGATGATCCTATTCCCGAGTCTGGAATGCAGGAGGAATGGCAGGAAAAGCATTTAAAAATACCCACTTTAGAAATACATTGGGGTTGATTTATAGAAAGTTATGGCTTTATCCTGGCAGTGGATACAAGTGGAAATGATCTATAAATCAACATTCAAATGAATTTCTCTCGACAAATTCAAACAGGCTAGCAACAAGAGAAGACATAGAAGTGTTATGAAGTCAAGCTGCAGAGAATTGCCCATTACAGTGAGCAAAGAAGCAGGAAAGTCTTGCTTAGCTACTGCCTGGGATTCAAATAGCCAGTGGGAGCTAGAAAACACCAAGGTGAGCAACCCACCACTAGTTTCTCTGCCTAGTCCTGTCTAGGATGAGACTCCATGAGATTATCTCTAGGAGATGGCTCTGGTCAAGTGAACCTCATGTTAATGTCAATGCACGGTGCTCCTCTTTCCCAGTTTGTTTTCAAAACAACTCTATAAGGTAGGTTAGGCTGAGAGAGAGAGAGAGAGAGAGATTGGTCCAAGATTTTTATGACTCACAGCAGTGACTTAAATGAAAATCTTCCAGGTCCCAATCCAACATTGAATCAGCAAACCATAACAGTTATCTAAAAGTGGCTTCCCCCAAAAAAAATTATACTAGAGGAATGGTGTTTAAGGTGAACAATGTATGCTAACCAATCATCTATCCTAGTGAGATGTCTGCCAATAGAAACTGCTAGACCAAGAAGCCACACCACGCCCACCAGACACTCACATCTATCACAACATCATGGCATTTGTATTTCACA
This sequence comes from Bradypodion pumilum, assembly GCA_035047305.1. Taxonomy (NCBI): domain Eukaryota; kingdom Metazoa; phylum Chordata; class Lepidosauria; order Squamata; family Chamaeleonidae; genus Bradypodion; species Bradypodion pumilum. The sequence goes on from JAWDJD010000001.1 coordinate 484,994,855, forward strand.
GCAAGATTTAGCCTTGTCTCCACATCTTCCACCAGGCGCACGTACTCCTGCAGGACCTGTGAGAAGGAAAAGGCAAGTTTCAGCAAAAGAGAGCTATCCAGAGATGCTGTTCTTCTTCCTCCATAAAACCACAATGAGATAAATTTTTAACTGAGCATAGTTAGTTAACTCAAAGACATGTTTGAACAAGAAATCTGTTGCTGATTTAGAAAGCAAATGCAACGAGAGGACCTTCTCACATATATTGGCTGATGACACTCTGGGCAAGAGAGGCATCACAGGGTAAAAGAGAAGTGACCAATGTCCAGTCCAGTGATGGCGAACCTCGCCATCCAGCTGTTCTTGGACTTCAATTCCCAGAAGCCCTGATTAGCAGGAGTGCTGACTTGGGCTTCTGGTAATTGAAGTCCCAAAACACCTGGAGCGCCAAGGTTCGCCATCACGGCAGTAGACCAATTCTAGAAGTGAGCTATTAGTATTTTGTGACTGGGCAGCCCACCTACTCACCTGTACTGGGGCATTGTTCCGCTGCAAGATCTCCACCACCCGATGAAAACCAATAGGTGCTTTCTTTTTGGTGTAGCCCAGCCAGTTCTGAAATCACAGCCAAAAAACACGTTAACATTAAACCGTATAAGAAAGTCATCCTAGATATGGTGAGGAAGGGAAGTGATGGTTGTAAATAACTGAGTAGCATGCAAAGGATATCCCAAAACAGCTCCTCCTTTACCTGCAAACCCTTTCCCAGCAGGGACTTGAATCAGAATCTTCTAGGTCCCTGTCCATCATCTAATTTCGGGCGGTCCCAACCTAAGGCCCACAGGCTGAAACTGGCCCAGAGCACCATTTCATGTGGCCGCCACTCCTCCAAGGGCATTCAAGAAACAAAATGGCTACCCCACTGAAGCTGTTGGGACAAAATGGCCACACCCGCCTTGCAGGCAGGGCAAAAATGGCCATCTAACATTTGAAGCTGACTGAGAGAGCATGACCCGGCCCCCGGTTTGAAAAGGTTGGGAACCCCTGAATCAATAATCAGAGGCAAAAGTATTCTTCCTTGAGCTGAGACTATTGCTCTTTTCTGATAGATCTTGCCTGCACAATCGGTTTCAGCACTGTGTCAGCATACTACTTGGTGCAAACTACATAGAAGAATGCAAACAGGCCAGGGACAAGCTTCATCCTAATGCTGAGCTAGTTTCCAATGTATTGAGCAACAGCAAGTACTTAAAAATACAAAGAAAGCAAAGGATTCAAATGAAACACAGAGGATTCAAATGAAGAAGAAAGAGGTATTTTAGTTCCTGAGCCCAGAAAGGGCCAGGAAGGCCACTTCAACTCACCTTGGTTGTAAACAAGGCATCCACATCATGCCACGCTCGGAGTTTGGCACGAGCAGCCAAGGCTGTCAATACATACTGCTTGTCTGGAATCTGGAAGGCAAAGAAATTAAAATCCTAGAGCAAGGGTCAACTGCAAGCTAACAGCTGTCTACCAGTGTGTATTGACCACTTGCTAGTTCTCTGGAATTCTTGTAAAGAAAGGTTGACTAGTATGACCCAGTTCTGGTCCTGCAACACCTATGATATTGTCAAGCTAAAGTGCATAATCTGGATCACTTAGCGTAACTGATTAATTATTATAATATTAGCTATCAATAGCAGGACTCATTATTCCTGAATATGAACTATCACATTATAAATGTAACACACCCATGGCATTCTAAAACGTGCCAGTAACAGTAACATTAGATTTGCAAAGAGTTAACCCATCACTAAACAGTAACACAAACGTTCTAGGACAGGCAACGTCAACCATTTAGCAAATGTTACAGAAGCCAGCAGAACTGGATTCAAATGTAAGGCATCTCTATGCAGCACAGTCCAAATCCCTAAACCAGGAGAGCAAATCTCATTCACATCTGCCAAGGTTAGATCTGTGTGAACAAGGCTCCAACTGCTTAGATTCTTTTGAATCCATACAAGTTCACATCCAAGCCACACACAATTAGCGGCACACAGCCAAATGTTTCATACCCCAGTGGCTTTCAAACATAGAGGCACCCACCTGTCAAAGAGCAAGCTGTGACATCTACATCACTAAATGAGGCAGTTTATTACAGTAGAGTGACTACAGCCCAGGATAACTAAAATAAGATGACAGCTTTATCCTACAGTGCAACATAACAGTTTGCACCCAACCATTAGAACTTTTTCAAAAGTAATCTTTTCCCCAAATTCTTTTCATAAGAAGTTGAAAGTTCTTCTAGAACATAATCCTTTGGATTTCTTTACCCCAAATAACATCACTGTGCTTAATCCAGAACATGAAAAGGTTACTCTTTGGACAGTTCTCAGAATCCTCTCACTAGCATGAGTGGATTCTGGCAGGTTTTGTCTGAATTTCCCCCCCTCCAAGCTCTGGATTAATTCAAAGTCAGTTTGTCCTGGACTGCACCTCTACTGAGTATCATCCAGTCCCTATCTCATAGCCCAGGGATTCTCAACCTGCGGCTCGTGGGATGAATGCAGCCCACGGCACCATTTCATGTGCCCCTCCCCTCCCTCTGCCTCCACCACAGCTGGAAGTGCCATGTGGTGGAGGAAGGGCAAAATGGCCATCCAGCCCCCAAAGCTGTCTGAGGGAGTGTGATCTGGCCCCCGGCTTAAAAAGGTTGAGAACTCCTGTCATAGCCCAACCCTATGATGGCGAACCTTGGCACTCCAGATGTTCTTGGACCTCAATTCCCAGAAGCCCAAGCGCCCTGTGAATCCACATGAATGGGTTTACTGCAATTCATCTGGCCCGCACTGCCCTCGCCGCTCCCGGAAGCGGAAGTAAAACACAGCTGGATGGGAATTGAAGTCCAAGAACATCTGGAGTGCCAAGGTTCACCATCACGGGCCTAACCTATGACACAGAGCAGATGTAAAGGAAGATATAGGCAATAATTTCTTGCATGCCATCTTGAGCACCTTGATGTATGATTAGGATACAAATATAAATCTATTCTCGCAATGTTCTCTGTTTGCAGAACGCAGACTTTAGGTTCCTTACCTTAAATGTTTTCTTCAAGTTTGCTGGACTACTGAATGTGCCCTAGAGAGGAAAGAGAGGACAAGCTTAGTAAAAGACAGGGTAGTGCCTTTCACCAATTCAGCAGTATAAAAATGAAACAAACAAGCAAGGAAGGAAAGAGGAAGAATGTATATGATGCTGCAGCTAATAGCATTGATAAGAAATATGTTATTTTCTGACAACTTCTAACCTTCACCTTCTTCTTCATTACCATTAGCGGATCTTACACTCTAGTATCTCCATAATTTATTTATTCACATTTATGCCCCACCTTTTTTGGTGCAACCTTCTTATAGAAATCAAGAGCTGTGTCAATTTATCTTAGATTGCAGGCTTTATTTTTTAAAATACAGTATTTTTAATATTTAAAAAATCAAAATAAAACACAAAAGAGAACAGCCCCATCTTGTAGTACAACTGCAAGTAAATTTCAATCACTGACTTAATTTGTTCCAACAAATAATAAAATGTAAACAAATTATCTTGAGTTAAGTAATGTTTTAAAATCAGTTTCAAAAATTGATATGGGTGACGACTGGGTTTCAGTACCCCAAGGTGAAGTGGTTAAGCTGGAATACTGCTTACAGCTCTGCAGTAACTCTGCTTAAAACCTGAGTTCAATCTCCTCTATTTCTCTAACACAGCATAAGATCTCAGTGATCAACACAGAAGCCTAAGTCCCTGCCTGTGCCTGTTGTTATTCTAACCTCAGCCTCTGTGTAATGGTAGAAGCAGGAGTAGAAAAGTGTGGTGACCAGTGGCATGTTGAGGATGGAGGCCTTGCGAGGGTATTTCCGAAATATTTCCGTCTGTCCAGCTGATTCTAAATGCTTATCATTCACCTGGAGAGGAAACACAGAACAAGAAATGTGCTGAAAGATAGATACAAGGTCATTTAAGTAGTACTCCTTAAACAGTACTAAGGATATTCAGGGCTAAATTAAATTAAAATTAAATTAAATCTCATTCAAATCAAGAAGCAACCTACCAGCAATTAAAAAACAAAACAAAACCCTTTGCTTAAACCAAAACCTGAAAGGTTATTTTTTGGACAATTCTCAGAATCCCCTCATAAGCATGAGTGGATCTTGAAAGTTTTTGTCTGCAAACTAAATAGACGAATAACCATTTCCTCCAAGCTCTGGATTAATTCCAAGTCAGTTTGCACATCTTTACAAATTGTAGAGTATCATCCAGCCCCTGATGACCATCCGGAGACTGCAGTTGGTCCAGAATGCCCGCACGGTGGTGGGGTGTAGTCGTTTTGCCCGTGCCTTGCCACTGCTGCAGGAGCTGCACTGGCTGCCTGTATGTCTCCGGGTGCAATTCAAGGTGCTGGTTGTCACCTTTAAAGCCCTTCATGGTAACGGACCAGGATACCTCAGGGACCGTATCATCCCTAGGATATCGACCCGTCCCACAAGAGCAAACCGAGAAGGCACCCTTCAGGTGCCATCTGTTGGGGAGGCTCGCCTCTCCAGCACAAGGAAACGGGTCTTCTCAGTTGTAGCCCCCACACTATGGAACCTCCTCCCAGTAGAACTACGCCTCCAGACCCAGTTGCTACCATTTAGGAAAGAATTGAAGACGTGGTTGGCAAAATGGGTCTGGGGGCCGGGATTGTCAACAAGCTCCCCTTTTTGGCTCGTCTGAGGTTTTCCCCCTCCTGTAAGTTTTTAAAAAAGGTTTTTAAGATTTTATATTTGTTTTTAGATAATAGATGTCACAACAGGGATGGGTGGGTAATATTGTTATGTTTTTATGGGTTTTTTTAATTGTTTTACCTGTACTGTATATTGGTTTTAGTGTACACCGCCCAGAGTCCTTTGGATAGGGCGGTATATAAATCTATTAAATTAAATTAATTATCTCACAGCCTTACTTCAGGCACAGAGCAGCGATGCAGAAAGAAATAGACAATGATCTTTTGTATATCATCTTGAGTTCCTTGACATAAGGTGGGATACAAATGTACTTCTATTTACTTGGTTGTTAAATCTGTATCAAATTTCTATTAAAATGTGCTTAAGGGCAGCTTCTTCTTCTTCTGTGTCTGGGTCAGATGTTAAACTGCAAAAATGGAGCCACCTTTTGGTGAATTCATTCCATTGTTCCTTTTGCTGACCTAGTGTGAGAAAGATTAGTCGGCACAACAAGGTTGCCCGGGATACGTCCAATTGTGGTTCAAAAATACCACAATTTTCAAGGAGGCCCTTTCTGTGCAAAATAACAATAACATGCCAAGTAAAATACCAAGCAAAAAAACTATTTATTCATTTATTATGCATGTTGATATCCCGCCTTTCTTTCAATGAGCTTACAGTGGCTTGTAAGGCTTTCCTCCTGACCTTTACCTCCTGACCACTCTGGGAGAGAGATCAGGCCAGAAGGAACCACTCCAATTTTATCTAGTGAGTTCCAGTGACTCAGAGGGAATTACTTATGGCAGTGATGGCAAACCTTGGCACTCCAGCTGTTCTTGGACTTCAATTCCCAGAAGCCCTGATCAGCAAGAGTGCTGATTTGGGCTTCTGGTAATTGAAGTCCAAGAAGACCTGGAGTGCTCAGGTTTGGCATCATGGACATATGGTCTTCCCAAGTCTTAGTCCCACCCATGGAGAATGTTCAATGGGACATGCAAATTTAAAAAATTCAAGCAAATATAGAGTAACAGTAGCGAGCAAGTGTTTGATTCCAAAGCTTAAATAAAAATCTCTTTGCCTACTGGCAGACGTTCATCATAAACAAGGTCAGATGGGCCTGTCTCAGCAATATTAACAACAACAATAAAATAAAAGTGGTGGCTGCTCCAAGTGTATAGAATTCCCTTCCAATAGAGGCTCCTTTCCTGTTATCTTTCTGCCATCAGACAAAGAGCTTTCACTGACTGGAAAGCAGATACAGTATTTTACTTCTTTTTAATAGTGGATGCTGTATTGCTTCCTTCTGTTATGTGTTTTATTATAGAAGCTTTATTCATTATGCTCACTGGCCAGAATGACAATAAAGTCAACTGGGCGTCCTTGTCCCAGCTCCTGCCAACCTAGCAGTTCGAAAGCAAGAAATTGCAAGTACCGTATTTTCCGGTGTATAAGACAACCCCCAACTTTTCCAGTTAAAATATAGAGTTTGGAATATACTTGCCGTATAAGACTACCTCTCTTCCAATGCACACCAAATAAAAATTAACCCACACTCAACCCAAAGACGCGCAGCCCTCCGAGTCGAATGGGCAGGTTAGGGTGGAGAGCCAATCCACGCTCACATTCTCCTCCTCGAGGTACAGGAAGATGTGTGCAGCTTGCTTCCCCTTGCTTCATACTCCCCGCACAGAGCAGGGACTCGGCCGTGGCACCCCCCACCATATGCGCCGGACATATGAAGCAAGGGGAAACAAGCTGCAGTTAAGTACCTGTCCTATAAGATGACCCCCGACTTTGGCACAGATTTTTCGGGGTTAAAAAGTAGTCTTATATGCCAGAAAATAAGTAGATAAATAGGGACCACTTCGGTGGGAAGGTAACAGCGTTCCGTGCGCTTCAGTGTCTAGTCATGCTTGCCACGTGACCACGGAAATGTCTGCAGAAGCAGACAGCGCTGGCTCTTCGGCTTGGAAACAGAGATGAGCACTGTACCCTAGAGTCGGATACAACAGGCTTTCGAGCAATGAAATCTTTTGCTTCTACAGGTATATCTATCTAGCTACTGTATCTATCTATTCCAGAGGTTCCCAACCTTTTCAAGCTGGGGGCCGGGTCGCACTCTCTTAGTCAGCTTTGAGGGCCAGGCAGCCATTTTGCCCTGTCTGCACGATGGGGGTGGCCATTTTGTCCCAACAGCTTCAAAGGGTGGCCATTTTGTTTCTTGAATGCTTTTGGAGGGGTGGGAGCCCACATGAAATGGTGCTGTGGGCCGGATCCGGCCCACGGGCCTTAGATTGGGAACCCCTGATCTATACATACAGTATACATATCCACTGTATTTAGAATGCTTACATCATAGACAACTAAGATGGAGACTTTACCTCAATGATTATTTGTCTCTCCAGGAGTGTATAATGATCTTGAACGTGAGTAGCATCTTCAGGTGAAAATGGTAATCTAGAGTGGAAAAGAGTCTCTCTTCAGGATTCCCACTGGAACTCGACTTACAATGCAGTGCTCATTTACTCAGCAAGATGTTGTATCCAATGAGACTTTATCTGCTAATGTATCTTGCCAACATCCTATTGCTTCATATTGCACAGGGAAGGATAATTGCAGAAGGCACCATGGTCAATTGACAGAGTGTCTGTTGCCTGTCCAGACACATGACGGGCACTTTGTCATTTAGCTGTGGTGGCTTCCTTGATTTCCCCCTCTGCACATAGTAAAAAGCAATAGGATTATTTATTGAGTGCTGTATATTTCTCTCTTCCTTTTCACAACTGCTAATCTCCCACATTTACCCTATTTTAGTAAAAAGGACATTTCCCACACTGAACTTTCCAGGTGTGAGGGATAAACCTGTCAAAGGCCAGAGAGCTAAATTCAGAGGAGTTGTATACTACTTGTGTCCTGATAGCTCCCCTCTCAGGGCCTGGTGGGAGTAGAGTCCTCAGACAATTATTCCATGGGTCCAAACATGGTTTTTTGTCATGTAAGCTTGCTTTTATTAAAAGCACAGAGTCAACTCCAACTGTCCCTTCCCACTGCACTCTCATTGGGTTGAGTTTCCAGCACTAACTTATAGGCTACAGTCCACTCAGCTAGGGCTTCAGTTGACTCTAATAGCAGTCTTGAAAGTCTAGGTCAGTGATGGCGAACCTTGACACTCCAGCTGTTCTTGAACTTCAATTCCCAGAAGCCCTGATCAGCAGGAGTGCTGACTTGGGCCTTTGGTAACAGAAGTCCAACAACAGCTGGAGTGCCAAGCCTCACCATCACTGGTCTAGGTCCAGAGAAGCGGGTGAGAAATATGAGTCCCATTCCAGGACACAGTCCTTTTAGGGAGGGCTAGTAAAGGTGGGTAATGGGGACTGGGCTCTGTGGCCCTGCTCCTTCCAGAACCTACTTTTCCACATCTGTTGCCATTCGTGTCTCAAGTTCCTTAGCTGGGTGGGGGTAGGTGCCATGGCTTGGTGAGGGCACAAAGACTAAGCTAATGCTGAATCAGCTGAGCATCAAGTCCCAAATGCCTTCCATGGCCAAATGGACTGGGTGGAAGGAGGTGGTTTTACTTATCTCTGCTTGTAGCTGTCCAGAGTCATAGAAGATGGGGCACCAGCCCTCCGCTGCCTCTCCTCACGTCTCTTCCTCATCCAAGGTAGTTGATGATCCCCCCCTGAGTCTCAGAACACCCATTATTGCACACTCCTCCAGCTGTCTTAAACATCAGCGGGCATCCCTTCCTCCACCTGCAAAGGCCTCTCCACACCAGCTGTGGCAGTGATGGCGAATTTTGGCACCCCAGATGTTCTTGAACTTCAATTCCCAGAAGCCTGGATCAGCAGGAGTGATGACTTGGGTTTCTGGTAACTGAAGTCCAAGAACCCCTGGAGTGCCAAGGTTCGCCATCACAGAGCTATGGGCTCGGGATACTTGTCATTTCCTGCACTCCTCTGGGCTTCTGGGTTGAAGCAACCTGCTCAAACCATGTAAATAATAACTAGGTGCCACCAAGCTGATTCTGAATTATGGTGACCTTTCCAAAGTTTCCTATTGTATTCAGAAGTGGCACAAGTAGTAGATCTTTTTACTTTCTTCACTTAAATATTTTAAGGCTGGGGGGAAAAAGGTCCAAGAGAGAAATTATAATGATCTTTATATATTTGAGAAGCTTCATCTAGATTAGTGGTTTCCAAGCTTGTTTTGGCCATGCCCCAACTAAGCATCTATAAAATCCTGTTGCCCTCCCCCTCGCCCCCATGACATATAATTCATATTATTCAAAAAGTGAACTCCTACTCGCGTGGAGGAGGCCTAAAAAGCCATTAACTGTTAATAACTCATTTTCAAATTGCCGCCCTTAAAAATCAAATTAACCCCCTGTTGGGAAGCACAGATCTAGATGAAGACTTGTTCTCTTTTGTTCTGAAAAACATGATCAGAAAATATGAAAACCATAGAGAATCAGATTCTCACTAAACATAAGGAGAAACATCCAGGCACTGAAACCACTGTTCAACCATGGTACAGATTGCCTTGAAAAGTAGTAGGCTCCTCTTCACTGAAGGTATTTGAGCAGAGTCTAGATAGCCATTTGTCAGAGAAGATATACTTGCATCCTGTACCACACAGACTACATTGAGCAGAGACTGGGTTAAATCAGTATTCCACAAATGATGCTTTCCACATGAGTTGGATGGCAATTGCCATCATCTCTAGCTAGCCAGGTTGGGGAGGGCTGGATTGGATTATTTTTAAGTGCCCTTCCAATTCCATGATTCCAAGTCTAGAAATATTCTTTCTTTCCCTTTCCCCAAAAAGTTTACTTATTACCAATCTTATTTTGTCTTTGATACTAGATTAAATTGTAAGGATGTGATCTAATGCCTCCAATGGGAAATTTTTTGTAACAATTTATGCTTTAATTTCCCATGACTTGTCTAATTCTGTTTTAAAACATCCAGGTTGGTGACCACTAAGCCATCATGCCAATCCAAATTCCATAATGTAATTATATGCTGGGTGAACATGTATTTCCTTCTCTTTTGTCCCAATCTCCCACCATTCTGCTTCACTGGGTGCTTTTTGTTTCTAGTACAATGATAGGAAACATTCAAAGCATGCATTATTTCATGCACTTCTCCTGTTTTCCCTACAACTTGGCTTGCCCCCATAAATTTATTGTTCTTATCTCAGCTTACAACACCCTGCCAAAAAACAAACAAACCTGTACTTGCACATCCTACACTTACCCAATACAACTTTTCAGAAATTCTTTTCGTTTTTCTGCATCTTGGATACTCAGGTGTTCACGGTACTGTGTCAGCTAGAAGGAGCAGAAACAACTATAGAGCACAAGCATAAGGCAGATGTTGTTGATGATGACAATGATGATTATATTTTTATCCCTGTTTTCCATTGCTTACTACCACCATAAAATATAAAAATAGCAAGCGAGAAACAAATTCAACCATAAAATCATTAAAATCAGTTTAGTCTACAGACAGTCAAAGGCTGTGATGGTGAACCTTGGCACTCCAGATGTTCTTGGACTTAAATTCCCAGAAGCCCAAGCACCCTGTGAATCCACACGAATGGGTTTACTGCGATTCATCGGCCCATGCTGCCCTGATCGCTCCCGGAAGTGGAAGTAAAACGCACACGTATGGGCGCATTTTACTTCCACTTCCGGGAGCGACAAAGGCAGCGCGGGGGAGATGAATTGCCGTAAACCAATTTGTGTGGATTCACGGGGTGCTTGGGCTTCTGGGAATTGAATTCCATGAACATCCGGAGTGCCAAGGTCCGCTATCACGGGTCAACAGCATCACAGTAAACTAACCAGTTTTGTAAGCCAGTTTAAAAAGATGTATTTTTACACTCTTCCTAAAAGTATTGAGAGTTGGGAGTGCATTCTGAAGCCTGGAAACAATACATGAAAGAGCCCTTCTTCCATGTGACCACCACCATGGCCCTCTGCCTGTATCGGCCTTTTCCAGAGGCCCCCTCTTCAAGATCTTGACATTCAAATGGATTCATAATGAGACTGATGGTCGCTAAGATAACCAGGCCTTTGCCTGTTCAGGGCTTTAAATGTTAAAACAACTTGAATTGGAATCAAGGGGCAAAAGTCTTTCAGTATTGGCTTGACGCGATCTCAATACTATGTACCACTTAGCAGTGTTGTTGCTGCATAGTGCACTAATCAAAGAGCCTGGACCCAATGTAAAGCACATTGCAGTAACTAAGATGGACAGAGATAAAATACTCCATCAGGTCTGCTTGCTCTTTACAGTGACCTTGTCAGTGGGCTGAATAAAAGGAAATCCACCAAGCACCTCACATTCAATTTCTCAGCGCAATACGGTCAATTCCTCTCCAAAAGGAAAGCCAAAGCACAAAGGATACTCACCGCAACTTCCTCGGTCCTGTCCAGGAATCTGTAGAGAGAGAAAAAGGAGCATCAGGTTATTCAGCAATCTTGGATCCGAATTCAGTTTTGTCTCTGTGCTCAAGGGGATTCTTACCTCAACAGGTCCAGGAGAAGCTTTTGGTCACCGGTTTCCCTGAGGAAATGGATTAAATGGCGCAAGGCCACCTGCCGCAGCTCCAACTCTCTGAACAGGATCTCTGGAAGTAAAGACAAGGAGCATGACTGGCTAGGTTTGGTCTGTGTCAATCCCATATGGTTCAGGTACTCGCAGTAGGATATCACAAATGCTTCCGTCTCTTAAAGTATATCACCCCACCCCCACCCGAGTGGTCCAAATGGTTTCAGGCCTGAGACTGTCTCTTCACAGGTGAACACCTAGACCCGTGATTGTGAATCTTGGCACTCCAGATGTTCTTGGACTTCGAAGCCCAAGCACCCTGTGAATCCACATGAATGAGTTTGCTGCGATTCATCCGGCCCACGCCACCCTCGTCACTCTTGGAAGCGAAAGTAAAACGCGCCCTGACGGGTGCGTTTTACTTCCGCTTCCAGGAGCGACGAGGGTGGCTCGGGCCGGATGAATCGCAGTAAACTCATTCGTGTGGATTCACGGGGACTTCTTGGAAGTGAAGTCCAAGAACATCTGGAGTGCCAAGGTTCGCCATCACGGACCTAAACCATGATCAACTTGGATGTAAATTTATTTGGGACACTTAATGCTACAGATTTTGGAGGCACTGGACCCGAGTTTTCATCTTCAATGGCGATCCACAGGTCCTTGGGTCAGAAAAACAATCAGTGTTGGTATATCCAACAAGAGAGAAAAGGTAAAGGTAAAGGCTTCCCTTGCTCGAAAGCCAGTCGTATCCGACTCTAGGGTGCAGTGCTCATCTCTGTTTCTAAGCCGAAGAGCCAGCGCTGTCTGCTTCTGCAGACGTTTCCGTGGTCATGTGGCAGGCATGACTAGACACCGGAGCGCACGGAACGCTGTTTACCTTCCCACCGAAGTGGTCCCTATTTATAGAAACAAGGTGACAAATCATTTGGACTGTGATTTCCCTGCTGAATATGAGATATTCTGACACTGCTTATGATATAAGTCAATACTTGGAACAAGGCTGTTGAAAGACTTCTGTGCCCTGTTCATTAAGCTTCCTTCCTTTAAGGATGGAAATCCCTCCACTCACTTTTAGCAAATGCAACTACAGTTATTCCTTGCAACAGTAAAGGAAAAGGCCTCCCTTGCTTGAAAGCCAGTCATATCTGACTCTAGGGGGTGTTGCTCATTTCTGTTTACAGCCAAAGAAACAGTGCTGTCTGCATCTGCAGATGTTTCCGTGACCATATGGCAGACGTGACTATACACACGGAATGCTGTTACCTTTCCCGCCAAAGCAGTACCTATTTATCTACTTGCAATTTCTTGCTTTCAAACTGTCAGGTTGGCAGGAGCCTGGGCAGACAACAGGCATTCAGTCTGCCATGCAGTACTCTGGTCCTGAACTGTTGACCTGCCAACCTTCCAGTCAAGTTCAGCGTCTTAACTGCTAAGCCAATGTGGCTTGTGATTGTTTCTTGCAATAGCTAGTCCAAATTTGCCCCTCTCTCAGAAGCCCTAGAGCCAACGGCCTAATAGATAGAGATTCTAGAAGTTACAGTATAATACCAAGATTGCTACCCAAGAAAAGTAAAATGATCGCCGCCCCCCTTGACTTGGCCTTAATGAGAAGAGAGGTGTAAACATGTTAAATAAATGAGCCACTGGGTCTACTCCTTTCTCATGCACACATACCTTTCTTCAAAGTCCTCTTCAGAAATATTAGAATCTGCAAGAAATTGGACAAGGAGCCTTAGCAGAACTGTTGATGCTCAGCCAGCAGACCAGGACAACATTCGAAAAGACTATTTCAAAAGTAAGTGTCACAAGTGTAAGGCTTGAAGGTCGTTTTCCCAGGCTTCTCCATCCCTTCTCATGGAATAAAGAACTCAAAGAACTACTTTAACTCACTAAAAACAAAAGCCCCATTTTGATTCATTACAACAAGCAGTAGAAAATCCCTCTAAAACCATTCGTACTTTCATACCTTTCTTCCATATATTTCGTTGTGAGCTAGTAATATTTGTAGGAACATAAAAAAAACATGAGGGTCAGGACACATTTCATTGGCCAAAATCTTGCTGGTCAGCTCTGCCTGCGCAATGGGCATGACATCAGCCATCAGACTACTGCTTATTAAAGACTTCTTTTTTCTTTTGGAGTGTGTGCAGCTTGCATGCAATGAGATGAAACCGCATACACATCACAACAGGGAGAAGGGGATAAATAGATACAAGAAGTCCAAAAATATTTTTCCCACCGCCTCAATCAGCTACATCCTGATCCACAATAAAGAGTAGTTTTTACATCTATTTTAAGATATATATATATATATCAATACAGAAGTCAAAGATCTTAAAGTGACTAAGTATATTAGTGTCCACCCACCTTCCCATCATCAAAGAATATTGACTGGCTTTGAAATTGTCCCCATACATTCTGTTTTAATTTGTAGTTTTCTGTCCAGAAATACAGAGTGATTGATCTCAGGTGCTGAGTAAAGCTAATGGTCCAAATAGTTCAGGATGAGCTAATAGCAGTTTTTGAAGGGCTTAAAGCAGGATTCCGCAACCTTGGCACTCTTGCTGTTCTTGAACTTCAATTCCCAGAAGCCCTGATCAGCAGGAATGCTGACTTGGACTTCTGGAAATTAAAATCCAAGAACAGCTGGAGGGCCAAGGTTGAGGAAGCCTGGCTTAAAGGGAAAATGTTCCTATTCTACTACCTATCCGAGATGTCTTAATGCAGGGGTTCCCAAACTTTTTGCATTGCGGGCCGGTCACGTGGTTGAGCGGGCTGGTTATGTGGTTCTTCCCACTGGAAGAAGTAAAACGCGCCCACGCAAAACGCTGCCATAAATGCACCCTCAGCTGTCGTAAACATGTTTTGCGCATGTGCAGGTGTGTTTTACTTCCGCTTCCAGGAGTGGTGAGGGCAATGTGAGTTGGATGATTTGGCAGTAGTTTGGCCACCCCTGTCTTAAAGGGTTTCACAAAGTCCATATCCTTGAAGGCAAGTGAGTGGAGGAAGCGAAGACCCACTTTTACAACGCTCAATATTGGCAGCAAAAACTCCCAGAAGCCTAAGTCAGTACATTGGCTGATCAGTGCCCAATTGATTTAGGCTTCTGAGAATTGAAGTCCAAAAACCAAAGCTTGGGAAACACTGAGTTAAAGAGAACAGGTCAACCTGTAGCCACCTCCCCACCCTTGCAGGAGTAGATCACAGAAACACTCACTGCCGTCATGACATTCCCATCATGAGCTGCAACAGCTTCATCCAACAGCAGCAACTTGTCCTGGAGGGAATGAAACCTCTCCAGCGAGCAGATCTAGAATGAAAAGACATTCATGAAAAGATGCAGTGGACAAACATGGGCCCTTGGAATGTCTCGACAGCAGCCTCAGGTGGAGCTGAGCTGCGCCCGATTCTGTTTATTGTCAGCATGCAAGCCGAGCACCGGCATAATTAAAATTTCCTCTGAACCTGAACTCGAGAGGCAAATAGCAAACCGCACAGTGGCACACCCCTGAGTTTCTGCTGTAAATGGCTGCTTAGTAGGATAAAACCATCACTGGAGATTTCTACAACAGAAATCATAATTATGAGGACTTTCAGAAGAAGTCACTAAGTAATTCTAATCCAACTAGGAGACTCAGTCACTCCTATGAAGGTCTAATTAACTAACCAACAGCTCTACTAGCATTCAGTTCTGTCAACTGATGGAGCTGGTGAGTTGGACAGCTGTCCTTATATCTTAGCTTTCCCCCTTTTCCTTGGAGCCACCCAACACCTATACCTCCCAATATATTTCTGCATTCTTTTTTTAATGGTGTGTGTGTGTGTGTTGATATCACAATTCCCATTTAGGGGGCATTTTTACCATGTTCAGAGATAGCCAACTACACTGACAACCACCATATCCCTCATTTTCAAAATACTGTACATTATTGCAACACTAACAGGGCAGAAGTGGACTTTTCTAGTAGAAACAACGCAAAATCTTTGTAAGAAAAAGTGAGGTAGAGCTCTCATGAGCGGCCCTCCAAAGCAATTGTGCTCCTTGACCTGTAGAGGTTTTTCAATCTTGCTTTAAATCCATTAATCTACGATACTCATCCTATGCTGCTGGGGATTCTGGGTAAAGGTAAAGGTCACCCTTGCTCGAAAACCCGTCGTATCCGACTCTATGATACGGTGCGCATCTCCGTTTACAGCCAAAGAGCCAGTGCTGTCTGCATCTGCAGACGTTTCCGTGGCCATGTGGCAGGCATGCCTAGACACCGGAGTGCATGGAACACTGTTTACCTCCCCACCAAAGTGGTCCCCATTTATCTACTTGCAATTTCTTGCTTTCGAACTGCTAGGTTGGCAGGACCTGGGACAGAGACGGGAGCTCACTCCATCGTGTAATACTCAGGTATTGAACTGCTGACTTGCTGCCTTCCAGTCAGCGACTTAATCACTTATGCCACTGCAGTCCCTGGGTACTGTAGTTCAAACACATTACTTTTCGAAGCCATTGTATGTATGAATGAATATTAGTTGCATACAAACAGATATGTAAATAATAAATAAATAAATAAATAAATATCCGCTCAGCACCAACTTTATAGCAGCTACATTGCTCATCACTCCTAGATCAATCATAATTGTTTTATTTCTTCTTTCAGGTGCCAAAGGGAGGGTATGAAGGCCTAAAAAGAGATTTAAGAACCCACCCTCATTATGCTGGCTCTAAAGGCAGCAATGAAAGGCCATATTATTACTAGTCATTTGTGGATAAGAATTTACTGTCTACTGAATTGGCACCCTATCCCGGCCCCTCCGTTTAGTCAAGGCAACCAGCTTGTAAAGCTGCAAGCACAAAGTTAAGAGGCCATTTTGGCTGGTGGGTTGCGAGGCCTGTTCCCGCAAGCCACACACTTTTTTAATGGCCCTGAAGAGGCCATCCACGAGCCAGGAAAAAATGGAGAAGCTGGTCTCTGTGAATCCACAGTGATGGATGCTGTGCATGCATGGAAGCTGGTGTCGGAGCTTTGAAGCTAATTGAAAAAGAAAAATCTGTTAAGAATATACACTGCAAAGTGTATAGGAGATGAATTCAGGGCGATCAGAAAGAGAAAAATGGTTGGGCAAATTGAAGAAAAATTATTTATTTTATTTATGTATTACATTTCTGGACTGCCCATTTGGGTGGTATCCAACTCTGGGCGGGATTGAAACTTCTGCAAGGAAGTGGGGATGTCCATGAGACTTAAGTCCCCAAGAGAGAAAATATTGGAAAGCAGAGCAAAAATTGAATAGTTCGATAGGAAAAAACTGCAAAGCTCTTGAGTGTGTGCTACCCATGCAGCATAAACAAGAGAACTGAGGAGGGACAGCTGTTTGGCACGAAGGGCGGGCATTTTGCAGTGTATAGTCTTAACAGGTTTTTCTTTTTCAATTAGCTTCAAAGCTCCAACACCAGCTTCCACGCATGCGCAGCATCCATCACTGTGGATTCACAGAGACCACAGAGAAGAACAACAACTGCTCGGCAGGCCATCAAAGCATGTAAAGATTAATTCTTCCATAAACAAAGGGGGGGGAGGAACCCTCTTACCTTGCCTCTCTGCAGTCGTCTCACTGTATCTTTAGGACTCCAATCACTGCTGTAATCCTGAAATAAAAACAGACTTTGGATGTTATGAACACTGTGTGGGTTTTGAAGAGCCCAGTCATTAGCACTGTGTTACTTTTTAGCTCTAGTGTAAACACCTGGGGAGGAGATGGTGACATTGCTTGTATCACATCAATGACCCCCATATTAAAAACCTATTGGAGAATCCTTCAGCCTCCCAAATGAAACTCTGTCCCTAACCTTCAAATGGCCTTTTTGGAACAAGGAAACTTTAAGGAGAGATTGGGAGTTCCCAGCCTAAGGCCCATGGGCTGGATGCAGCACACGGTGAAACTTCATGTGGGCCCCCACCCCTCCAAGGGAATTCAAGAAATAAAATGGCTGCTCCTTTGAAGCTGTTGGAACAAAATGGCCACCCACATCATGCAGGCAGGGCAAAATGGCCATCCGGTTCTCGAAGCTGACTGAGAGAGCGTGATCCGAGCCCCGATTTGAAAAGGTTGGGAACCCCTGGATTAGAGAATACTAGAGAGGTGTAAACATCCATCGTTTAAAGAGGGTTCAGTATCCAATTTCAAGGCCTGCATCCCAAAGTTCTGCCCTCACACAAAGTTTCTCAGAACACACTTACCTTATAATCAGCTTTCGTTCTGCGCAGTTCTGGGGCATAATTTTTAAATCCTGTCTCTGTAAGTGCTGAAGAGGAAAGGACTATGTTTATTTCCTTGATATGTTTCTCTCCCTCCTTTGCAGGCCATTATGATCTCTCAAGCAATTGGAAAGGAAACGCCGCTAGAAATCACAACAGCACAATTGTATACCAGTTTCAATCAGAAGGAAAACTATAGAGAATGCAGGGAGAAAGTTGGAAGAAAGACCTAGAATAGGGACAGAAACTTTTGGCCCTTCAGATATTCTGTCCTGCAAAGATCATAATTCACTACCACTGGACATACTGTCTGGAGGTTTCAGGATTTTAAGGCAAAAACATCTGTCCCCACTCTAGCCTTTAGGAAATGAACAATAAAATCACTTTCTTTCTCAACACAAAAAATAAACTACCTGGGGTGGGGAACCTACAGCCTTGAGGGGAGCCTGGGCATCTGGAAATTCTGGGAGGACCTTTGACTGTTGCAGTCTAAGAATATCTGGAGATTTATATTTGGGAAGTATCAGATTATTAATTTGTATTTTTATAGACATATCAGGAGGGGATGGGAGGCAGGTGCACTGTCTCCGCCCTCCGAGTCCTGCCTGCTTGGAGGGCTTGAAAAGGACACCGCAGACGCCAACCTGCCTCTCCCCGGAGCCCACTCCACCGGCCTGGGGATGGGAGGCAGGTGCGCCGTCTCCAACCTCCGAGCCCTGCCTGCTCGGAGGGCTTGAAAAGACGCCACCGCCGACCTGACTCTCCCCGGATTGTGTGATGTATACATGTCTCTTGCTGGCTCTCTTCTTGGAGATTGACATTTTGTAGCTTGAAATTGTTTTGTATACTCCCTATTGTATTGTATATTCCCTGTTGTAGCCGCCTTGAGTCACACTTGTGCTGAGTAAGGCAGGATATAAATTTAATAATAATTAATAATAAATTAATTAATTGAAGTTCCAGAACACATGGTGAACTAGCCTGTTTCCTCTAGGCCAGGGTTTCTCAACCTCGGGCCTCCTGATTTACTTGGACTTCAATTCCCAGAAGCTCAGGCTCCCTTTAAGGCTGCAGGTTCCCCACCCCACAAGGCCATTGTGTAACTTAAAGTGGAAGCTAAACACCCCTTGTTGGCCACCTGGGTGGCGAATGATTTGTAGCTCTTAATTTCTCAGGAAAAAAGCATTAGAGTGTAGCCTTCGTAGGTCCGCTTTCAAGAGATGCACAACTTGGAGCAATTTCACTCACACAAACTAAAGGCAAAGAAACAGAGTTCTTACCATCTGAAAGCGAATGAAAACTTCCGTGTTTGTTTCTTCCTGAAAGACAACAGAGGAGTAAGAGAGGGAAAGAGAATCATATTTCCATGTAGTTATGGCTATGCAGAAGAAGGCCAAGAAGCATGAACTGATGCAAATGTCCACAAATATCTATTTCTCAATCTATGGCTCCTCCCTCCATCTTGAATCCTCAAGATATGTTAGTCTGTAACAGTCACCACCTCCAGCCAGCATGGCCAACGGCAATGACAGTTCAAGAGGATGGGAGATGTAGTTTAATACACCCAGAAGGCTGATGGAAGCCCACTTGTCAAGTTCTCCATCTCATTTAGACAATGCCCAATACACGGACTAAGGGCGAAAAGGATGATGGAAATTAAGTCACTTTTTATTTATATAGCTGTGATGGCGAACCTTGGCACTCCAGATGTTCCTGGACTTCAATTACCAGAAGCCCCCGTGAATCCACACGAATGGGTTTATTGCAATTCATCCGGCCCACGCTGCCCTCGTCGCTCCTGAAATCGGAATTAACCAGACGGGGGCGTTTTGCTTCTGTTTCCAGGAGCGATGAGGGCGGCATGGGCTGGATGAATCGCAGTAAACCCATTTGTGTGGATTCACGGGGGCTTTGGTAACTGAAGTCCAAGAACATCTGGAGTGCCAAGGTTTGCCATCACGGTTATAGAGGGTTCTCAAAAAGCTATCTTTACATTTGAAGATGTTTAACTTTCTGAGACCTTATATTAAACTGACCTTTCAAACAAAATGTATTAGGTTCACAATATTTGGTTGCCTAAGAGCACTACAAGGAGGGCACAGCAACACAGAAATTCCACACTGCCCATCTCAGTGTCTTCGGAGAAGCAGGGAACTGATCCCAGCCTTCGAGCCACCAATTTGCACCTGCCTCTGCTCAGCAGACTTTGGGAGTTCTTGCAAAAGAACACAAATAGGCCCCATAGATAGGCTACAACTAGCTGAAGGGAACAGGAAAAGACAACATGCGAGATGGATTGATTCTATAACGGAATCAACAGCCTTTCGTTTACAAGAACTACAAAGGACAGGGTATTCTGAAGGTCATTCATTCATCCATTTGTTGTTGTTCAGTCGCACAGTCGATTCCAACTCTTTGCGACCCTATGGACCATCGCTCTCCAGGCACCTCTATCCCCCACCATCCTCCTTAGTCCACACAGCCCCGTGCCCATTGTGTCTACAATACCATCTAGCCATCTCATCCATAGGGTTGTCATTTGTTGAGATGACTTGACAGCATGTAACACAAACAGAACCAACAGTGCTGAAGTCAACCAACCCCTGATCAAGACTGAACTTTTGTTAGGAGCGGCTATGGAAAAGAAAACATCTTTTTGGTAAGCTGGGCCCCCAACCAAGACTCCATCCTACCTAGCTCCAGTTACTGTTCTGTCTGCCAAGAATCTCATGGACTCCTACCTTTGAAGAAGCTGCTTAATGAGTAAGAGGAGGATTGTTTAGGGAATCCTGAAGTGCCCTTTTGCAGGCTTAGGTCTCTCCCCTCCGAGGTATTGCCACTGCTGGAGGCAGTCTCTTTGATGGACCAGGAGATGCCTATGGGGAGAGAAAGGGATTGCCGTCTTGATAAATTCTCTTTGCAAGAGCAAAACCATTAATATTACAGAGCAAGACTAGAAATAGCAATTAACACTTATATATTGGCCCATAGAACTTAAAGCACTCTCTGAGCAGTTCACAAGTTAATTAGCATTTTCCCCGCAACAGACTTGGTACTCATTTTACCATCCTCCAAAGGATGGAAGCCTGAGTCAACCTTGATCCCCGTCAGGGTTGAATGCACAATGTTTTGGCTGCAGTACAGCAGTTTAACCACTGTACCACCAGGGGTCTTTATACAAAAATATGTTACTGGTCCTCAGATATTAACCAATACTGTTTGGAGTTTACTCTCCATTTGGAGCTCTTTCTCTCAGGGGCTTAGGTTAGCTCACTCCCTTTTATCCTTCTCTGACGGCTGAAGACTCGCCTTTTCAGGCAAGCTTGTAATAAGCACAACTGAGTCCTACATTCTAGCCTTTAGCTAAATAAAAAATTTTTAAAGTTCAAAATGTTTTAAGTCACTTAATGTTAAAACAAGTAAAATTAATAACACAGCAAATTACATATCAATTGCTTTAATATGTAATTTGCTGTGTTATTAATTTTACTTGTCTTAACATTATGAGCCACCTCATGTCCCCTCATTGAGAGAAAGCTATCCTACAACCGAGATTTGATTTATTCAATTTATATGCCGCCCACTCAGCATACATACGCCGACTCAGATAAAATAAATGCATAAGTAAACACTTGTAACATTCCTGATTTCCTAAACACTCCCCACCCCCAAACCTTTCAGATTTGATATACTACAATGCTCATCACCTTCAGGCAACACGGATGTTGGGAGTTGCACACCAACACATTTAGAGGGCACCGGTTTGGGGCAAAGCTTTACTCAAAATCTAATGATGGCATATGGGTACCATTGCACTTAGGCCCCAATAAGTAGTATTTATTCTACAAAGGCACATACAATTAGGTGTGCATATTTACACAATCAATTATCTTAAGATAAATATGCTTACCTAAAGTTGAAATTCTAATTTCTTAAGAGGCCTGACTTATAGCTTCAGCTAAGCAGAGAGGGCCAATCGTTTCTAAGGAGACTGGGGATTCCAGAGTTATCTCACTTTCACTTCATACTAAGTGATCACTTGACCAGCACTTAAGCTGATTATCTCTGAACAGTGAAAATGACAGTTCCACAGAGAAGAAGTTGACCAACGGAGATTGTTGGGCCACATCTCCATCATCCCACTATTGGCTACGATGGGTAGAATGGTGAGAGTTTCAGCCCAACAATCTGTGCAGGACCACACCCTCTTATCTTCTGCCTCCTTTTATTTCATTTCACTTTTATTTGTATACCGCTTTATTCGGCCTGAAGGCGACTCAAAGCGGTTTACACTAATGCATGCTGTCTGCATAGGAATGCATGAATGATTCTCCATAAACACTGCAAGAGGATGGAGCTGAAACATCTGTAAATTCTTTCACTGCATAAGCAAAAGCTTTTTGAGAATCCTGCGATAATAATCACTGACTGAAATCCTATTTCTTTGTCATACCTAGGGAAAGTAAATGGCATGAGACTCAGCCATTTCTAGCTGGCAATTAACAAGTTGCTGCTGGGACTCTAGTGGGGGACACACCCAGCAACTTTGTTACAGATTTAAGATTCCCTGAAGGGCCTTAATTGCCAGCTAAAACCACATGGATGTTAGACTATTAGCCTTCTGCATGTGCAACAAAACAATAGGATTTCAAGCCTCTGGAATATAATGAAAATCTTCCCCTATGGAACTGTTTATGTTGGGGAATCAAAGAAAGTCTGACTGCTAATTCATTATTCTTTTATTATGCCCTTCTTCCAAAAAGCTCATAAAAGCAGATATATTTCCCCTTTTATTCTCACAAGCAAAGCAAATCTTTATTACAGTCCAAGACCAGCATAAAACTTTGTCTCTGTATGAACTATCATGGTTTGAAATCCATTTCCTCCTATATATTAAAAGTTATCAGTCTAAATTTGATTACTAGTTTCAAGTAGAGCATACCCACTGAATCAATGGAACCGGAGTATGAGCCGATTTACCAATTCCAAATCAGTTTAAAAGGTCTGCTTCAGTTGGGACTAACAATTAGATTTAGGTCCTCACTGGACTCTGCATTTACCTCTCCTCTTGCCTCATGAAGAGGTAAGTGGACTTCCATGAAAGAAAACTCCAGTGGGGAACACAAGCAACAAGGTGAAAGATATACAATACCCATAAGATCTTGCATGAAGCCATGGGACATTTTAAGGTTGTGTCTTCCTTCCTGATAGGTATACCCAGGACCACAGCTGTGGGTAGTATTTCTCTGACTATAAATACCAGTACAGATTTAAAGAATTCTATTTTTACATGCACCCGCCAACATCCATTTCCGGTTCCACTTCACTTACTGCCCACTGGCTCCCCACTCCAGGTGATTTTCTCGAGATCATCATCATCATCTACAATATCTCGGAGGCTGTTCACTGCTCGCTTGGACTCCTTCAGCTATGAAAAGAACCAAGGCTAGAATGAAGGCAAGCTCTGTTTTCACCCCACTCCCCATGTAATGTACCTTTTCTTTGTGAAGTAGCTACACCCTAGGAACAGATGTATTGATTCTTATGCACTAACTGACATTGTCAAAGAGGATGCTCTTTCTTATCCACATGAAAGTCTGAAACCAGACAAACTCCCATGTACTTGATGAAAGCAGTGAAAGAAAGTCATAGATCAAATTCATGTCACATTTGAAATACAGCATCAGTATTATTCTTTGACTGAACACCAATGTTCTATTTGACTCCAATTTTTCAATGCTTAAATTTTTTTTTAGGAAATTATCGATTTTGAAGCACAACAGAATAGGAAAGGGGTTCTCAAGCCGGGTCATGCTCTGTCAGCCTCGAGGGTCGGATGGCCATTTTGCCCTGC
This sequence comes from Bradypodion pumilum, assembly GCA_035047305.1. Taxonomy (NCBI): domain Eukaryota; kingdom Metazoa; phylum Chordata; class Lepidosauria; order Squamata; family Chamaeleonidae; genus Bradypodion; species Bradypodion pumilum. The sequence continues at coordinate 485,018,235 of JAWDJD010000001.1, forward strand.
CTGCACAATGGGGGTGGCCATTTTGTCCCAACAGCTTCAAAGGGATAGCCATTTTGTTTCTTGAATGCCCTTTGAGAGGTGGGGGCCACATGAAATGGCACTGCAGGCCGGTTTCGGCTCATGGGCCTTAGGTTGGGAACCCCTGGAATAGGCAGTAAAAGTAAAGGTTGCCCTTGCTCGAAAGCCAGTTGTATCCGATTCTAGGGTTTAGTGCTCATCTCTGTTTATAGCCAAAGAGCCAGCTCTGTCTGCATCAGCATATGTTTGCGTGGACATATGGCAGGCATGCCTCAACACCGGAGTGCTCGGAACACTGTTTACCTTCCTACCAAAGTGGTCTCTATTTATCTACTTGCAATTTCTTCCTTTCGAACTGCTAGGTTAGCAGGAGGTGGGCAAGAAAGGAACAAAATAGCTATTTCTAATAAAGACTAGTGAAGATTATGAAATAGATATACTGTATATAACTTTTATACAGCACTGGAACTTGAAAGCAGCAATAGCCATAAACACAAAATAGGACATATGCAGATTTTTGCTCTCCATAACATTTTGCTCAAAGCATGCTACATAATAACTCATCAATTATCAGCTTATTAACTACATAATAAATTGTCTGATGAAGTGGATTTGGTCCACAAAAGCTCACATTTAAAAACAGGAGTTAGTCTTTAAGGTGCCACAACATTTTTTTGTCTTTTATTGCTGTTTTGTTTACTCTCTGAATAACTCTTCAGTGGTTTATAGTACAACCGTACCTGAAAAAGTTCATCATCTTCATCATCAAAAGTAAAGGCTTTACATTTGGAACTGTGCCAATATTCTTCTTCATCAACCTTTGTTCTGTTCATCTGAAAATAAGAGATGTTTCCTTTAACCCACACACATCTTTCCTTAGATGGATTAAGAAACCCATGCCCATACATCTGTGTGAGTGCTGAATGCATCCATGCACTTCCAGGGTACTTTGACGTGACAAACAAGCATGAACAAGCACCATACTGGTACAAAGTGCCCAACTATCCTGGTCAGATAAATAAACCACAGTGATTTGTTGCGATTTCTGACAGCAGATGGTTTCTTTTCTCTTGATTTCCCCCCCACCAAACTAAAGACCTAATCCTGGGTTTGTTCTTAACTTCTTTCTGTCTTCTCAGAAGGGAAAGAAACTAAAGGAAGGAAGCTGCAAAATTATATAGTCAATCATTGTGGGAATAGGTTAATACATGGCTTGTTCAAGTGTGCCCACTGCAAATGGTGTACATTGGATGGTGTTCACCAGAACATTGATCATGACCGAACAAAAGGTCCCCATGGATGCTTGGATCCTTGGTTAGGCCTTGAACTGTTGATTTTATACCAGTCTTTGACTGTGAATCTAATGATGATGATAATTATCATTTTATACCAGTCCTCAACTTGTGAATCGAATGGTATATTTGTATGATGATAATGATGATGATAATAATTATTTTACTGACTGCAACTGCCACAGTTTCTCCACACTAATTATCAGGAACTGATCGTCTCAAAATCATTATCAGAACCACCGCTTCCCCATGCAAGTCTTCCACCCAAAAAGCGCATTGGTGCATAAAAACGGGCATCATCCTCGCGCGTGTTCGCATCCAAAGGCTCCCGGGGGGGGGGGGGGGATAAGATCTGCCTAATCGCAGGCAAAGAGCACATGAAGAACGGCCAGTGACAGCAACTACCCCCACTCTCTTCAAGGAAGAAACAACCCGAATTAATATACCATTGCTAAGTCCGGGGCCGCCAGAAACGGGAGATCCCAACCGGTCACTCATCCGATCAGGCAGGCTCCCAATCCATAGCGGCTCCTTCTCTCTGGATCCGCAACCCAGCCGGCCGGGTCTCCTTGCTTCCCAATCCCAACTATTCGTAGCCAGGAAGTGAGAAGGCCGTTGTCGAAAGGCATCACGGGAATCGTAGTTTCCAAGCTGCTTCTCTGCTATTGATATAACATAGCACACGTCACCCAAGAAACTACAAGTCCCGGCACAAATTAAGTCCTTGAGTGCAACGGAGGAATAGCTTGGAACTACAAATCCCACAAGGCTCTCCCCGTAACCCACCCACATTGCCTGATTTTCCTTCAATATGGGAGACCTAAAGAGTCAATTGAGACTAAGGTGGCTTAGTCGGCAGGTCAGCAGTTCGAGACCCGAATACTGCATGACAGAGTGAGGGGGGCACTCTCTGTTTCAGCTCCTGCCAACCTAGCAGTTCAAAAGCAAGAAATTGCAAGTAGATAAACAGTGACTGCGGTGGCTCAAGTGGTTAAGACGCTGACCTCTAAGACTGGAAGGTCGGAGTTCGGTTCCTGAGTACTGCACGACGGAGTGAGCCCCCCTATCTGTCCCAGCTCCTGCCAACTTAGCTCTTGCCAACCTCGCAGTTCGGTGGGAAGGAAGGTTCCCTACACTCCGGTGTTGAGGCACATGTCCAGACAGCGCTGGCTCTTTTGGCTATAAACAGAGATGAGCACTGAACCCTAGAGTCGGATACGATTGGCTTTCGAGCAAAGGCGACCTTTACCTTTACCTTTACCTAAACAGGCACCGCTTGGGCGGGAAAAGTAACAGCCGCGTCCCCTATGCTCCCGTGTCTAGTCATGCCTGCCACATGATCACGGAAATGTCTGCAGACGCAGACAAAGCTGTAAACAAAGATAAGCACCGCACCTTAGAGTCAGACATGACTGGCTTTCGAACAAGGGAGGTCTTTACCTCACCGAATGAGCATTGCAGTTCACAAAAAAACCCAAAAAACAACAACTGGAGACCCACCCGCCCCTGCTCTTTGCGCCCTGAGTGGTTTTCCTTGGGACTTGCCAGCCAGGTGAGAACTCTACATATTTTGAATCGGATGTCAAGAGCCGACGAACTACTAGCGAGAATCCCATTTGGATATCTGTGGATCCTTTAGCTCATGCCGTCTAAAAAAAGGTTCTGCAATCAATCTACACAGCCTTAAACTCGAAGCTTCCACTCTCTTCTCCCTTTCTCCTCTCCCATCAATTTCCCTGACCTTCCCCGCGCCCCACCTTTATGCCCTCCAAAGGTGGGGAAACACTTCGTCTGTATATTTTTGGCTTCCCCAATAAAGATATCCCTTCCATATGGATTTTGGAATTCGTTTTATGAGACACATCGATGCTCCAATAGGAGAACCCAACACTACTTGTCCTTAGTGGCACTTTCGGTGTACTTGTGCCAGATCCCCCTTGTTCCAAATACAATAAGAAACTTCGAGTCTCACCTCGGACAGGGGGGGTAGTGACGTCACTGTACTATATATAGATAAAGGCTTTGGAGAAAATAGTTAATTCTGCACATGGCACCAGTCGAATTTACCTACAATGCTGAGAGAACTCCCAATTCAGCCTTCATTCAACACCAGATGGTATCGTGAAACTTTATTTCCCAGTGATGGGTGTTGTTGTTGTTCAGTCGCACAGTCGGTTCCGACCCTTTGCGACCCTATGGACCATTGTTCTCCAGGCATCTCTGTCCTCCACCATCCCCCTCAGCACTCCCAGTTCTGTGCCCATTGTGTCCACAATACCATCCAGCCATCTCATCTTTGGCCTCCCCCTTCTTCTTTTGCCCTCCACCTTTCCCAACATCAGGGCCTTCTCAAGTGAATCCTCCCTTCTCATTTGATGTCCAAAATACTTTAGCTTCGTCTTTACTAATAGCCCTTCCAATGAGCAGTCAATGTTGATTTCTTCTAAGATTGACCTATTTGTTCTCCTCGCTGTCCAGGGTACTCTCAAAACTCTCCTCCAACACCACATTTCAAAGGCATCTATTCTTCTGCGTTCAGCTTTCCTAATTGTCCAGCTCTCACATCCGTACATTACTACTGGGAATACCATTGCTTTGACTATTCTAATTTTTGTTTGCAATGTGATGTCTCTGCTTTTCACTATGTTCCCCAGGTTTCTCATGGCTTGTCTCCCAAGAATCAGTCGCCTTTTTATTTCATGGCTGCAATCCCCATCTGCCGTGATCTTTGAACCCAGGAAAGTAAAATCTGTCACTGCTTCTACTTCTTCCCCATCTATTTTCCAGGAACTGATTGGGCCTGTTGCCATTACCTTGGTTTTCTTGATATTGAGTCTCAAACCAGCTTTTGCACTCTCCTCCTTCAGCCCAATCAAGAGGTTCTTTAGGTCTTCCTCACTTTCTGCCATTAGGGTGGTATCGTCTGCATATCTCAGATTGTTTATGTTTCTCCCAGCAATTTTAATCCCATATTGTGATTCCTCCATCCCTGCATTTCGCATTATGTGCTCTGTGTATAGATTGAATAAGCAGGGTGATAAAATGCAGCCTTGTCTTACTCCTTTTCCTATTCCAAACCACTCTGTCATTCCATGTTCTGTCCTAACTGTTGCTTCTTGGTTCATGTACAGATTTCTCAGGAGGCATATGATGTGCTCTGGTATTCCCATCTCTTTAATTACTTGCCACATCTTGTTGTGGTCCACACAGTCAAATGCCTTAGTGTAATCAATGAAACAAAAGTAAACTTGTTTCTGGTATTCCTTTGTTTTCTCCATGATCCAACGTATGTTGGCAATGTGGTCTCTAGTCCCCCTGCCTCTTCTGAAACCGGCCTGCACCTCTGGTAGTTCTCTCTCCACATGTTGCTGAAGTCTGTCCTGTATTATCTTGAGCATCACCTTGCTGGCGTGTGGGTTGAGTGCAATTGTTCGGTAATTTGAGCATTCTTTGGCGTTGCCCTTTTTTGGGATTGGGACGTATACTGATCTTTTCCAATCCTGTGGCCACTGTTTTGTTATCCAGATTTGCTGGCATATTGAGTGCAGTAATTTGACGCCATCATCTTTTAGCGCTTTGAAAAATTCGACTGGGATACCATCATATCCACTAGCTTTGTTGTTTGCAGTGCTCTTTAGGGCCTTTCTAACTTCGCTCTCCAGGATGTCTGGCTCGAGTTCAGTTTTTTCATCATTGTGGTTAGCAGGAGTGTTGAGGTCCTTTTTGTAGAGTTCCTCTGTGTACTCTTTCCATCTTTTCTTTATCTCTTCTGCATCAGCTAGCTCTTTTCCGTCTTTGTCCCTTATCATGTTCATTTTTGCTTTAAATGTTCCCTTTATTTCCCCGATTTTTCTGAAGAGATCTCTAGTCCTGCCTCTTTTGTTGTTTTCCTCCATTTCTTTGCACTGTTCTTTTAGGTAGTTTTCCTTATCTCTCCTTGCTTTTCTTTGAAATTCTGTGTTCAGAAGGTTGTATTTTTTCCTTTCTCTTTTGACTTTTGCCTTCCTTCTTTCCTCTGCTATTTTAAGAGCCTCATCAGACAACCATTTTGCTTTCTTACGCTTCTTTTCTTTTGGTATGGTTTTCTTTGCTGCTTCCTGCATGATGTCCTTTATCTCTGTCCATAATTCTTCTGGCACTCTGTCTATTGCGTCCAGGCCATTATATCTGTTCATCACCTCCACCGTGTATTCTTTAGGGATGCTGTCTAGGTGATATCTGTCTGGTCTTCTTGTTTTCCCTATTTTCTTTAGTCTTAACCTGAATTTTGCGATCAGTAGGTTGTGATCTGAGCCACAGTCTGCTCCAGGTCTTGTTTTTGCTGATTGTATGGAGGTTCTCCATCTTTGGCTGCAGAGTATGTAGTCAATTTGTTTTCGGTGTTGGCCATCTGGTGATGTCCATGTGTAAAGTCGCCTCTTGTGTTGCTGGAAGAGAGTGTTTGCTATGACCAGTGCGTTCTCTTGGCAGAACTCTATCAATCTTTGCCCTGCTTCGTTCTGTACTCCAAGACCAAACTTGCCTGTTATTCCCTCCACTTTTTGATTTCCTACTTTGGCATTCCAGTCTCCTAATATAATTTGGACATCATTTCTTGGTGTCTGTTCTATGAGGTGTTCTAGGTCCTCATAGAACTGGTCCACTGTGGCTTCATCTGCGCTAGTGGTTGGTGCATAGACTTGGATTACAGTGGTATTGAAAGGTTTGCCTTGAAATCTGACTGACATCATTCTGTCATTTTTGAGGTTATATCCCATTACTGCTTTTCTTACTCTCTTATTGACAATTATGGCTACTCCATTTCTTCTAAGGTTTTCTTGCCCACAGTAGTAGATATGATGGTTTCCAGAGCTGAATTCCCCCATCCCTGTCCATTTGAGCTCACTGATGCCCAAGATGTGATGGGTGTAACAATAAATAAATACAGGGCGGCCAACCTCGGTGCCCCAGGTGTGCTTGGACTTCAATTCCCAGAAGCCCAAGTAAGCACAACTGATGATCAGGGCTTCTGGGAATTGAAGCCCAAGAATACCTGGCCACCCATGTTACATTTGAAAGTTTTTGATTTTAAAACTAAAAGTTTTAAAATATTTTATACACCAAATAAGAGATTAAAAGAAGTTACTTTTTCTCAACTTTTGGTTCCCAGATGTTCTAGGTCCCAGAAATCTTGACCAGCACAGCCAATGCTGAAGGCTGCTGGGAGCTGTAGTCCAAGAACATCTGGGGACCCAAGGTTGAGAACTGCTGCATTCCAGCAGCTGACACAACATACTTGGGATGCCATGAAGCCTCTTAATCCCATGGATCTGAAAAAGTGGACCACAGTGTATGCCTTTGACATACCATTCCGGCTGTAAGGTACCATAAAGCCTCATTGGTGTGATCCCAGCAACGAAACTAACCTCTGTGTTGGAAAAAGCAGGAGGTGCTAGTTTTGCTGCTGTTTCTGAATAAGCACCATATCACGGCTATCAGGAAATCTGGGATTTCCTCATTCTTTCCAGCGAGCTACTGTCAGATTTAAAAAAAAATTGTCTCAAGGACTCAGAAGTTGAGAGTATCCCATAGGAGGCTTGTGGCAGCTAACTCTCTAGTCTACCTCCTTTCCGGGGGCACCTAGACGCATGGCTTAGTATCAGTGGTTCTCAACCTTTGTTTGGTGTATGCAAACCAAGACACAGGACACAGCCTCGGGCTGGGTTAACTCAGGTTTATTGCATCGTGGACAGAGGGAACATGAGGTAATGGCGGATCGATAGCTCTTTATATACAGTAGTCGTACATTTGAACGTGGTGCCATGGTAGCCCATTGGCTACTGTCTGCGTGACGTCATTGCGGGTCACGCCCTTCTTGTCCAGGTGTAGGTGGTGGCGGGAAAACTTCCCGCGCTGTTGCCTTTGATGAGTTCGGACCAAGAGAGCTTGGACGCTCGCTGCTGCCAGCTGGTGGTCATTAGCTCGCGTCCTATTACAGGGTTTATATGATACAGCTGAAGGTTACATAGTTGCTATAGGCAAGGTTACATTGGCTCAGATACATTGTAATCCATGTGGAAGGTAAAACCATCAGAACACAACACCCCTCCCCCCTAGGACGAGACAAAGTCTCGAGCCCACACTTAAGCACACTCCCCCCCCTCAGGAGACAAAGTCTCTCAGCCAAGATGGCTTATTTCGAACACGCTGGGGTCTCGATGCGGGCTGCCTCTCCCCGGGTTTGCTACCTTCTCTTTGTCCCCTGGTTTCCTGTCCTGTAATTGGAGAGGGAGACTCGTTAGTGGCTTGCCGCGGCTCTGCGGCGTTGTTGGGAGGTGTGCTCTTTCTTAGGGAGGAACCGGGGGCACTGGGGGCTAACGAAAAACCCCTCTTCTCGCTTGGATGGGTGGGGGAACACTCCTGAAAACCCCCCCGGCTCGCAAAATCAAAGTCAAAATTACAATCGGGGGCAGCGGTCGCGAACTCCTCTCCCCCTTCCCCGGCCCCTGATAGGACTGGCGTATCAAAAGGGTATGAGTCGGGGCCGCTGCTTCTGCCTTCCGCGGGAGGAATGTATGGTAAAAATTGAGGAGCCCCAGGAAGGACTGTAGCTCGGTTTTGGATGTGGGGCGAGGGGCCTTTTTAATGGCTGCTACTTTGGATTTAGACGGCTTAATCCCCTCGGGTGTGATCCGGAACCCTAAAAACTCGACCTCGGTTTCGAAAAAGACACATTTGTCCTTCCTCAATCTCAGCCCCGCTTTCTCGAACACGGTCAGTACTTTGTCCAACCTCTTTGCCAGTTCAGCCTCACTCCCCCCTGTTATCAACACGTCATCAAAATAAGGCAACACCCCCTCCAGTCCCTTCAGGAGGCGTTCCACAAGCGACTGAAAAAGGCCGGGTGCCGAGTTCACGCCAAACTGTAACCGCGACACCTGGAACGCTCCTTTATGTGTAACTATCGTTTGTGCCGCGGCCGTGGCGGGGGTCACAGGAAGTTGCTGATAGGCTTGTGCCAAATCGAGTTTAGCGAAACACTTTCCCCCATTCAGCCTGGCCAAAAGGTGGCTGATCACTGGCACCGGGTATGCATTAGGGCGGATCGCCTTGTTAATTGTACACTTATAATCAGCGCAAATGCGCACCTCCCCGTTAGCCTTTAGAGCCGTTACAATTGGAGTTTCCCACTCCGCGGAATCAACAGGAATAAGAATCCCCTGGCCCACCAGTTTGTCCAGTTCCGCCTCTATCTTGTCCTTGAGTGCGAACGGCACCCTGCGCGGTTTGAGTCTTATCGGGCGGACCTCCGGGTCTATGTCGAAAGCTACAGGGGGTCCCTTGAACTTTCCGAGTCCTTTCTTAAAAACGGCGGGATGCGCATCGCAAACCGCTTGTATTGGGTCCCCCCCCACGGTATGCACTCCCCCTATGAACAAACCTAAGGGCTGAAACCACTGTGTCCCTAGGAGGCTACAGCTTCCCCCCTTGAGGACAACTAGGGGCAGTTCCGCAGAATGTCTCTTAAAATTGACCCGAAATTTCCCGACCCCCAACACCGGAATGCTGTTTCCCTGTACGTCTCGTAGCGTGGACCTCAACGCTTTAAGTTTGGGCCGCACGTGGGGGTCAATTTTCAAGAACTCTTTCTGGGGAATTATAGAATAGGAGGACCCCGAGTCAATTTCCATCTTAATAGGGGCCCCTTGTACTAATACCTCAACGAAGTAATGGGACTGTCCCGCGGACACGCTGAACACTGGGGCGTCGTCCTCGCTGTCGTCCGAGACGCGGCCCACGCCATCCTGCTTCCTCGTGGTCTGGGCGCCATCTTTGGGCCTCGCTGGACGGTCCGGTCTGGCCGCACGGTCTTGTGACTGCCTCCGGCCCTCCTTCCGTTTTCTGCATGCCTTGGCGATGTGCCCCCGACGGCCGCAGGTGTAACACTCGGCCTTCCTGAACGGGCATCTCGCGCGCTCATGGGCCGCTCCGCAACCCTCGCAGCGTCGACCACCCTTTCGGACCTTCTGGACCTCCTCGCCGTCGCTGCCTTCCGTAGACGACTTTGAGGCCCGTCGAGTTGCGTGCACCGACTGTCCGGACTTCCCGTGCACCGAATTTTCCGCCTTGCCGGCTCTAGGACGCCACTCACGCCACTGGTGCATCTCGTCCACTCCAGCATTCGTGGACTCTGCGGCTTCCGCGGCCTCTACGACCTCTGCCAGCGTGGGTGGCGGCTCCTTGTTCATCAAGCTGCGCTGTACCTCCTTGTCTTTCAGGCCACACAACACGCCGTCCCTGAGGGCCATCTCTAGGATGTCGCCCCATTTACAGGGGGCGGCGGCTATCCTCATGGCGGCCACGAATGCCTCAACCGACTCATCCGGCGCTTGGACTCGCCTCCAAAACGCGCTCCGAGCGGGAAACATTGCCCTCGAGGGACAGAAGCGCTCTCGCAGCAGCTTCATGATGTCGTCCGCCTTAAATTCGCTCACCTTCTTCGGAGCGATGATGCCCACCAGCGTCCGCTTGGTTTCCATCCCGAGCATTCTGGTGAGGATGGCCCTCTTCCTCTCCTCGTCGTCTCCTTTGACTCTGAGTTCCACCAGTGCCGCCTGGAAGTCCATCTCAAGCAGCTCCCAGTCTTGCGGTTTGGTGATGTTGAACCCGCTCTGTGCCCTGGCTGTTCCGTGGGGATCCATCATCCCACCTTCGTCGCCAATTTGGTGTATGCAAACCAAGACACAGGACACAGCCTCGGGCTGGGTTAACTCAGGTTTATTGCATCGTGGACAGAGGGAACATGAGGTAATGGCGGATCGATAGCTCTTTATATACAGTAGTCGTACATTTGAACGTGGTGCCATGGTAGCCCATTGGCTACTGTCTGCGTGACGTCATTGCGGGTCACGCCCTTCTTGTCCAGGTGTAGGTGGTGGCGGGAAAACTTCCCGCGCTGTTGCCTTTGATGAGTTCGGACCAAGAGAGCTTGGACGCTCGCTGCTGCCAGCTGGTGGTCATTAGCTCGCGTCCTATTACAGGGTTTATATGATACAGCTGAAGGTTACATAGTTGCTATAGGCAAGGTTACATTGGCTCAGATACATTGTAATCCATGTGGAAGGTAAAACCATCAGAACACAACACTTTGGTTCTTGGACTTCAATTCCCAGAAGCCTCAGTTAATACATTGGCTGATCAGTGCTTTGGGAAACTGTCTTAGGCTTCTGGGAATTGAAGTCCAAAAACCAAAGGTTGAGAAACACGTCTTACTTCGTTAAGCCGACTGGAAAGTTGTCAGGTCAACAGTTCGAGACCCGAGTACCATAGGGCGGAGCGAGTCCCCGCTGTGTGCCCCAGCTCCTGCCAACCAAGCCGTTCGAGAGCGAGAAATTGCAAGTACAGTGATACATAATACAACGTCCATACTTGGTTCCACAAGTTTGGACTTTATACGGATTTGGACTTTGTATGAGGCATGCAAAATCTTAACCGCAATGCCTCATACAACGTCCAAATCCTTGCTGCAATGCCTTGCACAACGTCGTTTCCATAGAGATAAATTTTACTGTAACAGCACAGACTTCAAGGCAAAGTCAAGGAAACAGACAGGAAACTGACAGAACTTTAAGAAAACATTGTCTAAAGGCTAAATACATTACAAAAACATGTCAAACAACCCTGATTGTCCAAGAACCTGAAGAATGCTGCAAAAATCCCAGGAATGCTTCTAAAAATTCTGACAAAAAAATTCAAAAAAATATCCCAAATCATGCTCAAAACCACTCCTAGACACTCTTTGCCTCATGCAAAACCCACAAGAGCAATGAACGCATGCATCCTGCCTTTTATACTGCCCAGGCACAATACAACCTGGGAAAAACCCCAATGCCTCATACAAAGTCGCAACGACTTTGTATAAGGCAACTTTCCCCAAGGAATTAGGCGATGTTGTATGAATTCGATGTTGTACGAAGCGGACTTTGTATGAGGTATTACTTGTACGATAAATAGACCGCTGGGGCGGTGTTGTGCATGCATGCAGTTCAGCTGTCGCCATTAGCGCAGCTGAGGGAGCTCACGTGGCTCCAATTCATCCAATGATTAACTAGCGCGGGAAACCTTCCCGCCACAGGTGAACTACGCCAGGTATGCAGTACGTCAGAAAGACGTCACTGATATTGTAACCAATGGGCGCCTTCGGGTGAGATTCAAATGTATCAGGTACTATATATAAAGGGGCAAGGCTCCGCCATTGCCTCATGTACAGATTGATCATGTTGCAATAAAGTTGTGTTTAGCCCATCAGCCGGCTCGTGTGCAATCAATCTGCCTGCATCAAAGGCGGGAAAGGTCACAACGTTCTGTGCACTCCGGGAGACGTCTAGTCATGTGTGCCACAAGACCAGGGGGAAAAAAGGCAGCGCTGGCTGTTCGGCTATAAGCAGAGAGGAGCACTGAACCCTAGAGTGGGATACGACTGGCTGCAAGGGAGACCTCCTAGACGCCCCGCCCATATACCCACGCAGGTAGTGCCCCTCTAGCCGTGGCTTCTTAACTCTATGGTATCCTTGGGATGCTGGCTGGGGCACTAGAGGGAGAGAGAGATTTGGTTCGCGAAGAGCGGAAACGGAAGGAGCCTTTGCCGGGGGACGGAAGCCGGGAGGTGGCGTCCGTACCGGCGCTTTCTAGCAGCTTCGAGGCGGCGTGAGGTGCCCCGGGCGCGCTCCTCGTCATTCCCTGCTTGTTTCGTCGGAGAGGCGGCAGGTGGTGCTCCGGAGGCGCCGATGGCCAAGTGGGGGGAAGGAGACCCGCGCTGGATCGTCGAGCAGCGCGCAGACGCCACCAACGTCAATAACTGGCACTGGTAGGTGGAAGGGACGTGGGCTGGTCACTATGGCCCGTGGGCCGAATCCGGCCCCCGACGCCAATTCATCCGGCCCATGATGCCCTCATCGCTCCAGGAAGCGGAAGTAAAACGCGCCCGTACGGGCGCGTTTTACTTCCGCTTCCTGGAGCGATGAGGGCATCATGGGCCGGATGAATTGGCGTCGGGGGCCGGATCCGGCCCACGGGCTGTAATGTAAGCACCCCTGGTCTAAGGGGAGGGCAGGGCTGACCAATGGAGGCTGAGAGGCGAAAGGCCTGGTGTGTCTCATCCTCATCTCGCCTTCCTTTGCCTGCATGTGGTTGTTGCCTCTGCTCTGTCTTGCGCTGGAGAGCTGGGCTTGGGCATGGCTTGGCATTGATCTGGCCCTCCAAAAGAGAAAATGAACACCGTTTAAGGCCAATAACAAAGTCTATATCTATTCTTGTAAGAGTAATACTTGATATTTAACTTCAGTAAAAGCTCACATGGAAATTAGTTAACTCCCTGTATCTGATTTGCAAAAACAATGTAAACAGTTCATCGGATTCTGTGTCACAAATAAACAATATATCGACTTCGGTTTTAACTGCAGATAAAAATAGTTGATTCCCTGTGCCCGTATCCAAGGGTAAAGTAAATGGTTACATTATTTTTGCAAAAATAGTGTAAACAGTTCATAGGATTCTGTGTCACAAATAAACAATATATTGACTTCGGTTTTAACTGCAGATAAAAATAGCTGATTCACTGTGCCCGTATCCAAGGGTAAAGTAAATGGTTACATTATTTTTGTATAAATAGTGTAAACAGTTCATAGGATTCTGTGTCACAAATAAACAATATATTGACTTCGGTTTTAACTGCAAATAAAAATAGTTGATTCACTGTGCCCGTATCCAAGGGTAAAGTAAATGGTTACATTATTTTTGCAAATCAGATAACTAATTTTCATTTGAGTTTTTACTGACGTTAAATATCAAGTATTACTCTTACAAGAATAAATATAGACTTTATTATTGGCCTTAACGGTGTTCATTTCTCTTTTGGATCCTAACCGTTAGCCCCAGCTTTCTTGCATCATTGATCTGGCCTTGGCATGGAAGGGGGAAAAGGCTTGACCCTGAGGAATGAGCAGGTCAGACGCTTCCTGGATCTGCTTCTCTGCGAAATATTTTAAAATCTACTTGAATAATAATAAATTCGTGTCAGAAGTTATTCTGGGTTGAAAGGATTTTTTATTTTAAAAAAAAATTGCTGGAGAAACTCTGCTCAGGGAACGTCCAAATGAAGCTCCTTCCATGCCCCCAAGATCCAAATGTTGATTTCGTGACACATAAGGATGCTCTACAAATTGTTCCTGGGTACATTTGTCTCTAATTTCATTCCTCTCTCGTTCATTTCCTTCAGCCTTTCTCAGTCACAACTAAAATGTTACAGCATTTCTCTCTCCTACTGGGCACTCAACACTCTCTCGTTTTTCACTGAGATAATGAAACCAAATAAAAAACTTATGTTTAATGAATAAATCTGGGAGGGGAAAGTTTATTGCACAAGGAGAGTCGCTGCATTTTGTGGGTAGCTCACACATTCAGCTCCTGGAAATAAGCATGTATTACCACAGATAATGTTAGCATTTCTTCTTCCGTGTCAAGGCCAAGCGTGAAACTGCCAAAATGAAGCCACCTTTTGGTGAGTTCATTCTGCAGTTTTTTTTCGCCCAATGTAGTGTGAGAAAGATTAGCCGGCACAAGGTGGCCGTTGCCCAGGGTAAACCCAATTGTGGTTTAAGTGACTGAGGGCTCTTGAAGGCTGTGCCAGCTGACTAATGCCCAATCCAGCTAGTAAGACTCCAAGTGCATGCTCAGAACCAGGCTTATGGAATAACCAGACAAGATGTGTCTGCTTTGTCCCTCTTTACAGGTACAATCCTGTCCTAGGCAGCTGGCAGCAAAGTGCCATTAAAGGTAAAGGTCACCCTTGCTTGAAAGCCAGTCGTATCCAACTCTAGGGTTCAGTGCTCATCTCTGTTTATAGCTGGAGAGCCAGGGCTGTCTACATTTGCAGACGTTTCTGTGGACATGTGGCAGGCCTGACTAGACACCAAAGTGCATGGAACGCTGTTTACCTTGCCACCAAAGTGGTACCTATTTAATCTACTTGCAATTTCTTTCTTTTGGACTGCCAGTTTGGAAGGATTTGGGACAGAGACCCGGTTCTCGAACTGACTGACTTGCCGGCCTTCCAGCTAACAAGGCGAGCTTCTTAATCACTGAGCCACTGCAGACCCGTATCTGTTTGAATGTTATCGTTCTTTTTAAAGGGTCTCCCTCCTCCTTCCATGTCTAGGCCACACATGAAACTGCCAAAATGAAGGCATCTTTTTGTATGTTCATTCTCCAGTTCCTTTCACCCGACCTACTGTGAGAAAGATTAGCCGGCACAAGGTGGACGTTGCCCAGGTTATGCGTGATTGTGTTTCCAAGATACCACAATGTTCAAGGCGGCATTTTCTGTGTACCCCTTTTAACGGGTAAAAAGCAGGCTGCGGGGACAACCAAAATATATGGCAGGCAAAGGTAAAGGTCTCCCTTGCTTGAAAGCCAGTGGTATCTGTCTCTAGGGTTCAGTGCTTATCTGTAGATGTTTCTGTGGTTATGTGGCAGACGTGACTAGATACAGAAGCACATGGGATGCTGTCACCTTTCCCGCCGAAATGGTACCTATTGATTTGCTTGCAATGTAGTCCTTGTTTTGGGAAAGTGCCAATTAAATTATACTGCATCATACAACTAAGATTCAGAACCCTTTTCGGTGCCCGAAAAATTAAAAAGAAAAACAACTCACCGCCTCACAGCCAAGCAAACACCAGCCGGCTTTCTTTCCCTCGCCCACGGCGCCTGAAGGTCCCGACTGGAGTTTCTCCTTTAATATCAGTAGGTGGGGGGGTTGCGATGCCCCTCTCCGCTGGCTACCCTAGGGTTGGGAGGTTTGTGGGGACAAAAGGGGTATGTTGCCCCAACCCTTCTGGATCCAGGAGACCAGGGAGAGTGGATCGATCCCCCCATCCTTAAAACAACTCCGTCTTTTCTTCTCTTTAAAAACGGAGTTGTTTTAAGGAGGGGGGGAATTGATCCACTCTCCCTAGTCTCCTGGGTCCAGAAGGGTTGGGGCAACATGCCCCTTTTGTCCCCACAAACCTCCCAACCCCAGGGAAGCCAGCGGAGATGGGGGTGGCAACCCCCCACCCACTGATATTAAAGGGGAAACCGCGATCTACTTTCACGACTCCACACAAACAAAGCACCATAACACAATAAAGCCCCCCTCCCTCCCACCTAGCCCATCCTTCCTAACCCCCAACGACCATGCCCCCTCCCCACCACCTAGCCCACCCTTCCTAACCCCCACCGACCACGCCCCCCTCCCCACCACCTAGCCCACCCTTCCTAACCCCCAACGACCATGCCCCCCTCCCCACCACCTAACCCACCCTTCCTAACCCCCAACGACCATGCCCCTCTCCCCACCACCTAGCCCACCCTTCCTAACCCCCAATGACCACGTCCCTTCCCCACCACCAAATAAATAAATAATTTTTAAAAAATTACTAAAAACAGTCAAACACATCCAAAAATACACAGAAACACCAAAAACAATATGAAATAAACAAAGACACAATAAAAAACAAAACAAACAGACAAAAAATACAAATTCCAACCCACCCACCCCGCCCACACACACACACACACACGCACAAAAGAAAGAAAACAAGCAAACTTACCAAAAGATGTCCTACCTCCACCAGGACTGGAAAAGAAATGAATAAAGAAAGAGACTACTTACCAGAGGAAGCTCCACCCAGAGGCCAGGAGAGAAAAAACAGTCAAAATACAATAACCCCTACCAGCACCACCTACTCGCCACAATAGTAAAAACAATTCAAAAACACACAACAGCTCCAAATAAAAGGCCACAAGAGTAAAAACAAATGAAAAACATAACACAAATTCACAATTTTACACAAAAGGTCACACCAATAAAAACAAGTCAAAAAAATTACACTAATACTTTAACACAAATCACAAACATATGTCAATAAAATACAATAGAAACTTAAAAATCCTGTGCTGAGTTTTAACTCAAATTTAAACTCAAAACATCTAAACACATTTTAAAAACATTGAATGTAAAAAAAACATTTACTTTTACATTATTAAAATTATTACCTACGGTACAACTAATTAAAAAAATTCAAAAAACTAAAACATTATTCGCTTACATAAAACAATTTGAAAAAAATTATATCATACTTTGTTCTTTTATTAATCCTCAAAAACAAAAAAAACAAAAAAGCAGATCACAGTTAATAACAGCCAAGCCAATTTTTTTTACATAAATAAACATTTAAAAAATTAAAATTACAGACTAAGCAATTTTTTAAAAACATTAACACAATTTAACCTTCTAACACAATTTAAAACAGCCCGGCAACGCCGGGCAATCTCTGCTAGTATTATATAGTACTGCTGAAGTAAAGTCAGTTATAGTACGAAGCATGGAAGAACTGATACAGAAATCATGGGTTTCTTGTTTTTTTGGATTTCTGTGTCTGTTTAATGAGTGGTGAAAAACAGGAGTAAATGTTGAATATTTAGAAGAATAAAACGGAGGCAGAAATGATTGACTTCCATTGGATATTATTACATAAAATATGATTAGTTAAAATTATTGACTAGCACCTTCCAGAACTGTAGAGATGTAAAAAGTCTGGAAATGGGCAGGACACAATTACTTTCTTTAAAAATGAGGCTGAACAGGAAGTTGAAATATATGCAATATTTGTTTTTTAAAATCAAACCTAAATGTATTCTTCTCTTAACTAAGTAATATCATCTCTAAAGCTAGCTAGCTTAAATCACTATACTCTTCTGCATATTTATGAAATGTGCATCAATCCAGTGTGTTTACTCAGAAATCTGTTTAATGTATTTTCTTAATTAAGGACACATCTTATTGCAGAGCAGAATGTAAGAGCCTTAGTTAATTTATAAACAAAACTTTAGATATATCCCCTATTAAAGAACGGGTGACCTTTCACTAGACATAAGCTATTTTTCTAAGTGCTCCTTTCTACTTGTATTCTGCTTTTTGTGAAATAGGAAGAAACTAGAATTATATTATTTGAGCCAAGCCCTACAGATCCTGAAAAATCTCCTTGCATAGATAACAGGATACAGTATTTGAAGTGCAGGAATGTATCCAATCTGAATGTTGTAAATTATTCTCTAATGTCTCTGGTATCATGATGGACAACCTGCAGCTCTTGAGCCGTATGGACCATAGCTGTCAAGTATCCCTTATTGGCCAGGAAAACCCCTTATTTTATCCTCTTTCCCACTGTCATCCCTTATTAATTAGACTGCAATGCCCTATTGCTGCCATTGGAGGACAGCACAGGATAAGCACAGCTGTCAAGTATCCCTTATTTGCCGGGAAATTTCCCTTATTTCCTAATCCCAAACTTGACAGGTATGGTATGGACACACCAGTCATATTTCTAACGCACTCTGCAAACCATCAGTTGTAGCCTCTGCACACAACAACCTATCCTTTCATCAACAGTCAACCAGGTGCAGGGAGAGATGGAGAGGCAAGATATGATCTTGACTATTTTTAACTCTGCCTTCATAGTGGTCTTTAATTCTGTCTTCTACCAATGTATCCTTTCCCCAACAAACATTATCACTGAGGAAACACAGCCTTCAGCATGAAAAAGGTTGCTTACTCTTACTGTACATTGTCTTGGGAGCAGAGGTTGAAATACTGCCTCCCAAATTGAACTTGTTATTCTCATTCCAGAATTACTTTTTTCCAATAAAAAATAAAAATGTAAAGGAACAAATATTTTTTTAAAAGCTGTATGAAAATACTCATTTTGAATGATTAGAATCCTTTTTGAAATAAACATTTTACATATTGAAAAGATGCAGCATAAGTATTTGTGTTAGTGCATAAACCTTAACCTTTTTGTTATTGTTCTTTAACATTTCAGGTTTTTTTCCCCCTTTTGGTGTGGGGAAACAGAATTAAAAATAGATTTTTAAATAATCATAAAAATGATATAAGCCTCTGATTTCAAAGTTAATATTTTAATAAGTGTAACTTTTCAAGTAATATGTGGTACACAGTGCTCCAGAAGGGATGGAGCAAAGGATGGGTGTGCAAAGCATTTAAAGGCAGCGTTTTTACAACATGGAAATATTTAGTGTCAGCTATTTGTTACTGAGAGAGACTGTGGTGGCTTAGTGGTTAAGATTTTCATTTCATTTCAATTTTAATTTATACCCCGCCTTTCTTGGCCAAGGCCGACTCAAGGTGGCAACAACCTGTCAATATCAATACAATACAATATAACAGCATAAAATATAATAATACAAAACAGCATACATATATAATACAGTACATAAACAATACAATTCACAATGCAGTACAGTTACAAGAGAATTAACAAAAAATACTAAAAATATGCTGAACTGGAAGGTCGGCTGGTCGAGACCCGAGTACTGCACGATAGAGTGAGCTCCTGTCTCTGTCCCATCTCCTGCCAACCTAGCAGTTGGAAAGAAAGAAATTGCAAGTAGGTAAATAGGTACCACTTTGGTGGGAAGGTAAACAGTGTTCTGTGCACTCAGGTGTCTAGTCATGCCTGCCACATGTCCACGGAAACATCTGCAGACACAGACAGCGCTGGTTGTTTGGCTCTAAACAGCTGAGCACTGAACCCAAGAGACAGATACGACTGGCTGTCGAGCAAGGGCAACTTTTACCTTTACCTATTTGTTACTGCATGCTTTCAGTGAGAATTTTGCTCCTTAGGACTGAAAGAGATGCATCTAACTGGTCCTCGGAGAAGCTGAAAACTCTGCTTCTGGCTGTTAGAGCAGAGAATGCAGATGGAGATTGTGAAGTGACAGAAGTGAGCAAACTGGATGGAGAGGCCTACATCAACAACCGCAAAGGAAAGCTAATTTTCTTCTATGAGTGGAACATCAGGCTGTCTTGGACAGGTGAGTTGGCTGCTGCAAAAGTCCTGTTGTAGGTTTCTGGGTGTTACATTGGTGCAAAGCTGAACTTCAAAATTATTTTCAAAGAATCAGGGCATGGCTTGACAGAGTAACTGCTCTTTGAGTTTCTAGGAAGCTCAAGACTGTCAGAAGTTGGTGTTGAGAAAGTAAAATTGGCCAAGACTTTTAATTCAGTATATTGTTCTTTACAGGTACCTCAAACAGTGGTGTGAAATACAAAGGATATGTGGATATTCCGAATCTGTCAGATGAAAATGATATTGATGAAGTTGAGGTGAGCTCAGCTATCAGTGATATTATTCTTGTCTGCCACATCACTGGAAGAAGATCCCAAATTTGAATAGTCTGATACTTCATCATAATATTTTGCACTGCCTTTGAAGAAGTGTGTCATCTTTTCTTATTGTTGCCCTCTTCAACTTTTCGTTGTTTTTAAATGTCTTAAATCTGTTTTGATTTCTTTGATATTCAAAGATAAAAATTATTTCCAGCCTTACAGCATTTACTCAATTCTCTCTGGGAGGGAAAAATTAGTGCTTTTGCTTTTATTGTTGTAGAGGGAGTTTCTCTAGATAATTTTATGGGTACATTGTAGATTGGGACATGAAAAGTGAAAACATGCTTTCTGTTCAAACTCATGGGTTTGTTTTCTTTTTATTAGATTGTAGTTACTCTTGCAAAAGACGAGCCAGATACCAGCCTGCTAGCACTGATGAAGCAAGAAGGTGTAGAACAGATTGTTCATGCTTTGGGAACTTATGTCAGTACTCTCAAAACAGGTATGGATACAAGGACAAGCAAATGGTAGAAACCTTGTACTGAAGCTCCGCTTGCTTTATTTTAAATGGAGGAAATAGGACAGCGAAAGTACATTACTCTGGAAATAAAGGGTGGTGGTGGTGGTGGTGGTGGTGGTGTTTGAAGTGTTAGAGACCTGGCCATGGTTGCCTATGTCTCCATGACTTCTAGGCTGGAGACATGCGCTTTCACAGATGATGAGACATCTAAAATCCCTGAATTAGATGCTGAATTAGAGTACTAGAATAATGACAATCTAAGCAAGAGCTAGATCTTATAGATCAGCGTTTCCCAAACTATGTTCTGCAGAACACTGGTGGACTTCAATTCCCAGAAGCCTAAGTCAGTAAATTGGCTGATCAATGCTTTGGGGAATTGACTTGGGCTTTTGGGAATTGAAGTCCAAAAACCAAAGATTGGGAAACCTTGCTATAGATAGTGAATATGTTATTTGCACAGAATAAATATTTATGATGTTAGAAAATAGGAGGTGTCCTTAGAATTAATTTTAATAGCAAATACATAGGCTTTGTTCTGCTTGTCAACATGCACACTAATTAGAATTTGAGTATGATTGAATAGATGATTCTTAGATCTGTTCCAAAATAAGAACAAGCAAGGCACAAGTCTATTTACAATTTGCATTTTTACAGATAGGTAGCTGTAGTGCCTGGTTAAACAGATGTGGTAAAAGAGAACTGATACCGTGATGTGGAATACAGCTTACCCCCTGTATCCAAGAGGGATAAATTGCAAGAAATTCTGCAGATGCTTGAAACTGTGGAAAGCAGTGAACTCTGTAATATAATGCACAAAGTTGGGGTGGAAATGCCTCCACTGATCTTCATGTGCGCTTGTGAAAGGGCTCTGTTGGAAAAAGCCTTTATTAAAATACGATTCTGTCTTAACATTTCATTGTAGACAGTGGCCTCTAGTGGTCAGGTCTGATAATGCATCTTAGAAACATGTTATTTGCACCTATTTCATGAATTTTTATTGAATATTTATGGCCTGCAGATAAGTGAAACCATAGATATCAGACCCATGGATACAGGGGGAGGGTGGCCTGTATATTTTGATGTGTAATTTGGAGTGTAGTCGTTTCGCCTGCACCTCACCATTGCTGCAGGAGCTGCACTGGCTGCCTACATGTCTCTGGGTGCGATTCAAGGTGCTGGTTGTCACCTTTAAAGCCCTTCATGGTAGCGGACCAGGATATCTCAGGGACTGCATTGTCCCTAGGACATTGACCCATCCCACGAGAGCAAACCGAGAGGGCACTTTTCAGGTACCATCCGTTGGGGAGGCTCACCTCTCCAGCACAAGGAAAAGGGCCTTCTCAGTTGTAGCCCCCACATTATGGAACCACCTCCTAGTAGAACTACACCTCCATGCCCAGTTGCTACCATTTAGGAAAGAGCTGAAGACGTGGTTGGCAAAATGGGTCTGGGAATTGTGGTTGTCAACAAGCTCCCCTTTTTGGATCGTCTGAGGCTTCCCCTCCCCCTTCTGTAACCAATGTTAATGTTATGCTGATTTTATATTTGTTTTTAAGATAGCAAAATGGCACAATGGTGGGCAATATTGCCAAATGTTCGTAAGGGTTTTAAAATTGTTTTTATATTGGTTTTAACTTTTTTCATTGTATGGTCAGTGAGGTGCTCGCTGGCCTATGTACACCACCCAGAGTCCACTGGATTAGGACGGTATATAAATCTATTAAATAAATAAATAAAATAAATAATGTGTTCTCTGATTTCACTCATTCAAACTTATGTTTACTCAGCTATGTTTTGTATTCCTGCTAAATATCATAGGACAGGGGTTCTCACCCTATAACCCCGTGAGATGGATCTGGCCCACAGCACCAACGTATCCAGCCCGCGACCATGCTCCAGCCGCTGCTGCCACTGCCTCAATTCTTCTCTCCTCCACTTGATTTGGCATGTCCCTAATAGCGCTCCACAGCAGGGCAGATGTAAGGCTTACAACATCCACCCTGCTATGGAACGCCATTAGGGACACGCCAAGCCAAGAGGAGGAGGCAAGGATTGAGGCAGCAGCAGCTGGAGTGAGGTTGCAGGCTGGATGATTTGGTGCCATGCAGGGAAGTGGTGTGGTGGGTGGCTAGGGGTGGTTGCTGCTGCTGGCAACAGCAGCGGTAGTGTGGGTGGAGTGGTGGGTGGCTCAGGGGTATTCCCGCTGCTGCTGCCAGTGGTGGGGGCTCATGGTGGTCCCATCACCCTGAGACCCCCCCCCCAGACACACTGCCGTCATCAAAGGCACCTATTCGTCCAATCAGCACTCTAAGGGGACGTTATCCGGCCCACGGCTTTAAAAGGTTGAGGACCTTTTGTCATAGGAGATGAATGAAGATGCATGTGGTCACCTAGTGTCCCCTAAGGTCCCCTTACTCTTCCTGTGCTCTGATAGAGTAATCTTCAGGTGTAGCCCTTTTTTTTGTAGAAAAGGAGTTTTGAATATGCAAAGTCATTGCTCAGCATAGGGATGGTTAAAGACAGTGTGTTTGGAGAACTAACACATGATTGTGAAGACGTTTTCAATTTCGGCTAATATAAAATGTCAATGCTGAATTCTCATCTATGCTTGTTTTGGAGAATCTCTGTGTTGCAGCAGCTGCATTGACTACAGCTGGCAGAAAAATGCTATCCAGTGTAATTCCTGTCCCCTGGGTTGTTAAGACTGCTTAAATGTAAAAATGGAATATTAGATATAAAGACTGGTTGTCTAGCAGGAGCAAAATAAATCACTAGAGAACATCTGGTGGAGTAATGGTTTGAAATTTATATTATGAATGGAAATTGCTGTGTAAACATTTTATGTAGCTCTCTAATATTCTAGTCACTGTATATACCCTGAGTTAGTATTTGGTTGTATTCAGTGCTATCACAAGGTAGTTTTATATATTTTGACTATATTCTTCTAGACCAGTGTTTCCCAACGTGGGCCCCACGCCCCACAGGGGGACTTCAAATCCCAGAAGCCTAAGTCAGTACTTGACTTTGGGGAATTGACCTAGGCTTCTGGGAATGTAAGTCCAAAACCAAAGATTAGGAAACACTGTTCTAGAAAGTCCAAGAAGACTTGTTCCCATTCTGTAATTTATTCTCTGTTAGTTAGTTTTTCAAAGTACAGATCTAAAAGCTGAAGAGTTTGTGGGATCAAGGAGACAACGGAGGCTTGATTTCATCAAACAGGCATAAGAGCAAAACCAGGCAAGGCAGCTGCGCCAGGCAGAAGCCACCCCAGTTGGTGTTTATTAGGAATACACAGGACAAAGGAAATTCCAGAGAAGAGTATGCAATATATTCTCATTGGTTACCTGCGATAACAGAAGACTGCTTAATTGGTTAACTATCGGCATGTCTGCCTCGTGCTCACCTTGCTAATTGGCCAGAAAGGAAATGAAGTGGGGAGGGCAAAAGCCTTGAGTGAGACCCTAATTGGGGCCTCTTTTTACTGTGTAAATACAGATGAGGTAAGGAGAACTATCATCCACGATTTATGGCCAATGAGTCACAGCAATCGCGCTGTGAAACTCCCCACAAAAAGCCATTTATGTACGTTCAATTTTCATCTTTCAAAATGAACAATTGCTATCCAAATGACTGATGAAGTTTGTCTTACTTTCGTGGTGTTCCCTAAAAGCTAGGTTTGTTATGAAATAGTGATTAAATTTGTAAATGCTTTGCATAGACTAAAGTCTTTTAACATATTTTAGAGTTTACCCAAGGCATGATTCTGCCTACAGCGAATGGTGAACAGACAGACCCATCACCTTGTCCTATCCATAAAGCAGAGGAACGCAAGGTAGGAAAACTGGCTTATTTTGAAATAACGTGAGTAGGAAAATTTCCAAGCAATATTACCTGATAACACTTGGTTAACCTTACATAGTAGGTTATAGGACAGAAGGCTTCTAAGTTGTATATGACATGGTCCTGGGCATACCTGTCAAGTGTCCCATATTGACCGGGATTTCCCGTAATTCAGCGCCGCTTTTTCTACTTTCCCACCTGGAGAAACCATAATTTGACGGCGGGGGGAAAGTAGTTACTGTGCATCCCCTTCTGTGCAGAACCCTTCTACGCATGCACAGAACCCTTCTATGCATGCACAGAAAGGTTCTGCGCAGGAGGGTATGCACAGAAGGCTTCTATGCATGTGTAGAAGGAGTATGCACTGTAAAAGGGGTATGCGCAGAAGGGTATGTGCAAAAGGCTTCTATGCATGTGTAGAAGGGTTCTATGTATGCATAGAAGGATTCTGTGTAGAAGCCTTCTGCACAGGTCCCGTATTGTCTGGAGCCGCGCTTGACAGGTATGGTCCTGGACAGTATGCATTCTTTGCTGGAATATGTATATTCTGCGGTATGTAACTACTAGGGACTACAACTAAAGCAGAACTTGGGCTTTCTTGTTTTCTACCATGAAAATTGTGAAGTTTTGCAATGGGTGAGGTCTGGGGAAGAAGAAGAAAAATGGTTGTAGAGTGTTGCCTTACCCCCACAGCAGTTGAAGTGGACGCAGATTAGTCTTGTCTAAGGGGAATGTTGACCATTTTCAAGTATATCTTAGTGGTGTAATGCATTATTCACTTCTAGGCCACCCAGCAACCTGCTGCTATGAATGCATTTAAATCCAACTCTGTTGGGGTCAAGATTCCAACCTGCAAGATCAGTTTGAAAGACACTTTCCTAACATCTCCAGATGAGCTGTACAGAGTGTTCATTATACAGGAGGTAAGCATACCGTAGAGGAAGAATGGATGTTTTTTAAAGATACAACAGCCACTTTTTAGCTTCAGGACTCTCCAGGAGCTGTAATAGGCCCTCCAAGTGAAACTGAAAGTGACCTTGCCGTCTCCTAGGACCGTGTTTTTGTCCTAGGACCGTGATGGCGAACCTTGGCACTCCAGATGTTCTTGGACATCAATTCCCAGAAGCCCAAGCCCCCATGAATCCACACGAATGTGTTTGCTGCAATTCATCCGGCCTGTGATGCCCTCGTTGCTCCCACTTCCGTACGGGCGCGTTTTACTTCCGCTTCTAGGAGCGGCGGAGGCAGCGGGTGGTGGTGGTGGATGAATCGCAGCAAACCCATTCATGTGGATTCATGGGGGCTTGGGCTTCTAGGAATTGAAGTCCAAGAACATCTGGAGTGCCAAGGTTTGCCACCACGGTCCTAGGACAAAAACACGAGGATAAGAGCCCAGATATTTCGCTAAAACAACTAGGAAGAGGTGCATTGTTTTGGAGGACAGTTATGTAGGGAAAGTCTGTCATTTCTTTGAAAAAGAAGCAAAATACCTGTAGTGGGATTTTTTGTTGTCATGGTCTTGTGGTGTAAACAAGTGGCCTGGGAGGGTCTACAATCTAGCCCAGGGGTCACACATGGTCTTACTCTTGTGTTAGAGTTGTGTCTGTACATTCCCACTATGTTTTGCATACAAGTTTCAGAACTGATTCACTGGGAAAAATATCTGTGTTTGGGGATAGGAGCCTATCCATATTCCTTTCATTCACACAGTACTGATCAGTTTTCTACAGCAATAGTAGCCCAGGACTTTAGAGAATTTGTCAAAGAATATCAGAGAATAAACAAAAATAAAAACGCTGTTTAGCTAACATTAAAATATAACAGTTAGTCTTCAAAGTGCTACAGCGTTTTTGTTTATTCTCTGATATGCTTGAAACACAAACTAACACGGCTACTGTTGTCAGAGAAAATTGCCCATGTTGGCTCTTTTCGGCCTGGAAGGGTCATATTTTTAGAGAAGCAATTCACTAGGTGATTTAGAAGTGCAGTTACAGATAGGAAGTACAGTGGAACCCCGGACAACGGCATCCTCGCATAACGACAAAACCGCATAACGACGCTATATTTTTTGAAAAGGCATGCACCTGGATAACGACATTGCGTTGTTATCCGATGCATCGTATTTGATCTCCTATCTGTTCACGCTGGTTGGGGATGGAAAAACTGCCATTTTTGGGTCCCTGTTTCCGGCTGTCTGCCTCCCAGGAGAGGCTGGGAGGAGCTATTCTGCGCTATTCCCGCCTTCCTACGACCTTCCTGTGCCGCGCAACAACTGACAATAGTTGCGGCCGCCATTTTGATTTTTGTGTTTTGGACTACAATTCCCAGAAGCCCAAGCAAAACAAAATCAAAATGGCACTATCACATCGTCCTTTTTGAGGGGTGGGCGGAGGCGCGGAACGGCTCCCCCAACACTCACGAAGGCAGCCAGGCTTTTTTTTAGGACTTTTTTTAGCGTTAACCAATGCATGCCCCGGACAATGACAACAATCGGACAACGACACGACTTGTGAAACCAAGTTTTGTCTCCTTATCCGGGGTTCCACTATAGTTTGAAAAATCCAAAACCTTGGAACTAAGCAGTGGTTTCTGTTAGCTCAGTGAATTTACTCAACGGCCTTCTTATTGCAAAGAGTCTCTTTCTGACTAGGTTGAACTCCTAATTTCTTTCGTTGCAGATGGTCCAGGCTTTTACTCACGCTCCTGCTGTGGTGGAGGCTGACAAAGGAGGTAAATTCCAGCTACTAAACGGCACAGTCACGGGCGAGTTCACTGAACTAGTAAGTACTAATGATGTCTGCTTGTGGTCTGGGAAGTGCCTTTTCCTCAGCCTGTGAATTGTTTGCTGCCCATTGCCTTTGCCATTTTATTGTACCCTTCAGGTGTCAGAGGTACACTGCCCCACCCCCCTGCCTATTGTATTGGTAAGAACCACAACAGGTTTTCCATAACAGTCTAGTTAGGCAGAACTGGTATTGGATCTGTATGTCTTCTTTCCCTGGAAGTGCTAGCTCTCATAAGAAAGAAATCTTGGTGAGATCCAAAGGGAAAAAACTGTGGTTTAATTTCTAACTCCATTTTATGATCTTTTCCAGATTTCAGATCCTGGTTTGTAGTCAGAAATATACCACAGTTTTCTCGTTCAGATCTAAAGAGAAACTGACTTGGCAAACACTGTGGTTTGTTACAGAGCATGATGGAAGGGGACGTTTATAGGTACAAAAGGTTGTTCTTGGCCTTAGGGCCGCCATCGGGGGGTGGGGGGGTGGGACCATCAGGACTCCCGTTCCAGACCCGGAGATGACAGGGGGCCGGCACCGCCGGGAAACCACTGGTGTACGCATGCGCAAACAAACCATGCATGCGCAGGAAACCATAGGGGTGTGGCCAACATGTGGGGGGGCCACGTACCGGGCCCGGAAATTTCTGATGCTGGCCCTGCTTGACTTTATAAAGAATAGTTACATTTGAACTAAGCTAATGTCTAAGGTATTGTTTCCCAACCTTTGGTTTTTGGACTTCATTTCCCAGAAGCCTAAGTCAATTCCCCAAAGCACTGATCAGCCAATGTACTGACTTAGACTTCTGGGAATTGATGTCTCTGTGGGGCATGGGCCCTATGTTGGGAACCACCAGTCTAAGGGAAGCCCACTCGAGTTTATTATGGAGGGAATATCCCTAGTACATTTAGGAGCAAAATTAAAACTCAAGGTTTTTGTTGTTCAGTCACACAGTCGATTCCGACTCTGCGACCCTAGTGGTCCAGCTCTCACAGTCATACATTACCACCGGAAATACCATTGCTTTGACTATGCGGACCTTTGTTTGCAGTGAGATATCTCTACTTTTCACTATGTTCCCCAGGTTTTTCATAGCTTGTCTAAGATTGACCTATTTGTTCTCCTCGCTGTCCAGGGGACTCTCAAAACCCTCCTCCAACACCACATTTCAAAGGCGTCTATTCTTCTGCGTTCAGCCTTCCTAATTGTCCAGCTCTCACATCCATACATTACTACTGGGAAAACCATTGCTTTGACTATTCTAATTTTTGTTTGCAATGTAATGTCTCTGCTTTTCACTGTGTTCCCCAGATTTCTCATTGCTTGTCTCCCAAGAATCAGTCGCCTTTTTATTTCATGGCTGCAATCTCCATCTGCAGAGATCTTGGATCCTAAGAAAGTAAAATCTGTTACTGCTTCTACTTCTTCCCCATCTATTTTCCAGGGACTGATAGGGCCTGTTGCCATTATCTTGGTTTTCTTGATATTGAGTCTCAGGCCAGCTTTTGCACTCTCTTCTTTCAACCTAATCAGGAGCTTCTATAGGTCTTCTTCACTTTCTGCCATTAGGGTGGTATCATCTGCATATCTCAAATTGTTGATGTTTCTCCCAGCAATTTTGATCTCATATTGTGATTCCTCCATCCCTGCATTGCACATTATGTGCTCTGTGTATAAGTTGAATAAGCAGGGTGACAGAATGCAGCCTTGTCTTACTCCTTTTCCTATTCCAAACCACTCCGTCATTCCATACTCTGTCCTAACTGTTGCTTCTTGATTCATGTACAGATTTCTCATGAGACATATGAGGTGTACTGGTATTCCCATCTCTTTAATTACTTGCCACATTTTGTTGTGGTCCACACAATCAAAGGCCTTGGTGTAGTCAATGAAACAGAAGTAAGCTTGTTTCTGGTATTCCTTTGTTTTCTCCATGATCCAACGTATAAGAACATAAGAACAGCCTTGCTGGAACAGGCCACAGCCCATCCAGTCCAGCATTCTGTCTCACACAGTGGCTCACCATTTCCTTCAGGGTATTCCCAAGGAGATGCCTTCACCTGCTTAGGATTCCCTGGAAATGGCATTGAGAGATATCCTGCCTATCTCTCCAACCCGGAGGTTGTCCTTAGGTAGCCATAATTATAGCCATTGATAGCCTTGTCCTCCATGAACTTGTCTAATCCTTTCTTAAAGCTGTCAAGACTGACAGCTGTCACCACTTCTTCTGGCAGGGAGTTCCATAGACCAGTAATCCTCTGGGTGAAAAAGTACTTTCTCTTATTTGTTTGAGAACTAGTACCCAAAAGTTTCATGGAGTGTCCCCTAGTTCTAGTGTTGTGCGATAGGGAAAACAGTTTTTCCTTATCCACTTTGTCCACACCGTGCATGATTTTATAAACTTCAATCAGGTCACCTCTTAGACGCCGTCGTTCAAGAGTGAAAAGGCCCAACCGTTGCAGCCTCAGATGGTAAGGAAGGTGTTCCAATCCCCTAATCATATGTTGGCAATGTGATCTCTGGTTCCCCTGCCTCTTCTGAATCCAGCCTGCACCTCTGGTAGTTCTCTTTCTACATGCTGCTGCAGTCTATCCTGTATTATCTTGAGCATCACTTTGCTAGCTTGTGGGATGAGCGCAATTGTTCGATAATTTGAACATTCTTTGGCATTGCTCTTTTTTGGGATTGGGACGTATACTGATCTTTTCCAATCCTGTGGCCACTGTTTCGTTTTTCAAATCTTCTGGCATATAGCATGTAGTAGCTTCATTCCATCATCTTTTAGGGCTTTGAAGAATTCAACTGGGATACCATCATCTCCACTGGCTTTGTTATTTGCCGTGCTTTTTAGGGCCTTTCTGACTTCACTCTCTAGGATGTCTGGTTCAAGTTCAATTTCCCCCTCATTGTTATTATCCGGGGTATTTAGGTCTTTTTTGTAAAGTTCCTCTGTGTACTCTTTCCATCTTTTCTTTATCTCTTCTGCATCCACTAACTCTTTGCCATCTTTGTCTTTTATCGTGGTCATTTTTGCTTTGAACGTTCCCTTGACTTCCTCAATTTTTTAAAAGAGATCTCTAGTCCTGCCTCTTGTGTTGTTTTCCTCTATTTCTTTGCACTGTTCATTTAGGTAGCTTTCCTTATCTCTCCTTGCTTTTCTTTGAAATTCTTTATTTAAGTGATTATATTTTTTCCTTTCTCCTTTGCCTTTTGCGTTTCTTCTTTCCTCTGCTATTTTAAGAGCCTCATCAACAACCACTTTGCTTTCTTGCGCTTCTTTTCTTTTGGTTTAGTTTTCCTTGCTGCCTCCTGCATAATGTCTCTCATCTCTGTCCATAATTCTTCTGGGTACTCTGTCTGTCTGGTCCAGACCACTGAATCTGTTCCTCACCTCCACTGTGTATTCCTTGGGTATGTTGTCTAGATTATATCTATCCGGCCTATTAGTTTTCCCTATTTTCTTCAGTCTGGGCCTGAATTTTGCAATCAGTAGATTGTGATCTGAGCCACAGTCCGCTCCAGGTCTGGTTTTTGCTGACTGTATGGAGGTTCTCCATCTTTGGCTGCAGAGTATGTAGTCAATTTGGTTTCGATGTTGGCCATCTGGTGATGTCCATGTGTAGAGTCTCTTCTTGTGTTGCTGGAAAAGGGTGTTTGCTATGACTAGTGTGTTATCTTGGCAGAACTCTATCAGTCTTTGCCCTGCCTCGTTTTGTGTTCCCAGACCAAACTTGCCTGTTATTCCGTCCACTTTTTGATTTCCTACTTTTGCATTCCAGTCTGCTAAGATAATGTGGACATCGTTTCTTGGTGTCTGTTCTATAAGATGTTGTAGGTCCTCATAGAACTGGTCTACTGTGGCTTGATCTGCACTAGTAGTTGGTGCATATATTTGGATTACAGTGATATTAAATGGTTTGCCTTGTAGTCTGACTGACATCATTCTATCATTTTTGAGATTGTATCCCATTACTGCTTTTCTCACTCTTTTATTTACAATTATGGCCACTCCATTTTTTCTGAGGTTTTCTTGTCCACAGTAGTAGATACTCAAGGTATTGGATGTATGTGTTGTTGTTTATCCAGGTCTGGTTCAGAAGGGGGGCGGGGGGGAAGGCTGTTAATGGAAGTTTGCAACTAGATTTAGATCACTCTGCAGTCAATAAAAGAAAAAGAGTTATGAGTTTGGTTAATTGATGTGGTTTGTATCTTGCTTTTCTCCTAAAATGTTGCAATCTTGTGTACAGTAGTAATGGATAAGGGTTAAATCAGAACACTAAAAAGATCAAAACCAAATTAAAGTCACAATGTAAAACAATACATTTCAGATGGATGGGCCACTTTGTCTTTCTTCAGTCTCAAAGGGTTATATTTTGCTATAGGGTTTATCATATTTCTTTGACAGTAAAATGTACTTATAATTGATTGGAAGTAAATAATTGACCCGCTCTTCAATAATATTGATATTTTCAATCTTTTTCAAAAAAAATTATTTTGGATTTTGAAGTGAAAAATCTACCTACTTAGGTGATCTTATTTATTTTATTTTATTTTATTACTTGCATTTCTACCACCACCTCCTCACCGAGATGACTCCGGGAGGCTTACAACAAATAAAAACTTACAAAAACATTAAAAATAGCATTAAAATTGGATTGTTTAAATTTAAAAATTATTTTTTTTAAAAAATGCCCTCCCAAAGCCGCATACTAAAACCCTTCCTTTCCAGGTTCCTGAAAAGCGGATTGCTATGAAGTGGAGATTTAAATCATGGCCAGAGGGTAAGTAAAATTGCTGTATATAATAATGCAGAAAATCCCTTAAACGTGGATTCTTATTCTAATGGTGGTACTTACTCCTGCATGTAAAGTAGTAAAAGTTACAAGCGGAAGTTCACAAGCCTTGATTTTAGTTATACTGCAGGTACCCTTGGCTCAAAAGATGCTGGTATTATGCATATGCATAACCACAGTAATTTCTTCCACTGATATTAACTGGTGGCACAGTGGTTAAACTGCTATACTGCAGCCAAAATGTTGGGAGTTCGATCCTGACTAGGGATCAAGGTTGACTCAGCCTTCCATCCTTCCAAGGTCAGTAAAATGAGTACCCAGTATGTTGGGGGCAAAATGCTAACTAACTTGTGAACTGCCCACAGAGTGCACTAAGCACTATGGCAGGCATGCCCAAACTATGGCGCATAAGGCCTGTGACGCTCTCACCAAACCAGGAAGTGAATATGGACGTTTCTGTGCATATGTGGACGTGTCTGTATTCACTTCCTGGTTTGGCACGGGCGTGCTTGTGCATGCGCAAAAGCATCCATATTCACTTCCTGGTTCAGTGCAGACATGCTCAAGCATGTGCAGAAGTGTCTGCGCCAAACCAGAAAGTGAATATGGGCACTGTGGTGGACCAGGAAGTGAATGCAGATGTGCAGGTGTAAACATGCTCAGCTGTTCCAGGGGTGTGGTCAGGCCCCCGGCACAAAACGTTTGGGCACCCCTGCACCATGGTGTGGTATATAAGTGTAACTGCTATTGCTAATTGCTGCTATCTCAGCCAATTTGTGTTTTTGAGGAGGAAGAAAAATTTCTTTCCAACCTGTCAGAAAAGAAACAGGCAGCTTCCGATGCTGTGTGGCCACGGGGTAAGGGTGTGAGTCCCTACTGATGTTGTGGTTTGCATGGCTTTTTTAGGATACTTTGCAATGATCACCTTGACTTTCGCTGACCGAGGTGGTGAAACAGAAGTCCGCTTGGAAGGGAAGGGGATCCCAGCCAGTGAAGAAGAGCGAACAAAGGAGGGCTGGCAACGTTACTACTTTGAGGGCATTAAACAGACATTTGGCTATGGAGCCCGATTGTTTTAACACTGGCTGCTGCGGAGAGTCTCTGTCCAAAGATTCTGCCGTGGGAACTGATTTGCTTCTTGTCTATCCCTTTCTTATCCTTGGTTTTCACTGTTGTGACAAGAGGGATGGGAAGATGGTCCCGAGGGCCATTGTCTGCTTGTGCAGCGCAGTTGTCTCCGACCAACCCTTCACTGCTTGTGCATGTCTCCCGCTGCAGGGGAACCAGAGGTGGAGTCTCATAAATGTACATAAACCCATATTGCTAAATAAACATAACTTAAAGAAGATGTGGTGCCTCTCTTCTGTGAATGAAGGGGGTGTTTTAACCCCGTGGGGTTTTTTAACCAGCGAGCAGAAAGCTAATGCTTATTTTTCAACATAGAAAACAAGAATATTGTAGTTATCTGAAAATATTAATGGGCACATTTTACTTCCACTTCCATGGGCAACGAGGGCTTCGCGGGCCGGATGAATTGGCATTGGGGGCCGCATCCGGGCCCTGGGCCATGGTTTGGGCACCCCTTGTCTATGGCTTCCTTTATTTACTCAATGCATTTAATGTTAGGTTTTCCTCTTTTCCTCCTGTCTTCAGCTTTTCCTAGCTTGATGGATTTTTCCAGTGAGTGTTGTCTTTTCATGATATGTCCAAAGCACAATAGCCTCAGCTTAATTATTCTAGCTACTAATAAAGGTTTAGGCTTGATTTGGTATGCTACAGCTTTGTTTTTCTGGTGGCCCGTGGTGCAGTAGACATGTACATTTCTTCTCCAATTCAACATTTCTTTCCTATCAGCTTTTTCATTGCCCAGCTTTTACACCTGTACAATAAAATACCTCAGTACTGATGATCATGGTCTTACACTCCAGTGACACATCCATATGTTGGAGAAGGAGATGAGATAAAACACACCTTTGTCTAACACCCTTTCCAATAGAGAAACATTCTGTCTCACCCTATTCTATTCTAATAGTAGCTACTTGTCCAGAGTATAGGTCAGTGGTGGCAACCTATGCCAGAAGTGGCACACAGAAGCCTTTCTCCTGGCACACGCGCCATCAAGGGGAAGCACTGCGTAGCCTGGCCAGCATCAATTACCGACTACCCTTCTATCTTTGCCAGAGAGGCAAGAAGGGAGGTTGAAATCCTGGCTGGGAGAGGTAAAGTGGGGAACACTCGTGGGGTGGGGAGGCCTCAACTGAGGGAGGGGGGGTAGGAAGGCCTGATGGGGTAGGAAGACCTGGCAGGGGTTGGGGAGGCCTGACAGGGTAGGAAGGTCCGATGGGGGAGGTGAGAAGGCCTGGCAGAGACGGGGAGGCCTGGTGGGGGGTAGGAAGCCCTGGTGTGGGTTGGGAGGGGCTGGCGGGGGTTGGGGAGGTCCGACGGGGTAGGAAGGCCTGTTGGGTGGGACGGCACAATGGGGGTTCGGAAGGCCTGGTGTAGTGGGGAGGCCCGGCGGGAGTGGGGAGGCTTGCCGGGGGTAGGGAACCCATTAGGGGTGGCAGAAGGCCCAGTGGGGTGGGGAGGTCTGGCAGGTGGTGTGGTCAGCAGGGGAGGTCTGGCAGGTGGTGTGGTCAACGGGGGTAGGAAGGCTCGACGGGTGTGTTGGGAGGCCCAGCAGGGTGTTGGGGTGATCCCACAGGGGGGCAGACACACACGCAGTGTCACCAGCGAGCCTCAAGCAGCACGTGTGCACATGAACCCACATGACTTCGCCAGAGGCACAATGACAACATCAAATGGGAGTGTGGGCACTAGTGGTGCCTGTCTGCACACCTCCTCCTCCTCCTTGGGCACTCGGTCTCAAAAAGTTTCGCTGTCACTGATACAGTTTCAATCAAATGTTGATACCAATTTGTTTCTTTTGGAAAAACCAATAACTTTTAATGATTCACAGAGTCAAAGGCTTTGCTATAATCTAAAATGCACCAACTGAATTTCCTCTGAAATTCTTTATATGTGCCAGTAGACATAATATATTTGCAGTATGGTCTCTAGTCTGTTCACTTTCTGGATCCAGCTTGCCTATCTGGCATTTCTCTCTTGCTTTCGAACTGCTATGTTAGCAGCAGCTGTGACAGATGGGCGCTCATTCCGTCATGCAGTACTCAGGTCTTGAACGGCCGACTTGCTGATCTTACAGCTAGCAAAGTGAACTTCTTAACCACTTTCTTTCTTCTTATCAGTTGCACCACCAACATATAGTAACATACACAAAGCTAGAATTAACACATCTAAAAACAAAAAAGGAATTAAAAAGGGCTAGATGACATCTGCCCAATATTGGGCCATATCAACAGCATTTCCTCTTGCCAATATAAGGTCCTCAGTGCGCATTGAGGGGCATCATGTGCATTGTATCATATGGTAGATAGTTTGTACTTCTCCACATTCACACAGGCTGTCATCTACAGGGAAGCCCCACTTTCTCAGATTAGCTTTTGATCTTCCTACTCCTGCACACAGTATATTTAAAGATTCCCACACAGGCCATGGTGGTAGTCACGTGGTTCTTCCTAGTTATCTTGTATTTCCTTGCTCGCCTTCCATAGTTCTGAAGAGGTCTGTGGGGGCTGGCTTTTTGGAGGGGCAGTGGCTCAAATGGCTAAGATGCTGACTGGCAGGCAGAAGGACAGCAGTTCGATTCCCGAGTACTGCAGGACAGAATGAGTTCCCTACTTTGTCCCAGCTCCTGCCAACCTAGCAGTTTGAAAGCAAGAAATTGCAAGTAGATAAATAGGGACCACTTTGGTAGGAAGGTAGCAGAGTTCCGTACACTCCGGTGTCTAGTCATGCCTGCCACATGACCACGGAAACGTCTGCAGCAGCAGACAGTGCTGGCTCTTCGGCTTTGAAACAGATGAGCACTGAACCCTAGAGTCAGATACGACTGGCTTTTGAGCAAGGGAAACCTTTGCCTTAGAAGTTATGAGGAAGCCATGCCTTCATTTCAGACTCTGCTTTGGTGGTTGGTGATAAAATAGCAGGTGTGTTTCCAAGGAATTTGCTTTGACCCATTCTTTCTGATTTGCCATCATACGTTGAATCATGAAGAAAACAAAGGAATACCAGAAACAAGTTTACTTTTGTTTTATTGACTACACTAAGGCATTTGACTGTGTGGACCACAACAAGATGTTGCAAGTGATTAAAGAGATGGGAATACCAGAGCACCTCATATGCCTCCTGAGAAATCTGTACATGAACCAAGAAGCAACAGTTAGGACAGAGCACGGAATGACAGAGTGGTTTGGAATAGGAAAAGGAGTAAGACAAGCCTGCATTTTATCATCCTGCTTGTTCAATCTATACACAGAGCACATAATGCTCAATGCAGGGATGGAGGAATCACAATATGGGATCAAAATTGCGGGGAGAAACATCAATAATCTGAGATATGCAGACGATACCACCCTAATGGCAGAAAGTGAGGAAGACCTAAAGAATCTCTTGATTGGATTGAAGGAAGAGAGTGCAAAAGCTGGCTTGAGACTCAATATCAAGAAAACCAAGATAATGGCAACAGTCCCAATCAGTTCCTGGAAAATAGACGGGGAAGAAGTAGAAGCAGTGACAGATTTTACATTCTTAGGATCAAAGATCACTGCAGATGGGGATTGCAGCCATGAAATAAAAAGGCGACTGATTCTTGGGAGACAAGCTATGAGAAACCTGGGGAACATGGTGAAAAGCAGAGACATCACCTTGAAAACAAAAATCAGAATAGTAAAAGCAATGGTATTCCCAGTGGTAATGTATGGATGTGAGAGCTGGACAATTAGGAAAGCCGAACGCAGAAGAATAGATGCCTTTGAAATGTGGTGTTGGAGGAGAGTTTTGAGGGTACCCTGGACAGCAAGGAGAACAAATAGGTCAATCTTAGAAGAAATCAACCCTGACTGCTCCTTAGAAGGTCAAATAGTAAAGATGAAGCTAAAGTACTTTTGACATCAAATGAGAAGGGAGGACTCACTTGAGAAGGCCTTGAGGTTGGGAAAGGTGGAGGGCAAAAGAAGAAGGGGGAGGCCAAGGATGAGATGGCTGGATGGTATTGTAGACACTGTGGGCACAGAACTGGGAGTGCTGAGGGGGATGGTGGAGGACAGAGGCGCCTGGAGAACAATGGTCCATAGGATCGCAAAGGGTCAGAATCGACTGTGCGACTGAACAACAACAACAAATTCTTTCTGAGCAGCACTTTCTCGACAGAATTTTGATGGAGGAATGCCAGCTAAGTAATGCACGTTTTGTATCGGGGTTGGTTTTAGGCACCTTGTGACCAGTCTTGCTGCTTCATTTAGGGTCATATCCACCTCCCTACATGCTTTGATCTGCACCACACTGAACTAGCATACTCTCCTGCAGAGTAACATAAAACTAGTGCAGAAGTTCTTAATGTGTGTGGTTGGGCACCCCAACTTGTGCCTGTTATTTTCCTCAGAATATTGTTCCTGGCAAAAACCTTTTGTTTGGCATTAAGGCGGTGGGTCTTGTAAATGAGAGTTCGATTCAGGGTAACTTCCAGGTATTTAGATGTGATGCAATGTTCAAGCCCTGGTGCCATTCCAAGTCACCTGCATGCTTCATGATGCCTCATGGCATCACTGAGCCACCGCAGTCCGTTATGATGATGTTAAAGGTAAAGGTAAAGGTTTCCCTTGCTCGAAAACCAGTTGTATCCGACTCTAGGGTGCAGTGCTCATCTCTGTTTCAAAGCCGAAGAGCCAGCGCTGTCTGCTGCTGCAGATGTTTCCGTGGTCATGTGGCAGGCATGACTAGACACCGAAGCGCACGGAATGCTGTTACCTTCCCACCAAAGTGGTCCCTATTTATCTACTTGCAATTTCTATCTTTCGAACTGCTAGGTTGGCAGGAGCTGGGACAAAGATGGGAGCCAAATGGCCCTTGGCAGAAAGAAAGTTCCCCACCCCCTTTCGTATAGCAAGGTATGTGTCCACAAGATGGCAGCATTCTCCAAATTATTTGATCTACAAATGAGGATTTTGCCTGGCTTTTTAAGAAAGAATTTCCCAAAGTTCACAATCTTCTTTATACTATACAACACATGAGAAGAAGGAAAAATCAAAATGCAAGAGAAATCAAAGTTGCTGGTTCACCATTTGGGCAGAGTATCCTTAGCCTCTGGCTTTGAATCCATGTGTCCTCAACCTCACTTTTGTTGCTGAATTTAGGGTTGCCGCATCTTTTTTTTTCCTATGAAGGGATCTTCAGCAGACAGCTACAGTGTGGTTTGCATGTTGGAAATGCCTACAATTTCAAGAATAATTTAGCACTGTTTGCAGATATCTTCATATTGGACATTGGGTTTTTAAAATCTTTAATATGGGAGAAAATATTATTTCTTCCATTTCTATGTCTAAGAAGGTGATTTAAGCCTAGTGGCTCAAGTGGTTAAGATGCTGACTGGGAGGTGGAAGGTCAGCCGTTCAAAAACCGAGTACTGCATGACGGAATGATCGCCCGTCTCTGTCCCAGCTCCAACCAACCTAGCAGTTCTAAAGCAAGAAATTGCAAGTAGATAAATAGGTACAACTTCGGTGGGAAGGTAAACAGCATTCTGTGCACTTCGGTGTTTAGGCATGCCTGCCACATAACCACAGAAACATCTGCAAAATGCAGACAACGCTGGTTCTTGGGCTGTGAACTGATGAGCACTGAACCCTAGAGTCAGATATGACTGGCTTTTGAACAAGGGTGACCTTAACTAGATTTCAAAAGCAGCTGCAACATCTTATTATTTAATACTGGCAGAATCAATTGGTGAAAGAAAGTGTTGCTTCTAAATATTTAGAAGCCTAAACTCTAGGGCTGGAAAGCTGATTTGCAGTGGCTATGTACAGGTAGGTAAGTCATCTGAGTCTCCTGCCAACTTATGTAATGCCCAGCTGTAAATTCAATGCATGTGTGACATAGTGCTCTGTGAAATACAAAGGTTCACTAAAATCACACAGCTGCTGTAGTGGGTTTCTGTTGACAGTCTTGTGCTTAGGAGTGAATCTCTGCCAAAGAACTGAGCTGAGTTGTTTAGGTTGTTCTCAAGAGACACATTTTGGGAACAGGCATGCCTCTGACAGCTTCTTTGAATTATTAAGACAGAATAGTACACACACCGAACATGTCCAGATGCAGTGTGTATTTGGAACAAGTTCTAGCTCTTTATATGTATTTTGGCTTAGCACCCTGCAGTGATTACAGGCACTATCATGAACAGATTTAATGTGTTCTTGATTCTCGGAAGATAATCAACACTGAAATCTGATTTGTCAGCAGCAACTTCTGTTTCACCTATGACATCTTCCCCTAGGGACTGTGGTGGCTCAGTGGTTAAGAAGCTCACTTTGTTAGCTGCAAAGTTGGCAAGTTGGCAGTTCAAGACCCAAGTACTGCATGATGGAATGATTGCCCGTCTCTGTCTCAGCTCCTGCCAACCTGGCAGTGCAAAAGCAAGAAATTACAACTAGATGAATAGGGACCACTTCGGTGGGAAAATATTTTGGAGACATGAAAGGAGCCTCATTCGGGCATCCCCTGAGTAGTTTCTTCAGCAAAAATCCTTTCAATCCAGAAAACACCTTTGTGTGCTTTTGACACGATTTTTTAAAAAAATCTTCCTCTGATGACATTGTGGGTAATGTGACCGCTCTACTCCTATTAGATCTCTTCCTATATGCTGCATAGATCCTTCACATGACCAAAATCTCTTAAACCTCAACGTTAAAGAACTTGCACCTTGATCTTATTCCCTTGTTTCCTCAAGTCCACCAACCCTTTCCCACACTGGTTCATTTCCCACTGCTACCTGCTCACTCCACCTTGATCTAGCACTTATGGTCCAAACATGTCATTTTTAAAAAATTCTCATAGCTACATCAACAGAAAATCTATCTAATTCAAGAAGAAAGTGTGCTCTTATTTATTTCATTTATATGTTTTCCTTTTTCAGCCCCCCCAATAATAATAATAATAATAATAATAATTATTATAAACCTTATTTAATTATTACAGAAGGCTCTCAAACTAAAGGGTAATTCAAGCCTCATTCTTCCCCAGTAGATAGGGTCAAAATTGAAACACAGTTGTTGATTTACTTCTCTGCTTCCTTGGTTGCCCATACCATGCAGTTTATGTCTGGTTACCAAGCATTTATCTGGGTTTTTTGTTCTGCTTGAAAGTGGACAATAACTAAGAAGCTTGAGTTGAGGTGCACTAGGTCAGGAGTTGTAAACCTTTTAAAGCTGGGGGCTGGGTCACGCTCCCTCAGACAGCTTCAGGGGCCGAATGGCCATTTTGCCCTTCCTCCACCACATGGCACTTCTGGGTGTGGTGGAGGCGGTGGGGGGCACATGAAATGGTGCCGCAGGCGGCTGCATCCAGCCCCCAGGCGACAAGTTGAGAATCCCTGCACTAGGTGATGTGTAGTAAGAGGGTAGGATTTTCCACCTGACTAGCTCAGCAATCAAATTTTGCCAAAGATCTGTGTTGGCACAGAAGTTAGTTCATATGACCTTGAAGAACCACAGGCAAACAATTCATAGGTGGTCTTCTCCCTGATTCCACCATGGCAGCTATCCTTCTTGAGTCTGTGGAACTGGAACCAATTAGCTTTTACAAGAGCAGAACTAAGGTTTAATTTCTACTGTAACAATGGTGGCATGATTTGGGAAAAGCCACCACCAGAGCACCAGAGACGCCCACACCATCTTTGGCCCCCTCCCCTGGCCCGGCCGGTCAGGGGAGGGAAGAGGAGCCCAGTTGAGCCGCTCCTCTTGGCTCACCCGGGCAAGGAGTATAAAGGATGCCGGAGATGCTGCCCTGCTGCCACCGCAGCAGAATGGGAGTTAGGTGCTGTCAGTTTGATGTCCATACCTGCGGCTGGACTATGCAGGGGAGTTTGATGTTGTTCTCTTATCTCTCCTGTGTTTTTGATATGGATCATTTTGTATTGATGTATTTTTTACTGTATTTATTGTATATTTAAGGAAGCTGATATGTATTGATTTTTTAAATGATTTATCTACCTTGCATTGTTGTATCGTTCTGTATTGCTTTGCCACAGTTGTTTTTGTAGCTTCGTGTCACCCTTGACTTGAGGGAAGCGGGGTACAAATAAAACTATGATGACTATGATGATGATGATTTCCATAGCTTCTTTAGAGGGACAAGCTGCTGGGCTTATGTTTATGGGAGAATGCCAAATGACTTGACAGAATTGGCAAGAGTGGGGAGCTACGCAGCTCCGAAGCATTCCTTGACTATCTGAAAGAGAAATACAAGCTTGTAAGAAGTGCTCACTGCAGCCTTTCTGCAAAGCTCCATTGGGTCATATAAATCAGCTGGCAGCTATTGCTGTATCCCCCTCCCAGGGCAGCTGTTCAAAAGGAGTGCCTGCTTTGTGCACAAGGGATTTTGGTTTCTTTATGGGCTTGCCACCAATCTCTTCAGTAGCACCCTTTTGCTTAGACACCCACCCACTTCCAAGCAGCTGGATCTCACTTGGTAGCTTTAGACAGCACTTTGAAATCTGATGCTGGTTAATTCAGTTGCTGGCTCACACCAGTCTGTTGGTCCCACTTTAGAGTGCTTTGCATTCTTAGCTGAAGGGGATCCAGAAGGCTGTTTGGCCCTCATTGACTGCCTAGACTTGGCTTGGCTTCTAAAGCTTTTCCATCTTCAGGCAGAAGCTATATTCAAGCCATGTGACTAAATTGTAGGCAAACGGGGGTTGCAGAATTGTATTATCTTGTTGCAGGAGGCCAGCTGGAATGCCATTGGAGATCTTTGGATGAAACAATCCATGGTCGTCTTTACACTCTTTAACAAGGGTAGATATAGCTCAGGGGTGCCCAAACTTTTCGGGCCGCAGGCCGATCATGTAGTTCAGCGGGCTGGCCACGTGGTTCCTCCCACCGGAAGTAGAAGTGAAACACGCCTTAAATCTGTTTTGCAACAGGATGAGATAGATTTTAGGCTGCATATTTCTCTGCTTAAACCAGGGGTGCCCAAACTATGGCCTGTGGGCAAGATCCGGCCCCTGAGGCCAATTCATCCGGCCTGCACCACCCTCACTCACCACTCCCAGAAGTTCTCGTTAGGCTTGTCATAGCAGGAGTTCTCCATCTCCTAAGTACACAATATATTGTTACTGATGGACTAAGATACTGTAGTACAGTTAGTACAGAGTGCAGAAATAGTAGGGATTGTATGTAATTTAGGCACTAGCTCTTATTTAACAATGATACAGATCTAAATCGTTATATGTTCTCCATTTTAGAAAACTGGCTAGGAGAAAGCTCTTGTACTCTTGGAAGTGGTACATGCAACGTTCCAGGTGTGGCTTGCACTGTATATACATTAGAATACTTTTAATACATAAGTGTTGCAAATCAACATTGATCATTAAAACAAGCTGTGTAGCTGTTTTATCTTGGAAGTGCTTGGAAGAACTATGCCAGCAATGGCAAAACTTTTAGAGACCAAGTGCCCAAACTCAACAGGCTGCTGTCTGTGCCACAGAGGTGTGGGGTGAACTCTGTGCTGGGGGAGGAAGCACTCCCATTGGGATGCTGGGTATAGTGGCGAGGTGAACTCTGTGCTGGGGCAACAGTGTGTGTGCCCACTGAGAGGGCTCTGAGTGCCTGCTCTGGCACGCATGCCCATAGGTTGACCACCACTGAACTATGCTAATAATACATTTTATCCTCACTTTTCAAAAAGCAACATGCCTGTCCCCTTGTGACAAGAGTATTTTGTTTACACAAAATACAATTTAATTAGAATATATCTTGGTCTCTCTACATTTCTCTGGCTTTCTCAGTAAGCACATATTCCTCCCCAGAAACATCACCCTCTAAGCTCAATTTTGGCATGGATTTGCTTCTCTACAGAAAAGACAGATATATATTTTTGGGCTTCAGACAAACCAGAGTTTAGAACAGGGGTGCCCAAACATTTCAGGCCATGGGCCGGTCATGTGGTTCAGGGAGCTGGTAACTATGGTCTGGGGCCCGGATGTGGCCCCTGATGCCAATTCATCCGGCCCATGAAGCCCTCGTTGCTCCTGGAAGTGGAAGTAAAATGTGCCTGTATAGGCACATTTTACTTCCGCTTCCAGGAGCAACGAGGGCTTTGTGGGCCGGATGAATTGGCATCGGGGGAGCTTCCAGCCCCGGGCCGTAGTTTGGGCACCCCTGGTTTAGAGAGCCATTCTGGCAGTCCTCCCAAATTTTGGAGAGACAGAACAGTCTACCTCAACATAGAAGAGGTTTCTTTGCTTGCTTGCTGGCCAAGCTTGAATAATTGAGGTGGGAAGTAGTAGTGTGTTAACAATAAAGTTTATTGATAAGATAATAATTTGAATATTGCTTGCTCTTTGGCACTTCACTCAAACGTACCCCTTCTATCAAAAGTGAGGTTTCTTTCATCAACACTAGCATATCCATAAGCTATCATAACCATAAGGAATAAATACTGTACAAAAGAAAGACTAGAGAAGAGAGGAATATTTGAGGTGAATAAACAAACAAACAAGGGAGAGGAATCTGGCCCAAATCTTTACCCTTGGATAAAAGCAGCCTTTGCAATGCTGCTGAACCCTGGCTCCCATCAGCTCAACTAGCAAAGTCACTGGTCAGGGAGGTTAAGACAGCCCAGTAACATTTGGAAGACCACAGATTCCCCATCCCTGCTGCAGAAGAAATGCATCAAAAACACACAGTTGTCTTTGGAAAGCCACAAAAAGTTCCCAAAAGCTCTTCTTCTGAGGAATGTCAGAATGCCACAGGGGGAACAAAACCTGATTTCTAGTCAGGCTAGAATGAACCAGCTTCTGAGTTTCTTCCTCAGAAGACTTTGCTCCAGAAAGGAACATCTGGATGCCCTTTGCTTTGAGGTTAAAAAAATCACAGCTCCTTAGGTCCCTAAAATAAACAGCATTTGGCATTGCTTTGTCCCTTTCAAAACAAACAAAATCACAGAGCAATATTATAACTGAACAGGCTAGTCACAAACATAAGTATTTTAAAATAAAGTGCTTTCATCTAAAATCAGATAAAGAGGATCTCATAAATGCCATTTTGTAGAACTAACATATATAAGTGTGTGTATTAAAAAAACTTTATACAATAGTGTATTACTATAGCAATAAAATTAAGTGGCTGGGACAATATACATTTTAGTAGCTTAAATAGAAATTGCTGGGCAGAATAGTTACATGGTATAAAAATAAATCCTTGTCCCTTAGTATTTATTCATACAAATGAAACTGCAAAGTTTTCTGGGAGTGTAAGGTGCTTATGAAATAAGAACATTTGACATGTTACTAATAAAGAGATCTAAATTCTTACAGGCCTTTGTGACCGATACTTATTTCCACTCCCACTCTATAGAAAGATTTTGGAGAGGTAGGAGTCCCCTTTATCAACGCAGAACAGCCTTCTCCAAGGCAAGGAAAGCTTGGATGATGGTAATTGTAGCCCAGCACATCTGGCACACACCAGACTGGAGGCAAGGTGGACTGACTCTCATGCGTGTGTCTGACTCAGACCTCAACAAGATGCTTTGCCTCGATTACACCCATTGTCTCTTAAAACAATAGGATTTCCCTTAACAGAAGCCAGAACATTTAAGGTTCAGTGTACAGTACAGTGTCGCATTAGCCATTACCTAGGAGTGATGGCCAACCTTGGCACTCCAGCTGTTCTTGGACTTCAATTCCCAGAAGCCCTGCTCAGTGGGAGTGCTGAATTGGGCTTCTGGTAATTGAAGTCCAAGAATGCCTGGAGTGTCAAGGTTCACCATCACTGACCTAGCAGAACTATTTCACTAACAAAACTTCTTCCAGCAGTGGCCATTCTTGTGTTGGTCAAAATCTAATCTTCCAAGCTCCAGAAAAAGTTGCCCCTTACTATATTGCAACCTTTTTAAAAACATAGCAGCATGCAAGGTACATCATTATTACAGTCACAAGACATTTAAGAGACAGGTGGGTCTTTAACATTAGAGGGAATCTGTCTGGCGCTCTAGTGTTGTCATAATATGTAAAGATTTACCATACCTGGATTGAATGAGAAGAGTAAAACCCAGTGGTTTAAGATAGTTTGGCAACAAAAACAAAAGAGTTTTAAACAGCCTCTGAAAAGATCTATCACAAGTGTACTCTCAGAATCCCCCCTTTGGCCACTGGATGTCACAACA
Source organism: Bradypodion pumilum (assembly GCA_035047305.1). NCBI lineage: Eukaryota > Metazoa > Chordata > Lepidosauria > Squamata > Chamaeleonidae > Bradypodion > Bradypodion pumilum. Next base: position 485,062,961 of record JAWDJD010000001.1, read on the forward strand.
GAACAAATCTCATTTCAGCAGTCTAGACACAATTGAGTTTGTTCCTGCCCCAAAACACAAACTTGAAAAGAAAACAAAGATTTCATTTTAAAATAGTAGTTTCAGCTTTCTGCAATTAAAAAAGGAAAGAGAGAAAAGAATCAAGGGTCTGATGTCTTCAAAGTCAACTGGCCTGTATCAAAGCAGTAGTCTACCACTCTCACTCTAAAGACAGAAAATGTTTATCAATATTTTCAATATGGCACAGAAGTGTGGCAATCACAGCTAAGAAAACTCATGGTAGATTCTCTGCATCAAATGGCCATACATTGGAAGTCATTAGCTATAAAACGAGACAAGTTTAATGAATGACTGGTAACTTGATCTGACACTTAGCATATTGCTAACAGAGTGTCAGAAAGCCTTAGGAAGTCAAACACATTGGTCTCCTAGCTTTGGAGACTCCGTAAAGGCAAGTGGTTGCAGACCTTCCATTATCCTACTAAGAGCTTTCTCCTGGAGTCATCGTCGGCTGCTACTCGTATCTAAATATACATTTTTCCTGGAAATCATTTTCACAGATGATGGATGTGACTTAATAAACCGATCCTGGCATGAAACATGTGACCATACACATTACACTGAATAGATGGTGGAGGGCATAGTTGCGTTTGATGAAACTTCCATGCTTGTCGCTTAGCATCTTCACGTCTGTGGCGTTCTCCTTCGAAGTGATCGGTAGCAGCAGAGATGGTTTGGCGCCAAAGTGGGTGATCTATTGCCGCTCTCTCCTAGGTTCGTGGGTTTATATCTGACACCTTCATGGTTTGTTTCAGCTGGTCCTTATAATGCTTCAAAGGAGCTCCATGAGGTCTTGTACCGGAGTGAAGTTCCCCATAAAAAGTTTGACAAGGAAACCTGGAACTGACCATACTGCGGACATGCCCTATCAATGCAGTAGCAATAGAAGAACAGTTGTTGTTGTCCTGGGAAACTGCTTGCCATCAGGTCAATTCTGACTTACAGGGCAACACTTTTCAGGGTTTTCTAGGTATAGAATACTTAAAAGTGTTTGACCACCTCCCTTCTTCTGGGAGTGCCTTGGGACTGTGTTGTTTGCCCTTGACTATACTGTCTGTGTCTTCTCTTGGGATGCACAATGAGGAATTGAACTCCCAAGCTCTGATCACAGAGCCAGATACTGTACCTAAACCACTGAGCTATCTAGCCAGTACGACAAATATTACAGACAATAAATTATGAATAAGGATGTTGACAGTGGCCAAAATTCTGTTTGCTTTTTCAACACATATAACTTACTAGGGTTCCTAAAACATATATCTGCTCTGTGTTTTTCTGTCAGGTTTCTGAAACACAGAGAAGACAGGGAATGTATATATTTGGTATTTTCTTACCTGACTCTCTGTGTAGAAATCAGATCATTTGTCTCATTGGATCAGCTTTGGGAAGCAGTTGGCTTCATCACCCACCTATCCACCTGAGTGGATCCGCTTCCAGATACACACCAGGACTTACACTCCTGCTCTTCCACTCCAAGATTCCCCCAAACAGTGTGGAATGTAACACCCAAAGAAGATATCACCCTCTCTCCTCCCTGGGATCATACCAAGAGGTTTGCCTCTGAACTCTGGCTGTATCTTAATATAGCTTCCCTTTTATCTAAAGATGTATTATTGCATCATAGACCATGTCAGGCACTATACAGAACCATCAAACTCTACCCTGAAGAACTTCTAGTCTGCCTTGTGCATGAGAAAGAAAGAGTGAGTGCAGTATAAAATTAGTTAAGGCAGATCTTTTAAATTAGGCCTTCACAGGCTGAGCCAGGGGTTCCCAACCTAAGGCATGTGGCCTGGATCCAGCCCACGGTGCCATTTTATGTGGCCCCTCACCCCTCCAAGGACATTTGGGGAACAATATGGCTGCCCCTTTGAAGCTATTGGGACAAAATGGCGACAACCCCCCTCCCCATCGTGCAGGCAGGGCAAAATGGCTGTCCGGCCCACGAAGCTGACTGAGAGAACGTGACCCGGCCCACAGCTTGAAAAGGTTGGGAACCCCTGGGTTGAGCCCAACAACTTCTACTTGCATTCAATTCAGCCTTGCCTAGAAGCCCTCAGGATAATCTACTGGGTATGGCAAACATTGCCCACCACCCACCCACCCACTGGACCAAATAGATGGTGGCAGTGACTGGATGATGAAAAAGTTAGGAAATAATAGGAAGGCTTTGACAGGCTGAGCCACTTGAGAGCCTGTGCTTAAGCCTGTGCTTTCAGATTAGCTTGTTTTGTTCTCAAAGCAAGCTTGGAAGGACTGAAGAAGAAGACGAGTCCTATTATACTTTCTGGTAATGTTGCGTGGAAGGTAACAGACCACGTCCTGTTCTCCAGAGCTTCCTTTTCCTGTGCTAATACTCCTTGGCTTCCTGTAACTGAGAGAGGTACTCGTCCTCAGGTGGATTGTCGATACACTGCTGTCCATTATTGGGAGGCCGTACCACATGGTATCTGCTCCAGTCTCCTTTGCAGAGGATCCAGGGCAGCTTGTCTACTTTGAAGTGCAACTCGGGTGAGAACTCTGTGCTGATGAGGTTGGGGGCTCCTGCCCCCTTGCCTCGCGTAATCAGCTTGGTGTTCTCATCGTAGCAGCAATGCTGTGCAGCCAGTGTGGTACTATCCAAGGAGAGCATGGAGCGCAGGCAGAAATGGGCCGTGGGCTTGTAAATGTCCAGCCGTTCCTTGGGACCACTGGCATCTCGCCAACGGAAGCTCTTGCCTTGCCGCTCATCTCGCAAGCTGACGGCGCTATAAACCGCTTCCAGGGGGTAGGAGCAGGGGCAGCTGGGCAAATCTGACAGCACTTTGCTTAGGTATTTGTGAAGGAAGTCACTCTTGCAGTTGAGCCATTTCTCACAGCTGTCCACATCTGAGGAAGTAACCAAAACAGCACTGCATCACTTTAATATTTTCAATTTTTCAATGCCCCTCTTACATTTAAATTCTGCCTTTCCTCTAACAAAATAGCTGCATGTGTGGTGCGATGCTTTGTATTTATACTGGTTTAATAGTTAAAAGAGGGTTAGAGGTGGGGAACCTGTTTAAAATGTTGCTTGTGTTTTTATTAGCCTATTCGTTTAGTCCAAACTAGCTGAGGTGCCCGTCCTTCGTCCAGGACAGACCCTCCCTGACCCATGTGGTACTTACCATCCATGTTGGAGGCTGGGTAGTGCAGCAGGGGAGTGTCTGCGCCTACAGTGCTGCCTCGCCCAGCCGTGTCTTCAGGCTGCCTCGCCAGGCTGCGTTTTTAGACGGCGCGGTGGAGTCTTACTTGAGCCATGGGCGGCCTCTGGTGACGTGGGGGCTCCACTGATGAAGTGCACATGGTTGTGTCAAGCACCTGGTTGTGATGCCAGCGCACTGGCGCGCACAGGTTCACCAGCGCCATTGATGCAATCCTTGGTGCCTGGTGGTGATGTCGTGGCGCTAGCGCGCCAGTGCAATCGTCTCCGGTGGGGCTCGCGCCCCACCCGTGCCATCCAGACCCCCGTCTTTGACCAATGGGGTGCATAAGGTAGGCCCAGGCCAGTTGCTAGGGGGGTGGGTCGCGGGGGGCATGCATAAAGGACATACCTATGTACACCTTTGCTTTACAGATATAGATGAGGGACTTCAGTGGCTTAGTGGTTAAGACGCTGAACATGATAACTGGAAGGTTGGCAGGTCAGCAGTTCAAGACCCAAGTACTGCATGACAGAGTGAGCTCCCATCATCTGTCCCAGCTCCTGCCAACCTAGCAGTTCAAAAGCAAGGAATTGCACATAGATAAATAGGTACCACTTCAGTGGGGAGATAAACAGCATCCCATGCACTCCTGTTTCTAATCATGCCTGCCACATGACCACAGAAACATCTGCAGACACAGACCGTGCTGGCTCTTTGGTTGTAAACGGAGATGAGCACCGAACACTAGAGTCGGATAAGACTGGCTTCCAAGCAAGGGCGGCCGTTACCTTAGTCCAAATAAGGGATAAACTGCACAAATGTTTATAAACATTTGTGCAGCTGAATATTATGAATGAAAAAACGGTATATGCTATACAATAGCCTGATCTACTGACATTGGTACGAATTAGTATACATTTTTAGAAGCAGAAATTCTCTCTACACAGTTGGTATATATATTGGATTGCAGACTTGCATCATAAAACACAGAGAAGTAAGAATAAGGAGAACTAAGCTTCAGCTCACATATTATTCTGAAAAGTTGTCCTATCCTTTAACATTAATGCCCAATTATTTTGTCCCAGGAATAAAGATTTTGCTGACCTGAGTTCAAGATCCCTGTGGCATTCTCAGCTACATAAGGCATCTCTTCGGTAGTGAGAGTCAGTTCCCCATCTGCTCCTGAGAAATGCACGGAAGCAAAACTGTCAGAGCAAACCTTTTCAAGATAAAATCGATTCCATGTTGAAGACACTACAGACCAAGGGTGCCCAAACTATGGCCTGGGGGCCGGATCTGGCCCATGGGCTGTAGTTTGGACACCCATGGTTTAAGCAGAGAAAATGGCAGCTTAAATCCCGCTGCAAAACAGATTGCAAGGTGCATTTTACTTCCATTTCCAATGGGAGGAACCACGTGACCCATGTGACTGGCCCACATCCCAAAAAATTTGGCTACCCCTACTACCGTCCATTACTGTTTTTCTTAATGATGGAGGTGGCCCAAGTCAAAGATCATACCTGAACTCTCTTGGAAACTGTTGTAAAGGAATACTGCCCCCCCCCCCCAATACCCCATAAGCTAGGAAAACTGGTCATTGGGTAGCACATAGGCTGACAAATGATTAGCTTTCAATTGTTAGAAGTAGAAGCAATTCAGTACAGTATAGAGCTGTGATGGCGAACCTTGGCACTCCAGATGTTCTTGGACTTCAATTCCCAGAAGCCCAAGCCCCCATGAATCCACATGAATGGGTTTACTACGATTCATCCAGCCCGCGCCACCCTCATCGCTCCTGGAAGCAGAAGTAAAACGTGCTTGTAGGGCCGGATGAATCACAGTAAACCCATTCGTGCGGATTCATGGGGGCTTGGGCTTCTGGGAATTGAAGTCCAAGAACATCTGGAGTGCCAAGGTTCGCCATCACGGGTATAGACAAAAGACACTGGCAGGAGCAACAGAAGAAGATATACCAGGACAGCGGTGTAGATCACAGGTTCTAGACTCAGTGGCAGTGCATGCATAGCCACACGATCGGGTTCGCTTCTGGTTCCCACTGCCACACGTTATACTGCAGGGAGACCAAGGACTCCATTCCTCCTCATCTTCATAGTCTGGAGAGGGAAAGAATAAAACAACAACAACACACATTAAGGTTCTACGAAGCCTAGGTAAGAGCCAAGCTTGATATGCTTCATAACCAGCAGTCCTTATCTCTTTCATCCAAACCTTTATCCTATTAGAAGAATAGTCAAAATGAAGCCCTCCAGATGTTGAAGCACAGTTTTCATCAGGCCTAGTCAGCACAGCTGGTGACAATGAATGCTGGGAAGTAGTACAACAACATCTGGAGGGCCACATTTTCATGCACCAGTTCTATACCCACAACCCCCTGTGAATTTGTGGTGGTGGTGGTGATGATAATGACAATTTTTATTATATTTTCCCATCCTGGCTTAGACCTTAAACTTTTTATCTTTCATGTCAGTGTTAAGCTTCCTATTTTGATTAAAACCTACCCCTTATTGAAGTAAGCCACCAATTTAGCTACCTGCGGCAGAATTTTAAGGCAAACCCCACCACTAATTTTGTATATAATAAAAATTCTAGGGAACAATGAGCTACATTGGGGGAGGAGGCGGCACTTGGGAGACACATGAGCAATACAATGATCAAGAATGAAAGACTTACTATAATTGTATTTCTCTTTGAAGATCCAGTTCTTCTGACTGGGCCATCTCTGATCCCAGTCATCTCCCACTCCACTCAGCACTGTCTCTTCTTCATCATACTCAGAAGTATAATCTTCCTCCTCCTCCTCCTCTTCCTCCTCCTTCTCCCCCCTGCTCCTTACGTCCATGCTGTTGCCCTCCTCCACAGGATCTGTGTACTCCCAGAAAAGTGGCCAGAAGAAATCTTTATGAGACAACCACTCTGAGGAGGTCAGAGACCAGTCATTGCTCGTTTCCTTCAGCAGGTCCATTTCCATCTCAGCCTGAGGGTCATCTACTACCTCAATGGTCACCTGGAACATAAGGTTGGGGTGTTTCAGAAACAAATGGACTAAGGCCAAATCCTACATATTAGGACCCATTGTGTGAGCCATGGCACAATGTCTTGTGTCATCTTCTGATATATAGCCAAACAAGATATTCACTTAATGGATAATTGGTTAAAGAACAGGGGGTAAAGAGTTCAATAAAGGACAGTCTTGAAAACACAGGGATACAATAGCCTGTGTTTACAAAAAATGGGGATCAATGCCTTTTACAGACATGCATTGCTGATATGTCACCTTTTTAAAAGTTAAGCTCTGCCAAATATGTAAGATCTCATCATCTCTCCTTTGTTGGCACAAATAGATTGCTCACAGTTCTTTCTCAAGACGTGTTATGTTCCGTCCTGCTTTAAATATTCTACTATTACTCCAGTACCAAAGAAACCTTCTACTAAGGAATTAAATGATTTTAGACCAGTTGCCTTGACATCTGTGGTCATGAAAACTTTGGAGAGGCTTGTGCTGGCACACCTGAAAACCATCATAGATCCACTATTGGATCCACTGCAATTTGCTTACCGTGCAAATAGATCAACGGAAGATGCTGAAAATATGACTTTATATTACACATTAAACCATCTTCAATCCCCAAAACCTTATGTAAGGGTCATTTTTGTCGACTTTAGTTCAGCATTCAACACCATCCTTCTGGACATCCTCATAGCTAAATTAAGACAGCTGGCGGTACCGGACCATATTTGTAAATGGATTATAAGTTTCCTAACAGACAGGAAGCAGCAGGTGAAACTGAGTACAACTAGATCGGAAATCAGGACAATCAGTACAGGAGCTCCTCAGGGCTGTGTGCTCTCCACTTCTCTTTTCCATGTACACCAACGATTACATCTCAAAAGACTCTTCAGTTAAAATAGTTAAGTTTGCAGATGACACCACAGTGATTGGTATCATTCGAGACAGCGATGAGTCCGAATACAGAAAAGAGATTGAACAACTAGTCCTGTGGTGTAGCTGAAATAATCTTGAACTGAATGCAGGTAAAACCTTAGAAATGATAGTAGACTTTAGGAAGTTTCGACCTCTACATCCATCGCTTATAATATTAAACAATCCAGTATTAATAGTGGAGTCATTCAAGTTTCTAGGTACTGTCATATCTCAAGATTTAAAATGGTCATCTAACATTAGGAACATCATTAAGGAAGCCCAACAGAGACTGTTCTTTCTGCGTCAACTCAGGAAGCTTAAATTGCCTAAAGAGCTGCTGATTCAATTTTACACAGGGATTATAGAGTCTATCATCTGCATCTCTATAATTGTCTAGTTTGGTTCTGCATCTAAAAAAGACAAACACAGGCTCCAATGAGTAATTAGGACTGCAGGAAAAATTATTGCTGTTAATCTACCTTCTATTGAAAATCTATATATTACATGAGCCAAAAAGAGAGCAGACAAAATATATAAAGACTCCACTCATCCCGGTAATAATCTGCTCCAGCTTTTACCGTCGAAACGACACTTCAAAGCATTACATACCAGAACAACCAGATACAAGGACAGTTTCTTTCCAAATGCCATCAACTTGCTGAATAACTAAATTGTGTGATTTTGTTGCATTATTGATCCGGGGGTGGGGTGGGGGGGCATATGTACCAAAGACACATTCCTGGTGTGTTAGCACACTTGGCCAATAAAGGATTCTATCCATCTATCAAACATATTAAGGAATCAATAAAACACTAGAAGCTCCCTGGTGGCTCAGTGGGTAAAAGTGCTGTGCTTGGAGACCAGAAGGATTGTGTTCGATTCCCAAATGGAATGGGGGACATGAAAGGAACCTCATTCGAGCATCCCCTGCAAAAATCCTTTCAACCCAGAGTAATCTCTGACACGAAAACACACACAACAAAACACTAGAAGATTTAGCAATCACAAAATTAAAATTAAAAATATTTAATAATATTTTAAAAGGGGGTTACATTCCACCATCTTAGAATCATTCTATGATAGTTTTAATATCCCAGGGAAAGATAAAACATAAATTGAATCATATAGACCAATATTGGTAATAAATCAGGATGCTAAAATATCATGGCAATGATAGCAAAAAGATTGAATTAATTTATAGTAGATTACTGTATAGCAATTATACTTACACTGATCTAATAAAACAGATCAACATGGGTTTATTAAGGGAAGATAAATGGCAGATTTAACAATGAGAATATTAAATGTAATTAACTATATAACTGAGAAAAAATTGAAAGCGGGTATAGTAGCCAATTTTTCTCATTTCATTAATTCAAGATTCAAGTTAAATTGAGTTTTAAATATTTGGGAACAGTTATTACTAAGCATATACAGGATTTGAAAACAATGAATCTTGATAAATTAATAATCATTTCATTTCATACTCTGGTTTGAAAGGATTTTTGCTGGAGAAACCTCATCTCAGGGGACACCTGAATAAGGCTCCTTTCATGTCCCCAAGGGTAGCCCTCGGGTATCGAAACCCAACCTTCCGGTCTCTAAGCTCAGCATCTTAACCAGCAAGCCACCGGGGGAGCTGCATCTTAATAAGTTGAAAGAAGACATGAAAGAAATATCAGAAGGATATTACAAAAATTGGGGTTGTCACAGTTTTTTCACTGTGACAAAATTTCCAAACACTCCCAGATGCTATAAATATGTGTGTGTGTGTGTGTGTAGCTAAGGGGCTGCTGTGTTGGCTTAAGAAGCTCGCCTTATTAGCTGGAAGGCTGGCAAGTCGGCAATTTGAGACCTGGGAGCTGCATGATGGAAGTATGAAAAGTCTGTAGAACAAGTTCTTACACTCTCCTTTTTTAAGCCATAGGGAGCTAAAATGAAACTCAGGCAAAAATAAATAAATGGAAAGTTGGGGTTTAATACAGGTGTCACAATGGCCTTTGGCAAAGTCCACTGGGAAGAAGACAATACAGTACAGAGATTTCCTCTCCTATACAAACACAAAAACAACAGCCACATAACCACCTACTTCTGTCCTTAAATGAAACATGATGTTGATTTCTTTGGCAGTATTAACAAAAGTTTCTTTTTCCTAATAAAATAGGAGTCTCTTTGTTTCTATACTAACAAATGTATGTCTCATATTCCACAAGCCTACCTGAATATTTGGATTTTGGGCACTCAGATCCACATTGGCTAAGCCTGGCAAATTCTGTAAGTCCAGAACAAAGGGGGTGCTCTCTTCCTGGACTTGGCCACCGGGCCGCAGAGATTGCAACTGGTTCCTTGCAACCCGTTGCCGTGGCCAACGGAGCTTGTGTCGCCGTGGCGTGGCCTGTCCATTTTGTCTCAGGTTCCGTACCTGGTTAGACTGTGGCATTTCTTCTTCTTTGACCAAAGTATTGTCTGGTGAAGTGGAGATCTGGGAATGAAAGATAGTAGTGTAAGCATCGTTGTACATTATCATACAAATTCCTATACACTGGATCACTCTTTCCCAATGTGGTGTCCTATCCAGATTTGTCAGACCATATCTCCTCCACAGTGGAAGTTGTCATCGGACACATCTGAAGAGTACACAAACTCTGGAAAGGCTGTTGCGAGGTGACAACACCCTCTGATCTAAAGATACAGACCCTGCTTCAACAGTACCATGATCATGACAGCTCCTCTAATTTGGTTTCTTCTGTCCTAACCGTTCAGACCAGGTCATTCCTATATGCAGGTACCCCGTGTGGTGTAATGGAAAGAGTGATGGATTAGGACTATAGAGACCAGGGTTCAAATCCCCATTTAGCCATGGAAATTTACTCACTGACAGAGTGGAACTGGAAAAACCACACCTATTTATAGCTCACTTACCTTGAAAGCTCTATTAGGGTTGCTCTAATTCAGTTCTGATTTGACAGCACATAACTAACTAACCATTCCTGTGTACCTTCACTTTTAGAATTCAACAATTGCTAAATTTTAATTGCTCCACCACTCTCCCATTTTCAGTATGACTCCAAATGCACATGCACACAACTTTATCAGAACGTAATAAAGAAAAACCTCTCCAGGTTAAACACACCTATTTTCTTCATCTGCTCTTGACAAAACTTTGTAATTACATAAACATAATACTGTAGTATATTTTTAAACAGTGCTCCTGATAACAAACCCCCACCTTTCCATTGGGCCACCCAATTTCCAACTTGCCATGTTAATGTCTCATTGAAACCCTACGGGCCAAAATGAATGCAAGTTTCAGCATGACAAAGAAATGAGAACCAATAAAACTCCTCTACTTAACTTATTGTTGGAACAAGCGGAACCTTTACCCTTCCATGTTTTCTTTCTCTTTATTCTGTAGAATAAAAGTGCTCTCAATCAATATCCCTTTTTTTTCATTCACATCTTCATGTGTAAACTGGCCACAATAGCCACACAAGTATGCACGTGAGAGAGATAAGTTAAAAAAATTCCTAATGATAAAAGGATCATCTGTGGAAAAGGTTTCCCTATGCCCTAGTATACATTAGGATAGTGACGGCGAATCTCTTAGAAACCGAGTGACTAAACTCAACAGGCTGTTGTCCGCACCACAGAGGGGCGGGGCAGAGTGAACTTTGTGCTGGGGGAGGGAGGAAATGCTCCTATTGGGCTGCTGGACAGAGGGACGGGGCAAACTCTGTGCTGGGGTGCCCACAGAGAGGGCTCTGAGTGTCCCCTCTGGCATGCGTGCCATAGGTTTGCCACCACTGCATTTGGCATGTAATGAGGAACAACATGAAATATAGACTACTCCAACTTGCTACTCAAGGGAAGAGCCCTGGGCAGAGAGGCCTTGGATGTAAATAGACTTCGTGGCTAAAGAACCTGAGAGACTAGTGCGGAGTGTCCTTGAAAGAACTGTTCAGAGGAGTTAAGAACAGGAAGACTGTCACCATGATGATAGCCAATATCCGGAATGGATAAGGCACTTGAAGAATGCCCTGGTGTTTTGAAGGGACTTCTGGCTCTTCCTTGAAGTGCCTGTCCTTCAGCTCCCCCCCCCCCCCAATCTCGACATAAATCTTGACTATTCCAGACTAGCTCCCTGTATGGCACTTCCTCTCCCTGCAGAGTGTAGCTGCAAAATTAGTGGAAGCAGGGATGCTCCCTTCCCCATTTGGGATACTATGAGGCACTATTACCTGCAATTAGGGCTTGGTGGCTTGGGAAAGATTCTTCACCCTCCATCCCACTTTCATACTGATCACTGGAGCACTTCAAAAGGAGCCAGAGCTGGCCAGGACTCACATGAGTGCACACACAAGGCACTTCCATCAATGAATTTACAAGGACCGCACATCAAAGGGCCAGAAGCCTGCCTGCCCCTCCCTCAGGGAAAGGAAGCGAAAGCAGCAGAAGAAAAGATTGCATTGTAATTGTGAAAGGGCTCCAAAAGCATTCCCACCCCCAACACTGATCCTCCCTAATCTTTTTTTTATCTGGCACAGTCTCTCATCTTGTCCTATTCTACATCAGACTGTTTGGCCAGGTTATCCTACTATGTTAATAGATTGGACCATGCAGCCACAACTCAACGCTGATTGTCAGGTTGTGGTTAACTAACCTGACAACCCTGAGGAGTAACGGCCTTGGATGGCAATATCCACAGGGAAGGGTGATGGTCCCCAAGTGGATTAAATCCCACTTGAATCCATCTTGATGGAGAGCAGCAGCTTCATCAATACTGGCCTGGGGCCAAGGAGGGCTTTGTGTGCCAAAAGGGCTCAGGACCAGAAAGTGACTTGCAGAACTGGATCAGTAGTATGGGGGTCATGCTGCGATGCGGAAGGCAGATGAAGTGCCACTGCATTATATTCTCAGGACCGTCTTCATAGTACGGGTACACAGAAAGAGCCTCTTCAAAGATTATGGCATTTTTGAACCACAATCGGGTGTACCCTGGTAACGGTAACATTGTGTTGCTGACTAATCTTTCTCACACTAGGTCAAGGCAAAGGTACTGCAGAATGAACTCACCAAAAGGTGGCTTCACGCCTGGCCTAGACACGGAAGAATAATAATCCTACTGCAAGAGTGGCCAATGGGATATATTTCATTTTCTGATGTAGAATGAGATTCTTCTTGCTGTTTCTGTAGCGGTTTTAGTTTTTACAAGGACTATGGAAGTCAACAGTTTAATTTTCAGCTATATATGGAAGACTGCTGTTGCTTTTCCAAGATGGCATTTGATTCCGCCCTCACCAGCCCCAACCCTGACGCCCAACCCTTCTTTCTCATCCGGGCTTGGGAACAATGATGCCGGAGTCAAATGCCATCTTGGAAAAGCAACATCAGTCTTCCATATATAGCTGAAAATTAAACTCTGTTCACTTCCATAGTGAATCCTGAAAGCCAACTATGCCTGCAAAACTTGGGAGGCATCAGCAAGTATCAGTAAGAGACTTGACGTCTTCCAGCAGAGGTGCCTCCGTCAAATTTTAAAGATTCGCTATTTTGACCACATTACCAATGAGGAGGTGCTTCGAAGGAGTGGCTCATGCAAATTACATAACCTCATTGCAGGAAGAAGATTCCAAACAGTAGACCATATTTTCCATATGAAAAAAGGATCCCTAAGGTGGCAGTAAATTGGACCCTTCCTAATGCCAAACGACGAGGACACCCTTGAAACACATGGCACAGAACTTTTATGGCAGATTTAAACACCCTGAAAATGACATGGGAGGAAGCCCAAGACCGAAACCATTGGAGACCCCTTGCTGCCAAATATGCTACATAGCATGGGAGGGCCTAAGTCTAAGTAAGTCTGATGTAGTTGGTCAGGTGCTCCAAAGATATAATCTGTATCACAGAAATTATTAAATTAGACTTCGTTTGCCATAGGTAGTCACTTCTGAGTATCATGAAAAAACTTGCAAATAGTTGGTGCTTCTTCTTTTTACAAAATTTATAATTAATGTGTTTTCACTGCTTAGGAAAGAGAAAAGCACTGCAGGTCAGGTGACCAGATTTTTAAAAGGACAGGGTTCCTATACCTTCAATAGCTACCTAGAAGAGAAAATGTCAGCAGATGCAAACTTTCAATGCAAACTGCATTTGCTGAAATTTCCTTAGAAATAATCAGCAAAGCATCTTTCCTTCTGACCTTCAATTGCTCATCTTCACCTTCCTTAGCTGTCTCCCTGTTTCTTCCAATGACTTCACCCAATGGTCAGGATATTTATAAGTTGTAAGTTGTAGTCCCAAAAGTAACTTCTCACATCTCTGTGCATGCCTGCAACTGCATTCCAGGATAGCTTGTGCCACCGCAGCTTCTTATGTTTCCTCTAATGTCTCCCGACATTTATCTTTAGACTGTAAGGTCTTAAGATAGGGAGGAATCTATCAACCCTGTCATTTGGGAAATGCTATATAAAGAAGAACATGCTAGTGATACACTTTGATTATTTTTAAAATTAATTTTCACTTTACAGGCTTCCTCAACCTTGGCCCTCCAGCTGTTCTTGAACTTCAATTCCCAGAAGCCCTGATCAGCAGAAGTGCTGACTTGGGCTTTTGGGAATTGAGGTTGAGGAAACCTGATAGGACAACATATAGAGAATGAGGACAAAATTTACAATAACTAAGTACCAATGGATGTTTCACTTTTTAGTCAAAATCAGTCATGCCTCTCAATTGAATTAGGGCAAAACACTTGTAGGAGAGGATGCTTAATCTTTCCCCACAATATCAGAGAGATTTTTCCAGGACTGAAATTGCTCCCAAAGACAGAGGCTGGAAAATTATACTTTGAAAGAATTTCACTCATGTTACTTGTTACCATATTTGGAATCCTGTATCATTATTGTATTGAAAGGTAAATTCCTACCAAAACACACCTAAAAATACCATCAATTCCCCTTAAAATATCATGTATAAAAGTAAGTAGTAAAATTAACTGGGAGGAAACTATTGATTGTAATAATAAAATAATTTAATCCATTGATACTGTTGAACTATAACTTCATTGCTCCATTGCATACATCTAATTTCCTGTGTTTGTAGAGTTGGAGAGGGTGACATCCAACCTGCAACTACCATGATGTAACCTACTGGTGTTTATATATATATAAGGTTACCTAAAGAGATGAAAATATATATATATATATATATATATATATATATATATATATATATATATATATATATATATATATATATATATATATATATATATATATATATATATATATATATATATATATATATATATATATATATATATTTTCATCTCTTTAGGTAACCTTGATTCAAAGGATTTCTGGTCTGAGGATCATGAAAAACTGGCCACTATGCCTTAAAATTTGGGAAGGAATGGCCAAAGTCAACTGCTCAGCACAAGGTGCAGGTTTTCTTTCTTTTCTCCACCAGTGGCTAAAGTAATGGAAGATCTAAACTGAGTTCATTTGTTTGGACAGTGATTTCTACCATATAATGAATTCCTGCACCTCTCTCCCAGAAGTGGGGACTCCAGTAGTTTTGGCTGCTCTTTTGTAAAAAAACAAAACAAAAAACCCAACAGCCCACCTAATGCCACATCAAGAAGATAAACAAATTAACAGAGCAAAGTTACCTAGTATAACCCTTCAAATGTCAGACCTATCTAGCACAGTGAAGGATTATGGGGTCTGCAGTCTGAAACCAAAAATATTTGGATACATTTAACAGATCTTTGAAAAACATCAACCATACAGTACAGTACTGTACTTCACTTTACTAAAGGCATTGCACAGGGAGGGATGAACCAAAGCTCCTGTTACCCTTGTTGTTGTTGTCATAAACAGCTGCTACTCGTATCCGAGTATACCTTTCCCCCTGGAAACAGAAAAAATGCCACTGGTGTGAATTTGTTTAAGGTGGATCCCAGCTTGCCATGAAGTGACCCACACTCTGTGAACACGGAGCCATCTCCTGTGACACATATGAAATGTGACATGTAGGATTTTAACACTGGGACTACAATGGACTGCCTCAGCCTTGAGAATATTAACAAGGTGCACCTTCACAGCCAGTCCATCTGGCATGGCCTCTTCCACCTCCATTACTATTGGGAATCAGAATAGTAAAGTGGTTCCTCCTCTGCTAATTTTATTTATTTATTTATTGACTTGCATGCCGCCCCACTCGCGAAGTGTGACTCTGAGCAGCTCACAAACATAACCTATAAAACACATAACCTATAAAACTATAAAACACATTGTCCTCTGTTGGCCCCGCAGCTGGACGTTAGCAAGGCCCAGGGGTCGGAGCCTGGGGCTCAACGTCCTCGATGGAGCGTGGGCTCAATGTCCTTGGTGGAGCGTGGGCTCAACGTCCTCGACGGAGCCCAGGGCTCAACATCCTTGATGGAGCCTGGGGCTCAATGTCCTCGATGGAGCCTCGGTTCAACGTCTTTGGCAGAACCCAGGGCTCAATGTACTCAACGGAGCCTGGGGCTCAACGTCTTCGACAGAGTCCAGGCTCAACGACCTCGGTGGTGTCTTCGGCCACCTCAAGACCCCGGTGGCCCTTTAACCTCCTCCGGCATTAGCGTGCCTTTGGGCCCAATCTGATCGCTTCCAGTGGGATTTCCTCCACTGAGGGGGCTATCACTCCACCTAAAAGGGCTCATCCTCCCATAGCCATTGGCCCCTTTAGGGAGTCAGGTTATTTACTGCTGCCCAACACTTGCTGTTGAGTCATGGTCTGTAGTCTACTCCATTGCCATAGTGGGATGTCTGGCCAAACATTAAGTTGCCATTGTATGGGTGAATAAATGGCCAGCTCCAGCACAGACAAGACACACCCCCCCCCCCGAGATCTAACACGCTATATCCGGAGATGATACTAGGTCAGTGCTGGCAAACCTTGGCACTACAGGTGTTCTTGGACTTCAATTACCAGAAGCCCAAGTCAGCACTCCTGCTGATCAGGACTTCTGGGAATTGAAGTTCCAGAACACTTGGGGTGCCAAGGTTTGCCATTACTGCACTAGGCACTTAGGAGGTCAGGAGTCTGAACACCCAGAAGTGCTGACCAAATGCATGAAGATAAATATGAAGGGGTGAGTGGGTCAATCAGCACACCTACATAAACCTCAGCTTAGGACTGTGTTTGTTTTGGTTCTTAAGCTCCTTGTTTTCTGACTCCTTGCCATGTGTTACTTTTGGACTGTCTGACTATGGTTTTGGACTCTATGTCTGGTTATATGATTCCTGGATTGACCTGGCTTTTGGGCTATAGATCTCCTGCACCAGGTTCACCTTTAACTTTGATAAATCTGTGCTTGTTGGCCACAGAAATAAACTCAGCCCCCGAACAGGACACCCTATCCCTTCATGCATGACGGAGAATGTGAGCAAGTGACTGTTGGGCTGGCTGTGATTGTTTGTGCCCAAATTTTGTGCAAAAGATAAAGGGTAAGAAGTCCTTCTGGTGCCAATAATGCCACATATAGAAACAGATTGGAATGGCAGCTGAATCCAGCAATGATGCACTAGAACTGATAGTTTAAAGAGTACAAGATAGGCTTTGTGACAGACAATTCTATTCTGTAACAAAATTGAATAGTTGGGGTTTTTTTTTAATTTGAGGAACGGCTAAGGCACTGCAGTTGTTTCCCCCCAGAATCTGTATCTAAGGTTAATGACTCACTCCGCTGAATAGTAGGTCTGGCCCTACATATATTGGAGGGCCTATTATAGTATCATATAGTAACACAAAAAACGGCAACTGCTCTTAACTGATACATTTTCATTTTCTTAGAGAAATAAATTAAAACAGATTAGATACTAAAGGAAGTATTGCAAATAAATTATCCTCCGATCAACAACAATTATGAAAAAGAAGAAGACTTGGTTTATTGCTATACCAGGAGATGCACGAATTGATGACAAATAACTGTGATTTGCAAGTCGAAGGTCTATGGAGGAAATCTGTTTCTGTACCCATAGTGATTGGAGCCTTTGTAGCAATACCTAACGAATTCCCTAGATAGTTGGAATTTTTGGACTTACTGGACTTGAACATCCTAACTCTAAAAGAAAACCAACTCTACTAGGAACTGCATATACTGTATATTCAGACATTACGTTAACAGTTCTTAGATATTTGGTTAGGTCTGGAACTGTTAGTTTTGTACCAATCTTCAACTATGAATCTAATGATAGATTTTATTTTATAATAACAATATACTGTCAAGTCAATCACGACTTTCCAGGGCTTCCTAGGTAGCAGGTACTCAGAAGCTGTTTCCCCTGCCTTTCACCTTGGGTCAGCACTGGGATGGTACAGTTTGTCCAAGGTTACACAGGGTACCTGTATTTGCAGAAAGCACAGGGGGAAACTGAACCCTCAACCTCTGGCTCACCAGCCAGACACCTAACTCTCAGCACTATCTTGCTCTCAGATTGTGTCCCCCTCTCCCCTTCCAGGAGAAAAGCCTCACATTCTCTTTTACAGTACTTCTATCTCCACTTCACAGTTTCACCATTTCTAGAATTTATTTTACCTCTGTGTGTCTACAGGAGCATGGAAGTGCTACACACACACACACACACACACACACACACACACACACACACACACACACACACACACACACACACGCGCGCACACACACACACACACACGCACACAGAATGCTCTATAGTTATCACCAAAAGTTGAAAGCAGTGGCCCAGCAAAAAGAAGCATTTCACATTATCTACGCAGCTGTATCGCCACCCTCCTCATGCCGCAACAAATCCATCTGGAAAAGACCGCTTTTATGACTAGAAGCCACAGACCAAGCCTTCTCAATTTCCTGCTCATGTGCTCTCCAGTAACTGAAACAATGCAAGTTCCACCACCTGCAAAAAGTTGCTGGACAGAAAACCAGGAGGCATGAATCATTCAAGCAGTGTTGAAATATCACCACAGAGCATGAACGATGCTCTCTTAACAAACTTTCAGCAGCACAACATATCCCAGTGTCAAATTCCGTGCAAGAAGCCTCTCAGAGGATTACTTGAGAGATCTATACATCCTCAGGAGAGAAAGTCTAAGCTGGTTCTTTTGACAAGAGCACAGATTTAAGCAGCAGCTGGCTGGACCCAGCTCAGTAGAAGTCAGGGAAGGGGGCAGGGAGAGGCAGATGTGGGCTCAAGACATCTGTGCAACCTCTCAGTCTTGGGGAAGATATTACACAGAGAGGGAGGCTTGCACCTGGTTATGGCACCGCAAGTGCCTGGAGCCTCGAGGGGAATTACAGCGCTGTCCCCTCCTTTTTCCTCCACCAGTTGGTCAAGATGGATGTTTGCTAAGGGCAGCAGAGCAGCTGGGGATAATTAGCAAATTATGAGCTACGCAAAGGATCCTTTTTCATCGGTACTGTTGTACTGCTTCAGGCACATCAGGAACGAAGGAAGGAGCCCCAGGGTAGGTTGTCAGATTCCCAGGAGGCAGCATCAACTCTTCCTTTAACAGATCAACAGTCAAGACCAGACACAGCCCCACCACTGCAAATACATTTCTTCTTCCTATTTTTCTTTAACATTGTCTCCCATCCCTCAATGCAGTTTGTGGCTCTGATTACTCTGACATTTTTTGAGGAAGAATGGTGCTTGCTGAAACAAAGCGAATAACCTGATGTGCCTTTGTTCTGATTGCAATAAATTTAATATTATCATTACACCACCTGGATAGACAAAAGTCTCAAACAAACCAAAAACCGCAACCCTCCCTAAAATACATACCAGAGAAAAACAAATATGAAAGTCTTTCTTTATTCGTGTCAGACGCACAACCAGCATATAATAACAAATCCAGAAGCACCTTCTAGAGTAGAAATAAGAAAGTAATAAACTAGACAGCTGTCTGTCTCATTGCTTGCATCGTGCTCCTCACTGTTCTCTTTGATATTTATTCTATCAAATCTATGATATCAGCACTAACTACACTACAGGTACACATGAACTTTTGGCATGAATCTTAGGTACCATATATACTCGACTATAAGTCGTCCTGAATGTAAGTCAAGGTACCTAATTTGGACCTGTAAAACTAGGAAAATAGATTGACCCGAGTATAAGTCAGGGGTGGAAAATGCAGCTGCTGCTAGTGAGTTTCAATAATTAAAATACATGAAAGTACGATAAAACTAATTAATTTAGACATTTTGTGGGTATGTTTTTGAGTTTTTACGGTAGTGTTAGCACATTTTTTTTACTGTATGTTTGAATTTGCACCACTGTGGTTTTGAGATCCTTGGGGGTTGTTGTCCTGAGTATAAGTCAAGTCACCTTTTTGGACCTCATTTTGGGGGCTAAAAAACTAGACTTATACTCGAGTATATACGGTATATTTTTTCCGAGCCCTGCATTTTTTTGCTACCATTTCCGGTTGGCATTATATATAATTTATATATATATTTGCCTTTTGTGCTCCTTTTTGGCCTTTGCTTGATGCACAGAGAGGGTGTGGGGTGGGAATGAATGCTACTCCTTTTGCCTGTCTTTTGCCCATGCTGGTAAAGAGTAGAACTGCAGTGCAATTTGTAAACTGTACTTTCCAAATTATATTTCTCCTAATTTAGCACTATAGCTCTAAACCAGTGGTTCCCAACGTGGGGCCCACACCCCACAGAGAGATTTCAATTCCCAGAAGTCTAAGTCAATACATTGGCTGATCATTACTTTGGGGAATTGACTTAGGCTTCTGGGAGTTTAAGTCCAAAAACCAAAGGTTGGGAAACACTGCTCTAAAGTGATGCAGCTCTAATTCAGTTGCATGCCATGCCTTGTTATTTCAGTGCTATTTCACTTGCTAAACATTTTTTTAAAAGAAGAAATCTACTGGTGAAAAGAGTGAGCTGGGTCTCACACACAGCATCCTCAATTAACGCATTAGCAGATGTGTAATGTCAGAATGTTTATTTTGCACCCACTAAACATTTACAATGTAACAGAACCAAACTTCAAGATAATCAAACTAACCCCAATCACGGATCTTCTATTATTACTGTTGTAAATAGCCATTCTGATAGTATGTTTTCATTTGTTGTAAATAGCACACAGATTTGCAGACCTATCTGTTATGCCAACCAACCATTCTGTGCCTCTGTACCTGATATGTATAAATTAATACCATGAAGTTTCATTCTTATGTCTGATGAAGTGGACATGATCCACAAAAGCTAACATTAAAATACAGGAGTTAGTCTTTAAGGTGCCATGATGTTTGTTGTCTTTTTTGGTTTCACTTTGTTTACTCTCTGATAAGAGTAAGGAAGTGATAATGACAGAGAAGAGTAGGGGAAACGGGGAATATGTGACATGTGAACACGTGAAATGTTTTTCCTAGGATAA
Source organism: Bradypodion pumilum (assembly GCA_035047305.1). Classification (NCBI taxonomy): domain Eukaryota; kingdom Metazoa; phylum Chordata; class Lepidosauria; order Squamata; family Chamaeleonidae; genus Bradypodion; species Bradypodion pumilum. The sequence goes on from JAWDJD010000001.1 coordinate 485,083,549, forward strand.
TTATACAGTTCTGTGTGACTGGCAACAATTTAAATGGCAGGGTGTGGTACCAAGAACTTTGTGTCACCTAGCAAAAATGTCTGTATGATCATCCCCTAATACAAATGGCAACAGGTGGTTTATTTATTTATTGGATTTGTATTGCTGCCCAATTCCAAAGACTCTGGGCAGCGTACAGATATTAAAACCATCACATTTTTAAAATCCCAATTAAAACCCCATTAAAAACTACCACAAAACATTCCCAACCATCCTACCAGTTTAATAAGAAGAGGGATAGAGTGTTCTTAAATCAGCCAGCAGGCTAGGGCCTCAGCACTGCCAGTGCCCCACACCTGCTCTGCCAGTCAGATTTTTAAACCTTTCCTAAAGAGCATCAACTCCATCTGGAGATGCATCTCGCTTGCCAAGAGGTTCCATAGGGTCGGAACAGACACTGAGAAGGCCCTCCTTCAAGTGCCAGAGAGATGTGCCTCTCTAGCAGATAGAAAAATTATAGAGCCTCTCTGGTCTGCTCTGGTGGGACAGACAGATGTTCTTGGGGTGATGCGGTCTCTTAAGTATCCTGGCCCACTACCATATAGGGCTTTAAAGGTAATAACCAACACCTTGAATTGCACCCGGAGGCATACCGGCAACCAGTGCAGCTCCCAAAGCAGTGATGAGGCATGGGCATACTGCCCACACCCCATCACCACCCTAGCAGCCACATTCTGGACCAGCTGCAGCCTCCAAAAGGTAATCAAGGGCAGCCCCATGTAGAGCACATTGCAGTAGTCAAGTCTGGAGGTGACTAGAGCATGCGTGACCATAAGCAATGAGTCCCGATCTAGGAGCGGGCGTAACTGGCGTATGACACGAAGTTGTGCGAAATCCCTCTTGGCCACGGCTGCCACCTGCTCTTCGAGCAGTAGAAGTGAGTCCAGGAGGACCCCCCAGATCATGCACTGGGTCTGTTTGGGGCAAAGTAGCCCCATCCAGAACCAAATGTGGTAGCTCCCGAGATAACGTGGGGCCCCTAACCCATAGCCACTCAGTCTTGATGGGATTCAGTTGTAGCCCGTTGTCCCCCATCCAGGCCCCAACAGCCCCCAGGCACCTGGAAAGGACTCTGAGTGCATCGCTGGGATCACCACGGGCTGAGATGTATAGTTGAGTATCATCAGCATACTGTGATACCTCACCCCATGGGAATGGATTATAGAAGAGGGGAGAGAACCAAGCCCTGAGGCACCCCATACTGGAGAGGCCTAGGGCTTGACATCTCATCCTCTAAACACAGGGTTGTTGTTGTTTTTGTGGTGGTGGGGAGTAGAGGAGAAAAAAATTAGAGGAATAAGTGGGCAAAGTACATGTTGCAGCTACAAATCAGCCCTGTGTTTTAAGCATGTTGTTGTCATGTGCCTTCAAGTCAGAGTCTGTTTATAGCAACCCTAAAAGGACTTGCAAGGTAAGTGGGATATTTACAGTTCCACAATTCCAGTGAATTTCTATGCCTGAGTTAAAATTTAAACCCAGTCTCATGAATCCTAGCCTGTTACTCTATCCACAACATTACACTGGATATTTAAGCATGAACTGTTATCATTTCTTCCTCAACTCTACTATAAGGCAAAGTGAAATAACTGACTGTTGTTATCGTTGCTGTTATTATTACAAGGGGAGCTGTTTTAGGATTGGTTGAAACATCTTGACTTAGAGTGAAGGAAGACCACCATTTGCTGTTTTACCTCAGACATGGAAACATCTTCAATTGCCCCTCCTAAAATAACTCCAAGGATATGTAGGAAAGATCAGTGCATCAACAATTCCCTTCTATGTGTTTTCCAGGGAAATATTTAATTCTCCCAGTAGAAATGGGACAGAATTGTATGCCCAATGAGAAAAAAATAATTCCATTTGCTGCCTCAAATCCTTCTCCGCCACAATCCTCTATTTTTGGCTGTTTTTCTGTCCCAGCAACAGAGGTCAGGGCAGAGGTTTCCCCTATTCCAGGCATCTGTTGTCGTATTGTACTTTATATATGTTGTTAGCCGCCCTGAGTGATGTTTTTCATCAGGAGAGCGGAATATAAAGTCATAAATAAATAATCAACCTATGGCTCACGGGCCAAACCTGGCCCCCAAAGCCTTTTCATCTGGCCCCCGATGTCCTCCTCGTTCCCGCCACCGTTTGGAAGCAATGAAAACTGGCAGAAACGTGCATTTTTGGCAAGTTCTCACGCGAAATCTCACTGAAATCTTGCTAGAATTTCAAAAACTTGTGCGTGCAGCCATTCTGAGGGGAGTGATCCAGCCCCCGCCCGAGAAAGGTTGAGAAAGCCTGCCCTATCCCATCCCCTTGTTGCTGTTGTTCAGTCGCACAGTCGATTCTGACTCTTTGCAACCCCATGGACCATCGCTCTCCAGGCACCCCTGTCCTCCACCATCCTCCTTAGTCCACACAGCCCCGTGCCCATTGTGTCTACAATACGTCCCCTTCATCTTTGGCCCTCCATCTTCCCCAGCATCAAGGCCTTCTCAAGTGAATCCTCTCTTCTCATTTGATGTCCAAAATACTTCATCTTCATTATTTGTCCTTCTAAGGAGCACTCAGGGCTAATCTCTTCTAATATTGACCTATTCGTTCTCCTCGCTGTCCAGGGGACTTTCAAAACTCTCCTCCAGCACCACATCTCAAAGGCATCTATTTTTCTTCGCTCAGCCTTTCTAATGGTCCAGCTCTCACAGCCATACATTACCACCGGAAATACCATTGCTTTGACTATGCGGGCCTTTGTTTGCAGTGAGATGTCTCTACTTTTCACTATGTTCCCCAGGTTTTTCATAGCTTGTCTCCCAAGAATCAGTCGCCTTTTTATTTCGCCTTATTTTATTTTTATCCCCTTATCTCAACTAAAATAATCAGGTACACAGAAAGAGCCTTCTAGAAGATTGTGAATACAATTGGGCGTACCCTGGTAATGGCTACCTTGTGCTGCCAGCTAATCTTTCTCACACCAGATCTGGACACGAAAGAAGAAAAACTAAAATAACGTAGCTCTTCTCAAAGGAAAAATTGCTACCAAAGCTAAGCAAAAGCATCTTCTTCTCTACTAAAACAATTTTAGAGCAGGAATGATGCTTAGAAATCCAACCTCAAGTGAGGACAAAGCAGGGGACATGAGCGCTTAATTGCTGAAGAAATGAAAAAGTAAAAATAAAAAAAAACACATGCCCACAGCATGACACAGGCTGAGGCTACTTGCGGTGGGCTACACATTCCATGCACCAAGCAGGCAAGCAAGCCAAAAAACACAGCCTCCTCCCCAGTATTGAGCAAAAGCTTCCTTTCCGCGTCTCAAGCCCCCACCTGGAGCCATCATTTAACCACTGTCTGTGACAAGCCAATTATCTGTTGCCAAGACAAGGACAGACGTCAGGAAGGGAGAGAATGACGCCTGTAGGTCAGGAATAAGCAGCAGGAGACAGATGGGCTCCCAGAGAAGAGAATCGCTTGTCTTCCTCCCTCCCCAGCCACAAAATGGAAGAGAAAATAAACATTACAGGGACATTGACGTTAAAAGGAACTTCACCCAGCCATTGCTACTCCCCCCCCCCACTATGGAGAGTGAAAAAGGTTATAAAGGTCTTAACTTTCTTTCACCTGTTTCATCAAAGTTACTCTGCTCAGTACATCTGGAAACTATCAGAGAAGAGAGATGTCCTGCATCCCTCCCCCCCCCCCCCGAAGATGAATGAGACCCCTTCCTCTGCTGCTGGTCCTCCACCTCCTGGTCTCAATCCTCTCTATATCAAGCCTCAGGACACATTTTCACTTTAGGTTGCACTGAGAAGTTGTGTGGGGTTCCTGCAAACTGGAAAACTGTGGTTAGTTCAAGGCACTACCATTTAAGGAGGAACAGAGCTAAGAAGTTAGTTCTAGAGTCCTAAATCTAGTTATAGGTTCACCCTTCCTTAAAGACCACTGATTCAATGGGCCTACTCTATTTGGAACTGTTGTTACATGCCATCAAGTTACAGTGACAGATTTTACTTTCCTGGGATCTAAGATCACTGCAGATGGCGACTGTAGCCATGAAATAAAAAGACGACTGATTATGGGGAGACAAGCAATGAGAAACCTGGGGAATATAGTGAAAAGCAGAGATCACCTTGAAAACAAAAATTCGCATAATCAAAGCAATGGTATTCCCAGTGGTAATGTATGGGTGTGAGAGCTGGACCATTAGGAAGGCTGAGTGCAGAAGAATAGATGCCTTTGAGATGTGGAGTTGGAGGAGAGTCCTGAGAGTCCCTTGGACAGCAAAGAGAACAAATAGGTCAATACTGGAAGAAATCAATCCTGACTGTTCATTGGAGGGACAAATAGTGAAGATGAAGCTAAAGTACCTTGGACATCAAATGAGAAGGGAGGACTCACTTGAGAAGGCCTTGATGCTGGGAAAGGTGGAGGGAAAGAGAAGAAGGGGGCGTCCAAAGATGAGATGGATAGATGGTATTGTGGATACAATGGGCACAGAGCTTGGTGAGCTGAGGAGAATGGTGGAGGATAGAGGTGCCTGGAGGAAAATGGTCCATGGGGTCGCAAAGGGTCGGAATCGACTGTGCGACTGAACAACAACAACAACAACAACATATAAGGAGCAGTTTGACCATTGCCACCCCCTTTACCTACATGATTTCCCATGACTAACAGCTAAGTGGTCTTCAGAAAACTTGACACCTGAAAGTCTTTGCTCACCATCTAAGTCAATGACGGTGAATCTTTTAGAGACCGAGTGCCCAAACTGCAACCCAAAACCCACTTATTTATCACAAAGTGCCAACACAGCAACAGGGAAGGAAGGAAATGCTCCCATTGGACTACTGGCCAAAGGGGTGGGGTGAACTCTGTGCTGGGGGGAGGAGGAAGCCCTCCCATTGGGCTGCTGGGCAGAGTGAACTTTTGCTGGGGGAGGGAGGAAGTGCTCCCATTGGGCTGCAGGGCAGAGGGGTGGGGCAAACTCTGTGCTGGGATGACTGCATGGATGCTCACAGAGAGGGCTCTGAGTGCCACCTCTGGCATATGTGCCATAGGTTCACCACCACTGCTCTAAGTCAGCTTCCTACTTCAATCAAGTGAGATGACTACATGATTTAGGATTCTGGAGCTACTGTTCTCATTGCGCTTGTGGTTTTTTTGTTGGTCATGTATACTTCAGTTGAGGGTACCCACTTAACATTCCTGTCCATCATGCTGCTGTTCCCCATCTGAAAATTTCCTCTACTTTCTTGATATATTGCAACAAAACAAAAACTTTTCAATCTTAACTTCTAAAAAGCCACAATGTAGAAGTTTTGCTTTCTAAATTCATTTACCTAATGAATGCTGAACATTTTATTTGGGAATCAGCACCATTTTGTCATAGAAATAGATAGTGTGGTTTTTTTAAATGTAAAAAAAAGTCAGTCTGATGTAGTGTATACAGCACTGGGCTGCAACCACTCCATTGGGCTCCTCTTCTTCCATAACCTTTTCCTACCTGATTATTTTACAAATTTATCTTTAAATAAATAAGATCTGTACCTGAGCTTGCTTGTCTTTCCTCTTATCTCCTCTTACTCCTTTCCTTTAGTATCATACTATTAGATTATAAAGCTTCTGTCACACATGCAAATATAAACCCATCCATGGTGATCATATATAGGACACTTTTTGGCTGCAGAACACAGTTAAGTGCTTTGAATAAATTTGATTACGCATCTCATGCTCATCAAGAACCTTGAGGGGAAGAGAAATGTGCATCTGCAGTCATAGGGCAAAATCAGCTGGGAGCTATCAGTGGCACAAAGCAGACCAAAAACCAAGGCAGTGGCATGATCCCACTGTAGCTTCCAGTTGTTATGACTCAAGGACTCTACACTTCCCTGAAACTTCAACAGCTAGGCGAGGCAATGTCTTGGAGAAATAAGGCTAGTTCAAGAATGTAGGCACACACTTTCTGCCTACTTTTAAAAGGAATGGTATTCTTTAGAACTTATTATAGAAGTATCCCATAAGGTCACAGAAAAATCTATTTTAAAACGACTCAGTCATTCAAATGCCAATGCAGCTTTTATCTTTGTCTGGTGTCAAGGTCTCTGTTTCTGACATATATTTGTTCAAACCCTGCTTTTCTTTTCACCTTCCTTACTCTACTCTGCTGTTGCGTCCGGCCCTTATAAGCAATAGTCCAGACAACGATGAACAGAACAACAACAGGAGTTTATTTAACAGTCTTTCAGGTTACGCTTACAAGGCGCTCCGGACATAAGATGGCTATACGAATCCCCATGTAATCAGTCCCTCCGGAAACTGCTGTCGAATAGGCAATGGCTAAGCTACACTAGAAGTGGTAGTGTTTGGAGGAGACCCAGGCTTAGCTCGTTACTGGCTACCTGTACGGAATGGGTAGTATAGATCCAGTCCGGCTCCACCCTTGTTTACCCATGGGGCTTATATAGGGTCTCCCTGGTGGTGGCTCCTTGATACACAGTAGCAACTCGCAGGACAATCATAACCAACCAATCATAACACGATATATAAATATTAACCAATTAGGAACAGGATCCAAAACTGTAACCGATCATAGAACTCTGATTAGCATAAGCGCGCTCAGAGAGGGAGATTTTGCACCAACTTTAGCTCCTAATTTGGATGGCGGGAAACCGCCATTTTCTCTTTGCAAGGCGCTGCCTGCGCAACTTGCAATTGTGCCTTAATACACAACACCTGCCTAAGTAGTTTTTCGTTAATTTTCTCAATACTCAGAAGACACTAGAGTTTTTATGTTTGTTGTCTTTAAACAGTGACAGGATACTAATTAATGCATAGTGGAGATATACTTTAGGCCTTGTCTCTTTGGATCTATTAATCTAACTTGGCCTTTCAGATCTTGTTGGCCTCCAAGCCCCATCATACCCATACCACTTGGCTAATACCAAGGAATGCTAGGACTCGTAGCTGCAAGTTACCCAACCCTGATTGTCAGAATATTACCGTATTTGCTGGCGTATAAGATGCAGCAGAGTATAAGATACACTCCATTTTTCCAGTGTTCAGTAAAACCATGACTTACATATGCCTCGAGTTACATAAAATTCGACTTATATAATGATTTTGTGCTAAAACCATGTCTCGATTTACATGATTTCATATGGGTTTGCTTCAAGTTACACAAAGATTCTTTTTCCTATGGGTTTGCTTCGAGTTACGTAAAATTCATTTCCCTAAGGGTTTGCTTCAATTTACATAAAATTTTCATTTTTCCTATGGGTTTGCTTTGAGTTACGTAAAAATAATTTTTCCTATGGGTTTGCTTCGAGTTACATAAAAACAGATTTAAGCAAAAGCCTATGGAACGGACTTTTTCGTAAGTAGGGGTTTTACTGTACTGTATTTTAAAGGTATGTGTGTGTGTCTTATACATTAGCAAATATGGCAATAAGTTGTCTATGAGAAGGGATGGTTTGAAAAAGACAGGAAGCCAAAGGAACAGTCACATAACCTCACTTCTGAATCAGGATCCTACTGTAGGAGTTTTTAACCCCATACCTGTTGCAGGGTCACCTGAATACCTCTACTACAGTATTTCTATCAGGAGCAGCCATTCCCATTTGACTCAATGGAAACTCTTCTTCCAGTGTTTGATCTGGACCACCCCTACAGATGCTTCTCACTTTTGAGAAGTCATTTATGTGATTTCTCACTGTGTGAAAGATGTCCAGTCTACCGCTACCTTGTCCCTTCAATAAACAGAAGAGGAATATTGGCCTTTATCCATCTAGCGAATGAGAAATAATTTGCAGGATCCTTAGTTTTATCATGCTACAGGATCATAGATTTTTTTTTTTTAACATGGAAACAAAAATAGTTGGAATCATAGAATCAGAAGAGGAAGGGGCCCTATTCAGTTGTGCTGAAATCCAGAAGCATCAACACAACTAGAGGGGAGAGACTAACTCCATCAACTTTCCTTTTAGGAAGAGTTTGAGGGGCAAACGGTCCTGCTCGTATCTCCAGTGTAGGATCGGCCCCAAAGAAAGAACACAGATTTTCCATAGATGAGCCTACGTTCAAGCAGGAACCCCTGCTCTTCAGATGTATCATTCCTCCCATGAGCTCAGTGACAAGGAAAGGACATGGAGTGACTTCTTTTTCATAACCGTGCAGATTATCCCAGACTTCAGATTGGCTGAATAGGGCTCTTATCTAACCCAGATAGGGGGGAAAGTTACTTTGTGGACTACAAGTCCCAGAATTGGAAATGTCAGTCACAAAGTAATTGGAAATTCTTGGAAATGTCATTCACAAAGTAATTCTTCCATGATCTAGTCCAATTACTGCTCAAGGCAGGATCCAACAACTACAACTCTAAATGATGGCTATTCAGCATTTGTCTGATAGGTAAAGGTCCCCCTTGCTTGAAAGCAAGTCGTATCTGACTCTAGGTTCGGTGCTCATCTCCATTTAGAGTCAAAGAGCCAGTGCTGTCTGCGTCTGTGGATGTTTCCATGGACATGTGGCAGGCATGATTAGGCACTGGGGTGCATGGACTGCTGTTTACCTTCCCACTGAAGTGGTACCTATTTATCTACTTGCAATTTCTTGCTTCCAAGCTGTTAGGTTGGCAGGAGCTGGGGCAGAGTCAGGCGCTCACTCTGTCATGCAGTTCTTGGGTCTCGAGCTGCTGACCTGCCAACCTTCTAGTTGTCAAGTTCAGCATCTTAACCACTAAGCCACCTCAGTCCAGTAAAGCAGAGACCATTTACTTCCACTGCTGAAAAAGCGCTTACAAAGGGTTTGCAAAAAACAAAACAAATCCCTGTGCAGAAGCATCATTCTTTTCTGGCCACTCTTATTTTAGGAAGTTCACAAGGACCACAATCCAAGACAAGTTTGATGAAGTGGGCTCTAGCCTTGGAAGGCTCATGCTATGCCAAGTCTGTTGACCTGTAAAAGATTTGAATTTATTTTTATATACCGCTTTCCTCGTCTAGCAGACGACCCAAAGCGGTTCACAATACATAGAAAAATACAGAAATACAATATTACAATAGTACAAGGCAAAATACAGTTTTACAAGTAAAAATAATAATGCAAAATTACAACACAGTACATAGTATTACACCAATAATAATGCAAAAATGCAATAGATACAAATCAGCCAAGACCACCCACAAAATCCCCTGCCTTTAGAGTCTTCTGAGTCCAAGGGCGAGGGGGAGAGGGCGGCGCCCAGGAAAGCCAGCCGATGGTGTGGATGCTACAGGACCTTGTTTATTTTGAGAGCTTAGTGGTGTTGACACTGCCCTGTAACTAACTCCCCACCACCACCACCACAAACTGCATTGTTATTTTAATCAACCATTTGGATAGTTACTACAGCATAATCCTATGCATTACTGTTCATGTTGGCACATTCATAAGACCTGAACACTACAGAATAAATGCACATTCAATATTTAATCTGTGCATGTGCTCAGGAACAGTAGTGGTCAGAAATATAACACAGCCGCAGTGTAACAGATCAAACAGCCACTGGAAGCACATCAAGCACACTCCATCTTCCACGATGCTCCAAATGGGCAATTTTTTCTACTTATTGGATGATCTGACAGTAGACAAAGGCACAGGTATCAGACCCATAAGATGACTTGCTATGTTCATTGCAAATATGTTTAACTCATTTTCATTTACTTAGCAATGTCTTTCATCCCTTGTTTTTATCCTTGTCAATCAATCAGTACATTACTGGTATTCCACCAGACTCCTGTTTCATAGCAATTAGCTCTCTTTTATTGCTGTTAGTTATTTTTCTATCATTGTCTGGTGTGTTTTAGTGTATAATTTGACAGGTTAGAATTCAGGAGACCTGGGTTAGAATCCTTGCTCAGCCATTGAAACTCTCTCAGGGTAGAATTGGGATTGGAGAAAACACTTCTTAAATAATTAGGATCACTAATAATCATGTCCAGCTTGATAGCAAGATTACTGCACAATGCTTCTGGGTAGAATTAGCTGGCTGCACACCATTGCCCAGGGGATGCCCAAGTGTACTTTCAATGCTTTCCCCTCTTTGGGGAGGCTCTTTTTATGTCAGTTCAACAACGATCCAAACAAAAGGACAAAGTACACAACTATAACCCCAAACCAAACAGCACACCAACTGCTCCTCACAGGGAAAACCAAACAATGCATAATAAAAATAAAGCATAGAAAGGATATTCAGAGTGGATCAAATGAACCTTCTACTGCCTTATATTGATGGAACTAGAGGAAGCCATAAGATGATGTAGAATGGCCAAGCATCAGGACTTGATGATATCTGGATTGAGCAAACCAGACATATTGGGGAAAACACAAAGGAATGGCTCCACCAGCTCTTTAATAACTGCTGAATGAACATGCATATTCTAAAAATTGCTATAGTGAACTCTCTGAATGATGGCTAAAATAAAAGAAACATTTTCTGTACATCTCGCAAGCTCTAAATATTAAACCAGAAGTGGCTTAGCTAAATCTATGGAGAGCAAAAACATCACACCTTGCCCAATGGATGAATGTTGAAGACTGTCTCCCACCAGATTCTGGCTGGAGCATCTGGAAGTCACTTAACAGACTTCAAAGCAAATTAGGAAGATCAAAGAACAAGCCAGTAAAATGGAGCTACACAGATGCAGGAAAAATATTCTGTGAATGTGGAGAAATTCAATCAACTCAGCATCTATGTGAAATTCATGCCCCACAACATATGAAAAAGAAAATTTAGGAAATGGACAAGATAACACTATTGAAGTTGCCCGCTTCTGTTCAAAAATAGTAAAATTGTTTTAAAATTTTAATGTGTTAGAATTTTATCTATGCTTTATATGTGTCCATAATTTAAAATTTTGTAGCAGTCTGTTATGAATAAAGAAAGATCTTGATGGCACATCACCCATACACACACTTGACTACTTGGTGGAAAAGTATGAAAGCAGCTCTCTAGAACCATAGCTCAACAGTAAAACCACTACACCACACTGGATCAGTACCTAATGCTTTAGTTGCATAAGACCCATATTCTTAAACTCCTTACCCAAAACTCAGAACAAGTAAAAAATACTAGGACTTAAGCTGCTTTGATGATGGACACCTCTGCCTAGTAAATACCCTATGACCGTGATGGTGAACCTTGGCACTCCAGGTGTTCTTGGACTTCAATTACCAGAAGCCCAAGTCAGCACTTCTGCTTATCAGGGCTTCTGGGAATTGAAGTCCAAGAACACCTGGAGTGCCAGCAAGGTTCACCATCACTGTCCTATGAGATTTCAGAAACTTTTGCTACCTTACACTCCCCATTGCTTTCCCTACTCTACCAAACTTGTGACAACCTGGAAAACGGCATGAAGCACAGCAAAACAGGTTACTAATTCCTCCTCTGCACATGCTTCACTTAGCTGGAATTCATTAACTCAGAAGGTAGATACGGTATACAGAAACCCACTATCTAAAGGGCCACTTCTGTGAAACGTGAGCTTCACAAAGACTCTACATTTTGAAACCCATCTTTAACCAGTAACCACCAATTTCATGGCACATATATTGCTCTAGGTAGGGACTCATGAGTAGAGCAAAGGCACACAGATACCCAGGTCCTAAAGCTGCTGTATCATTTGTGAACAGTTTTAGGTTTTACTATTGTGTTTTACACTTTGGGAGGAAGCAGATCCAGCCTTCTAGAGTTCAACTGTGCAGGAGAAAAATTCACCACCACAGGGTTTAATTCTGAAGTCAGAAACATACTCTGTTGGTCCGAAACATCACACCCAGTCAAGCTCCTAGGTCTCTGTCCTCAGACTGTACCAAACCTCTGTCCTGTACAAGTAGCCACTGCTGGTGTGAAGCTCTTCCCCTTCACCCAAAATTGCAAGAAGAGGAAACCCATTCCGTTTGTCTAGGCCAGGGGTGCCCAAACTTTTCAGGCTGTGGGCTGGTCACGTGATTCAGGGGGCTGGTCACTTTGGTCTGGTGGCCGGATCTGGCCCCCCAATGCCAATTCATCCAGCCTGCGAAGCCCTCGCCGCCCCCGAGAACGTAAGTAAAACGCGCCCGTATGGGCGCGTTTTACTTCTGTTCCCAGGAGCGACGAGGGCTTTGCGGGCCGGATTAATTGGCATTGGGGCCTGGATTCGGCATCCGGGCTGTAGTTTGGGCACCCCTGCTCGTACGGACGCCTGTACGGGCGTGTTTTACTTCTGCTCCTGGGAGCGACGAGGGCTTTTTGTCTGCGATTGCTCCAGGTGATGGAAAACAGTCAAGGATAATATATGCACAAAAGATCATACTGGTTATGCAAATAATGCCTGCTGAGTTAGGGTCGCCCCCCTCATGAAAAAAAAGGGCATCAAATCGCTTTGGAGACTATAAAGTACCTGAACAGCTGAGAAGGGACTACTCCAGTAGAATTTGAAACATCTCCCTCTTTTGAGAGGCACATGGCAATCTGTTAATAGCAAATTGTCCCAAGATGGAATAAGAAGCGTCCACCCTCAAGTTGTACTGCCAATGCGTGAAAGCGCGCACACTCAAATTATCTTCTGCAATAAGTCTACTCATAGCTGTCAAGTATCCCTTATTGTCCAGGAAAACCCCTTATTTTACCCTCTTTCCCGCCATCATCCCATATTAATTAGACTGCAATGCCCTATTGCCACCATTGGACGGCAGCACAGGATAAGCATAGCTGTCAAGTATCCCTTATTTGCTGGGAAATTTCCCTTATTTCCAAATCCAAAACTTGACAGGTATGAGTCTACATGATAATGATTCTAATTACATATTCCCACAACCATACCTGTCAACCTTCCCAGATTGGCTGGGATTTCTCATTTTCGGCGCCGATTTTCGCCATTTCCTGCCCAGAGCTGCCGAAACCCCGGAATTTGGCAGCGGGGAAAAAAGGCGTCCCTTCTGCATCCCTTCTGCGCAGCTCGCTTCTACGCATGTGTAGAAGGCTTTTACGCGTGCGTAAAAAGTGACCTGCGCAGAACTGTTCTGCGCAGGTCCCGGATTGTCCGGACAGGTATGCCCATAACTAATATTATTTCAATTCGTGAAAGCACGTGTGCACACGCACACACGGGGCCCGCAAGGTACGAGGGCCAAGCCAACACCCACCCCTTTGGGACTCACCTCCACCAACCTGTAGTTCCTCTCCTTGGGGCTGCTGCGGCTGCGCGGCTTCTTCACGGGCAGCCCTTTGGCCGCAGTCACCAAAGCGCTGAGTAACACAAAGCTCAGCAGCAGCGGCGCCCCTTTGCCTCGGATCGTAGGCATCGCTTCCCCCCCCCCCCCCAAGAAAGACACACACACCCCACCCCGTCCCCCTCGGGGCGTCCCGTCCTTCTTCCAGGCAGCCGGCAAACGCCCGCCAAGCCCACCGCGCCGAAGGCAAGGAGGAAAGCGATCCCGGGAGGCGGTGGTGATGCCTGGCGGCTGGCGCTTCTTCCTCCCCCACCCGGGGGTCCCTCTGGTGATCTGGCTCGCCGTGGGCTGGGCTGGTCCCGCCTGGATTCCCCAGCCAGCCCCGACTGGCGCCCGGGCCACCACCACCACTGATGCTGCGGGATCCCTGGAGAGCGGAGGAGGAGGAGGAGGAGGAGGGTCAGGACGCAGCTGTGTGGGAAAGGGGCGGCTGGAGAGCCCAAAGAAGGCTCGCTCCCCTCCCCTCCCCTCCCCTGCCCTGCCCTCGCCGGGAATCCCTTTGAGCAAGCAAGGGCGACGTGAATGATCTCTCCTCCTCCTCCTCCTCCCGCCCTCCCCTCCCTCCCTCCCTCCGCCCTCCCTGCCTCGGCACGTGAATCCCTGGCGCTGGCGGTCTCCTCGACACCACCACCACCACCACGCCAGAGAAGGAGGAGGAGGAGGAAGGGGAAAGGGAAGCTACTTCTGCCCGAGTCGCCGCAGGCAGGGAGAGGAAGACGGACCCAAGGGAGGATTCGCCCTGGCCCTTCTCCCCCCCCCCCCCGCCCCCAAATGCCTCGCTGCTCAGGTCGTCTCTTGTGAAATCCTTTGGGGACTCTGGCCAAGGTGCACGAAGGCGCCAAGGCCTGGCCCCGAGATGGCGAACCTTGGCACTCCAGGTGTTCCTGGACTTCAATTTCCAGAGCCCAAGCCCCCTGTCAATCCACACAAAGGGGTTTACTGTGATTCATCCGGCCCGCGTGGCCCTCGTCGCTCCCAGAAGCAGAAGTAAAACACGCTGTACAGGTGTGATTTACTTCCACTTGCAAAAGCAATGAGGGCTTCGCAGGCTGGATGAATTTGTATTGGGGGCCGCATCCAGCCCGCCCCCCCCCCCCCCGCCCGTGTTCCTCTCTCCTTCCACCACCACCACCCCGCCCTCGAGGGCGACCCGCTCTTTCCCTTCGCTCAGTTTTCCCTTCCCGCCAATTTAAGGCTTCCGCGCCTTCCATTGGGGCGCCTCCATTAGGGGGGAAAGAAGATGATGGGGGGGGGGGGGGGTGTGTGGAGAGAAAAAGCGCCAAGCTGCCTGTCTCCTCCTCGTGGGTTTTGTGGTTGTTGCAAAGTGTTGACAAGCAAAGTGTTGTCCCACAGTGACGTTGCCCTTGCCGGGAGCCTTCCTTCCCCCGCTGGGCGAGGAGACGAATTATGAGCCTAGTACGAGCGAGAGCGGCTGACTTGCTGTTCGGAGCAAAACCCACGTGCGTTTCTCACCCCTCCCACTTTTCAAATGCACAACCAGTGAGTTCTTTCTTGTACCAAAATCAAACCCTGGGAATTGCCAGAATGAAGCCAATTTGTCGTTGGCCAAACTTCCGTTTCATCGGTGCATGTAATCGACAGACTGGCCGGCAAATGAACCGGATTCTGTCTCTCTCCACACACTCACGCAGCCGTGATGTTTACCAGCAGTCCCCACTTGAGCATGTTAGTCTTGCATTTAGGGATTCCTTCCAACCCTCATCCTATTCAGGGTCCTCAAAGAGATGTAGGGGAGGTTGAGTTCCCCAGCTATATCCTCCTTTAATGTAGTTCCTTGCCCAGTGAGCTCCTTCCTCCTAATTTGGTTTTGCTCTTCTGTACCCTCAAGGATGTTTGTTCTTGCCATAAAGCTCTACCTAGATCTGAGCCAGAGGACTTGAGGCACATACCATTCAGAGGATGTCATGGGTCATTCTCTTGCTTAGTTTTCTGCTACTTCTCTCCTCTTCTTAGGTGGAGCAATAGCAACAAAAGGGTATATTGTCTCAACTGGTGTAGGTTTGAGACCTCCTGTCACTACACTTCATTCAGTGATGTCAATTTGTTTTGTGTGTGTGGAGGCACTCCGTACTGGAGCAGTATTTGCTGTGGAGACACTCGGGGCCAAAGCTGATGTACACAGTGTAGATCATGAGTTCTCAACCTTTTTAAGCAGGGGGGTGGGTCATGCTCCCTCAGACAGCTTCGGGGGCCAGATGGCCATTTTGCCCTTCTTCCACCACATGGCACTTCCTGCGGTGGGGAAGAGGCAGGGCTGCCATCAGGGCAGTACTACCAGTACTGCCATATAGGGCCTGGGGCTGACAGGGCCCCTGTCAGGGTTTGCACAATAGGATTGTGGGGGCCCAATAGGATTGCTCAGTATGGGGCCCAGAAATGTCTGATGGCAGCCCTGGGTGGAGGCGGGGGCCCCCACATGAAATGGTGCCGCAGGCTGCATTCAGCCCATGGGCCACAGGTTAAGAATCCCTGGTGTAGGTGGACGAGTTCCCCATTTACTATATATGAGTCTCCTGATGATGTTCTTTGAGTCAGGCTTACAGAACATTTATTAGAATTTCAAAATTAATAAGTTGTCATCATAATCAAATAGTAACTATGGGTTATCAAGTCAATTCTGACTTTTGAGGACCCTTTCTAGGGTTTTCTAGGTAGAGTACTCTGAAGTGGTTTGCCATTCCCTTTTTCTGGGATGCCCTCGGATTGTGCAGATTGTCCAACGCTATAGATGCTTCCCCTTCCTCCAGGAGGCAAGTAAGGAATTGAACAACCTACCTTTGAACTATCCAGCCAACATAACACTTCATACAGTGAAACTGGGCAATACTGTTTAGTATTTTCTCTGTTAAACACTGAGGACATTTTTCACCAACAATAGTTAAACAACAATGGCTTGTTTAACTATTGCCCGGGCTGTCAGTTTTAGTATGCGGCATTGGGAGGGCATTTAAAAAAATGAAATTTAAACAAGCCAATTTTAAGGCTATTTTTTAATGTTTTTCTAAGCTGCCAGGAGTCGCCTCAGCAAGGTGGTGGTGGTAGAAATGCGAGTAATAAATAAATAAACATCCCTCTCTCCATTGGGTTTTGGACTACCAGCTCCTGTCACCTACAAACACCCTGCAGCAAGCACAGCCAATAGTGAGTTATGTTAGGACTTGTAGTATATTAACTTTGGAAAAGTTGTAGACTGGTGAAGGAGAACTTTTGGCTTTTTGGACTGTAATTGCCAGTCCCACATCATTAGCCATGTTGGCAATTGGATGCTAAAACATCTGGAGAAAAGATTGAGCACTGCACAATCTGTAGCCTGGGGGTTGAACACTGGGCCTTTTTATGCTCAGGGTCTAAAATGCCTATACATTCCTCACCAGTGATTATGCTGACTCGGACAAATGTAAATTTTAGGCCAAAAACATGGACAGCTAGGCATTTTCCACCAATGACATAACCATTCAATTGGGGATATACTCAGTACAATTGCCCTGTCTTTGCTGACCTTTCTCTTCAGACAGGTTTTCTTTTAGTGACTGGTTTTCCTTTAGTGACTGGCTCTCGTAACAGGCCTTTTAAAAACGGAACTACCTGATTTTCATGTGCTTTTATCTGTCCATTTTTATATATTTGCTTAAGTCTTCTTTAATACTCTTAACAATTTATTATTTTTAGTTTTTATACTGTTCATTTTTTTAATACTGTAAGTCGCCTTGGATCTTTTTAAGGAGAAAAGCCGGGTAACAAAACATTTTAAACAAATAATTCTGGAAGAAACCAGATTAGAGGTGCATACCCTAGATCAGGAATTCCCAAAAATTTCATGCCACAGGCTGGTCATGTGGTTCCTCCCACCGTAAACATAACCGTAAACACATCAGTGACTGTCATAATGGTGAACCTTGGCACTCCAGGTGTTTTGGACTTCCAATTCCCAGAAGCTCAAGTCGGTACTTCTGCTAATCAGAGCTTCTGGGAATTGAAGTCCAAGAACACCTGGAGTGCCAATGTTGGCCATTACTGCCTTAGATCCTGTAAAGGCTTAAGTGCTGCCCCCACTCAACAGATGCAGCATCTGCACAACCAATCTCATACGAGCTACCCTTTTGCCACTAGCAGTGAGAAAAACAAGTCCTATGAGGATTCTTGGCTGAGCAGTGTGAAACAGGTTTTCCTTTCCTTACCTGAGAGGACCTTAGAGGCCATTTTTTAATAAAGTGGTCAAGGGGTGGAGAGAAGCCTCTTCACTCTTATTTAAATGAAGAATACTAGAGCAGACATTTTATTTTACAGAGCAACTGAAAGCAAAGCCAAATGTGATTGTCATCTATGCAGCCCCTGTCATCTCAAGCTTCTTGTCATCTATGCAGCCCCTGACCCTCAAGGCAGCATTATAGGTGGTCTTCAGAAGAGAGAGAAAATAACACACCCATGCTGCAAAGTTGAACAAAGCTCTCATTGTAATGGAACAGAATGGCTCATAGCAAGCAGATCTTTTGCAATAATTAAGCCACAAGGCTGATGTGAGGTATCACTTTCTCAAATGTTTATTCTAGTAAACTATCCTAATTAGAGAATAGATACATAGACTTCCCTAGAACCTAAAAAAAAAAATCAAAACAGACAAGGCAAAGCAACAGGGCTATGATGAGAGAAACTATCATGGGATAATCTACTTTCCCACAACTGCAACTTCTGTAGTTAGAATATACAACCAAGAATCTCTGTAGGAGTTTGTACCTTCTTCAATCTTAACAAATCCTATTCATGATTTAAGAGCTGTGTGTCTCAGGGGATTCTTGTGCAGTGTGCGCGCGCACACACACACACTTCTTTGATTCACACATGAGGAATGGGATCTAGAGATATTTTGTGAAAGCAGGAACATTCCCGTTCACACAAGACTTCCCACCCCCTCCTTTTACAATCAACATATTCCATATATTGTAGTTAAACGTGCAACGTTATTTAGCAGCTGTTTGCAGATGGACAGTGGGCCAAATTGGACCTACAGACTATGAATCACTCTCATTACACTATGCAGTTCCATTATATACAGTTGCAAAATACCGTAAGACTTTCACTCTGTTTAAACATTTGTTTGGGATTCTTACAAGTCCATCTTCATTAACTCTTGCCTCGAAGTAGTTAAGCATTATATAACAAAGTAAAAAAAATGGCTACACCATGATGGGCCTCTCCATATGTTGTATATAATGCTTGACTACTGACCATGGTGGGTGGAACTGCTGGGAACCAGAGTATAACATACTCTAGAAGATGGTCTGGTCAGGTTATTCTACTATGGTAATAGAGTAGACCAGACTGTCAGCGACTCAACGCAGAGTGTCAGGCGGTGGTTAACTAACCTGACAACCCTGAGGGGTAATGGCTTGGGTGCCGAAGAACACAGGGAAGGTTGATGGTCCCCAAATGGATTAAATCCCACTTGAATCAATCCTGATGGAGGGTAGCAGCTACATCAGTACTGGCTTGGGGCTGATGAGGACTTTGCGTGCCAAAAGGGCTCAGGGTCAGAAAGTGACTCGGAGAGCTGGATCAGTGGTATGGGTGTCATACTGTGATGTGGAAGGCAGATGAAAGACCAGTCTTCATGGCTGTTCGCCATGAGGATCGCCATATGGCAGAACTAAGAAGATGGTGGTGACCCCTTACAATCCAGACTATGAGATACAGTACAACAGTTTATCACAGGATACAATTATGCCAAGGACAGCGTACCTATATTTTCAGTTTTCACCTTATTCCAGGTCAATTTCTAACATTCAATACAATGGTACAAAGTATTTTGAAGCAGGCCAGTTTTACAGAAATGCTCACACAGAGTATTTGTGAAATCTTTATTAAGCACAACATAACTAAATTTTGTCAAGCAGTTTCTCACATCTTAATATGCACTGTTACTTCTTTCTAAGCCAATGTAGGATCTAACATGCCTCTCCCACACTACCCACATGGTACTCAACTTGTTATTTGCTCAAAAGGTAAAAAAAGGACATATTTATGGGGGAAAACATTCTGGGGAATTAATTAAAAATTCATTTATTAATGTTAATGTCTATTAAAAAATCTGGGATATATATACACACACATTATTACCAGAGAGGCATAGAAGCACAGTGCAATTCAAGACTTAAAAGTTGCAATTTGAAAAACTAGCCTGACCCAGGGTTATAAAAATATGGGCCACCATTGGCTTTGGGGCCAACAAGCCTTAAACCTCAGGCTCCATAAGTTGATTTTTCATCTAGATTTCCCCTCCTTTACTGTTGCACATCAACACAGGAGACAATTTTTATTACAGCGTGTAAAATACTGACCAAAGAAGGTACCTTTGGTAAATGAACAACACAGACAAGTTTTATACACTTCAGTGACTTTGGTTTTGGACAGTGTTTTGGTAATCACCTCACCTTTTGGCATTTCCAGCTAACACCTGTGTCAACAAATGCCCAGACAACTTCCCAGCTGCCACAGATAAAGCTACCAATTTAAATAACATCGTCTATCAAGACTAATTTTCATTAGTCTTCTAGCAGCTTCCAAAAACCAACAAATAAAACATACAGAGGAAAGAGTGGCTCTAAACTTCACCTCTTTCAATTCTTTTCACAAAGAAATGGAGTTTGAAGCAATACATTTAAAATCGTCATACCATTAAATGAGGGTCGGATTCAACGGAACGCTTCAAACAATAAACTCCAAAAACAGGCAGCCAAGATGGAATTAAGAAGCAAAGGCCAATCTTTCACACCCCTCTTGAAACCAACTTGGACCTACCAGTTTGATTTACGTGGTGACCATTACAGTGAATATTTACTACATTGTGGGGAAAGTGAAAACTTACTGAGGAAGTATGCAAAGATAGTACAATTGTATATTTTTCTCTTTGCAAACAGAGGTGGTAGAATGTCCATGATAAAACGCTGCATGTGAAGTACAATTCTGGAAGACTTGGAGAGAACTGGCTATTGTCTTTTACCACTTAATGCTTGACGGCCTATGAAATAAGTGGACATATCTCAAATCAGCACTGAATATTAAACAGCACAGGACATCTGAAAAGAAACTGAGACCTTTTATTAAAAAAAAAACTAGTCTCACATACTTCAAGAAATAAGACATGTAACCCTGGTTAAAGAAACTATATTGCTCCCAACGTCACTTTATAAACCTTCTGGGAAGATTTTCATCTTGCTTATTG
Source organism: Bradypodion pumilum (assembly GCA_035047305.1). Taxonomy (NCBI): domain Eukaryota; kingdom Metazoa; phylum Chordata; class Lepidosauria; order Squamata; family Chamaeleonidae; genus Bradypodion; species Bradypodion pumilum. The sequence continues at coordinate 485,104,058 of JAWDJD010000001.1, forward strand.
CACTCTGGTATACACACCAGAGTATAAAATACATGCTACATTAAATGTGAAATATGTGCATGCATTTTTCAGCATGTGGCTCTAAAACTTGTGCAAGGGCCAAAGCCTGACCCAACTGTCACTGAAATCCTTTTGTGTAGCATAGTGACTCCAACTAGAGGAGGCCTGCAGAATCAGTGGGGATTTGATTAAGTCTTCTCTGTAAATTCCATCGATTCAAATGGGGTTACTCTCCTTATGACTTACGATGCCAAAGCAAGCACAACTAAAGTACAGTGGTACCTCACTTTACGAATTTAATGTGTTCCACGTTTTGCATTACGAAAAAATCATAAAGCAAAATGTGGTTACCCATAGGAATGCACTGAAAACCAATTGCAGTAATCCATTCAAAAAAATTCGTAAAGTGAGGCTTAATTTTCAATGGCTATTCATTCATAAAGCGAAAATTATGTTAACTGAAGCATTTGTAAAGCGAGATACCACTGTAGGTCCTTTTGAATCAATTGAACTTATTGTTTACCTTAAAATCCCTACCGATTGAATGAACCACAGTGTCTGTGTATCTTTTGAAAGGACAAGCACTAACATTCTTCTATTAAATATGTGCACACAATATGGTGCATATACTCTGAAATCCATATCAAGGTGTAAAGGATCAAGAGTGGGATGGGGGAACCAGCCTTCATTTACCATGAGTTATACTATCTGAATTGTTTGTAGGCAAGAATACAAATAGGGAAATAAATTCTCAACTTAGATTTTTTTAGATCGTATCAGAAGCAACAAAAGTGCTTTCTGGGTTGAAAGGATTTTTGCTGGAGGAACTTCTCTCAGGTAACACCCAAAACAGACTCCTTTCATGTCAATTTGGATTATGGTCCCATATATCACTCCAGTCCTGAAGCAGCATGCATGTCGTTGCTGAGCAGAGGGCCACATTAGCAGGTAGTAGCTAAATGTTTTAAAGTGCAAAATCAACAATGTAACTTTAAAAGCAGAGGATAATATTGAATATTTACTATTTGTGTTCATGGAAATCATGTGCTGCCAAGCGTCAAGATGTGGCAGGACACTGGATGCTATGGAATTGTTTTTGGGCCACGAGAAAGAGAAGATGCCAGGTTCAAGCTTATGATAGCTATAGATTTATTTGATGCATAAAATTTTGTCTCTTTCTTCACACTGTGTTGCACCTTGTGGGAACACCACTTTCATATCAAACATTATGGTTCAGAAGTAATAAATATGCACATAGAAAATAATTTATATTAGTTCTTCACATGTGCAGAAGGCAAGAACATTTTAGTTGATTCAACCATACAGGTAACTTGAACAAATGGGTTTTGGAAAAGCAACATCTTAAAGCCCCAATACAGGCAATTTGGCCTTTGTTACAAGAAGGACTGTCATGGTAGCCAAAGATCTACAATATCCAATGTCTATCTGTGGGTCAAGTATTCAAATATACTGATTGATAAATAAGGATGGTAACTGGTATTTTGGAATACTGTATTCCCTTGATAGGCAAACAGCATTCCTCTACTTTGAAAAGGGAGACTATTCAGTACCCTACCACTGGTAAAAAAATTACCTGTTTTTCCCAAGGACTCTTCATGCAGGTAGTTGAAGGGACCTTTGAAACTCTAGAGAAGTTGCCTTTTTTTTACAACATATCACACTATATGTTGATTATAGGAAGAACCACAGAGACTCCCCCCCCCCAATGCAACACTATTAAACTATCATGCAGTAATAAATCATAATAATAAAGACAAGTTGTATTTGTGCCAGATGCCTTTATCCTGCTGTTAAGTTCAGATACTGGGTATTCTGATACACCATCTCCAAGGACTGCACTTCTACCAAATCACATGAAGAAAATTAAAAACAGTAGTCGAGACTGCACTGAAAGGCATTTCTATCCTGAAGCCTTCTCCCACTTCATTATTTAAAGCATACTCAAACTATTCTTGAGAAGTATCAGCCCATGCTTACCATTTATTTACCTTCCCCAGTTCTGAAGTTTTATTGGAAGTAGGCCTGAATCCTTATGAAATTTTATCTTAAAAATTCATCCAGCCAGCTAGTCCCTTTTTTTCTTTCGGCTATCTTTGAAAAACTAATGCAAATGCAATTTTGGAAAATTCAAGTCAATAAAACTATGTTGAGGAATAGCTGGCTTTCCTTGACCACTTCTCACAAACTTTCCCTCCTGGAGTCATTTTGTACGATCCTACTGTCTGCTTTAGTATGTATGTGTGAGAACACAGCACTTTAAATATTTTCTAATGAATTAGCATCTTGCCCAGTGGAAGATTAAATCAATGGAGACCAGTAAGTTCCTTATATGAATCATAAACAATATTTTTGAATGTTGGTCCCATTTCTCAAGGCAATAAGAGCAGCACTATATTTAAAACTGTTGCAGGAAATAATGTGTACATTTTTACTTCCAGTCTTCAAAACTTTTCTACAAAGAAGTAATGCTTCCTCAGATAGTTATAATACACAATCCTGCCTTTAAGTAGCCTGATGATATAGAAATGCAGGGTCATTCTCAATCTTTGGGGAAAACAAACCTAGAAATTGTTAGGACATGCAATGCTGTGTTATGACATTAACACTGGCTGGGGATTATGACATAACCCCAAAAGATGTGCTGTTAACATTAAGTGAAAGTAAAGACCACAACTTCCAACAAAGTCAATTTTTAGTCAACATATTTCAAGACATTTGAGGATTTCTTCAAGAATTTTGGTGGAAGAATTAAATATATTAGTCTGACTTCTTTCTTTCTGTGCGTTTGTCTTTCAATGCTGAGGCTACATGGCTCATAAAGGACTTAATGAATTGACAGAAATTGTGCTTTAGTACTAAATTTTAAAATATCTAGCATGTTCAATGAGCACCAGTTTAGGATTTAAGAACCACCATCCCCGTCCCATATCTTTTTGTATCAGGCCTTGGCAAAATTGTGCTGTATAAGATTACCAATGACAATGGGTCAAATATTAGTATTTCTTAACTGCAAAACATACCTTGAAAAAAATTGAACTCTGATATAAGTCATTGAAGAAAAAAATAAATTAAAATGTCTAAGACACAAGCTTTTAAAGCAAACCGGCCAATGTACTATCTTCTCAGAAATTCCCATTGTTTGGCATAAAGATTTGCAAATATTAATGAAGAAGGAGAAGTGAGGAGGCATCCTAAGTGAATAATGTTAAATAATTATGTGGTTAAAATATACAAGGTTTATCGACTGTACTGTGATTTCATAAAGCACCCATGTGAAATTTCTACACTGCATCTATGTCAATAAACAGATCGTGCGTGATTTCAAACAAAGTCAAAACAAAACTTTATAAACAGTTCACTGGAAGACAGTGTGGCCATTTTACAACATTTCTATTTACTACTTATATTCCTATATTAATGTGTCTCGCTTGATCTTTTCGAAAGTGTAAAATGCAGTTTTTAGTTTCCAAGCATTTTAAAAAACATTTTAGGTCAAACTAAACTGTAAAAATGGGGAGGCAGGATTGAGGGATTCCCCCCCGCCCCCGATTCCAAAGAAATGGCCATCACCATTAAGAGCCTGTTCTATACCTGAGTGTCCAGTTACTTGGTTTAGCATCCCAGATTGATACCAAAAGCCACTTCGCAAAATAATCCAGCCAAATACCTACTTATGAAAATTTACTGTCTGGGATTTTACCTCATGCCACTTACCCACTGTGGCTACCACACACTTTACTGGTATCAATATACCAAGAACAGTGAAAGAACATAGAAGGGTCTGTGAGGAGGCAGACCCTCAACATTCGTGCATCCATGTTTAGCAGAATGGCACTATGGGGGAGAGGGACTCCAAGTTTGCCACATGACAGAAGGGGAAAAGTGCCTTAGCATGTGATCACCTCTTTCGGATCCATCTATCTAATTCTCTGCTTCCCTTTGCTCAAGAATGAAAGCCACAGGGGACAAAACACTCATAATACCAAGACAAACAAACCTTGAACTCATTCTGAAAAATGAAGTGTGGCTACATCTTCGAGATCAGTAATACTACACAAGTCGAAGGAAACGATGATGTATCCTGTGCTGAGATGTCCTTTGCCACTTGATACCCAGACTGAAAAAACCCAAAATGGCTATGAATTTCCTGACTTCCACTTTTATGAACCAAATCCTCTGGAAATGGCAAGTAAGCTGCCATCTTAGTAATTAAAAAGGCTAAAGATACACAAAGTAAATTAAAAAAATACGTTGGTTGATTATTTCTTGTTAAATATATTTAAGCTAGCTGTCAACAGGTCCTTAGAAGCCTTGACTGAGCAAACTGGCTGGTCTTGCACTTTCAAAGTCAGATTCTGATCACACACACACAAAAAGGGAAATGTTTTGAAAGAAGCATTGCATTATCCTAAGACACATTAACAATGCCCAATTAGCAAGTTGATGGGTAATATACCCATTGGCTGTAATGGTCACCATGATGTTCCCATAACAAAATAAATAAGGAAGCAACATTAAAAAAAATAGGCCAAGCTCCCCCACTAGTCAATCATTAAGCAACAGGAATTGAAGCCAGTTTTTGGTTTGCCATTTACCACACACTATTTAGAGCTGCTGTGGCCACTTCAGTCTTGTGAGTAGAAAGTCATTCTCTTTATGCTAAGCAGTCGTTAAGTGTTTGGTTCAAGATCCTTGGCCTCTGCGATACACAGAGTTCTTGGGGAGAACATCTTCCCTGCAAAAAGTAATGGAAAGAATTCAGTCTTCAGTTTCTTCATATGTAGTTTCATCAAAAGGCCGGTCCAGGAGAGGTACCAATCTATGGCGGGAATATTTCAACAGCAAAAGGTCTCCAACTTCATCTATTTCCTTTAGAGCCTGGAAGAGAAAAGGAAAACAAGGAACATCAAATGTAAGAGAGAGAGAGATCAGAGCAATATGTGTGTGTGTGTGTGTGTGTGTGTGTGTGTGTGTGTGTGTGTGTGTGTGTGTGTGTGTGTGTGTGTGTGTGTGTGTGTGTGTGTGTGTGTGTGTGTGTGTGTGTATATATATATATATATATATATATATATATATATATATATATATATATATATATATATATATATATATATATATATATATATATATATATATATATAAACAAAAAATGGACAGAATAGGAAACACACTGGTTAAAATCTAAAGATCTTGGGCTCATGCTATAGGTTTATACTTGTACAATATTACTACTTATTGAAAAAACAACAGCAGTTAACTTCATATAATAAATTGCTACCTAGTTACCTACATAGGCTGCATAATATACATGCCAAAATGTATGGACTTTTTAACATCAGGAAAGCAGCACTACAGGGTGGCCTGTAAGTCCCTACCCAGCCTGAAAAACCCTACCCATCCCCTCTCTGTGGGCACAAGCCTTCTCCCCAGGATTCGCCTCACCCTGCCCCTCTGCCCAACAGTCCAATGGGAGCGCTTCCTCCCAGCAGAGTTCGCCCCACCCCTCTGCCCGGCAGCCCAATGGGAGCGTTCCTCCCTTCCCGAGCAGAGCCCTACTCTTTTTGTGTCTAAACAACATTACAATGCTAATGATGAGTTGAAGGCAGCTGTTACCGCAGCATTTGGAACAACATGAACATGGTGTTGCATAATATTATGCAGTGAGAATGAGGGACAACACACAGATACACTGGATACATAAGATATATAGATGGGTAGGGACTTTTGGGCTGGGTAGGGCCACCATGTACAAATTGAACCACTAGGTAATATTTTTAATTGACTTTGAATTGGCTAAAATTAGACAGCCAAGTGTGTACACCAAATTCCCCACCCCACCCCATCCCCTGAAGGAGGTCACTGGGATTTGCATTGCTTTAACTTGGCCAGAGGAGGGGCCTACAGCCTCAAAAGAGCTATTTGGGGAGATCAAAAAGCAGAGGCCTGGTTTCTTGTGTTTGAAAAATGGGGCAGAGCATCAAATCAACTGCTGCTATTAAGAACAGAGCCTGGCAGACACCATGCCATGAACATTTGAGAGCATGCCTGAAGAAGTGATCATGAATCACGAAAGCTCACAATGATTTTTTATTTAGTAATCCAGAAAAGGTATCACCTTCTAATTCTGCATATGCCAAAATGGGAGTCCATAAATTGCTGGTCAGACATTAAATCCTGAATGTAACAGCTGCAGTCTTCTAAGCCACACAGAACACAGTAACCTACTCATACCTGTCAAGTGTCCCATATTGGCCGGGAAATTCTGTATTTTACCCCTTTCCCCATCTTTCCTGCCGTCATCCTAAATTTGGAGTGGCCGGGGTGTGTGTGTTTACTGCACATATGTGCCCATCAGAGGTGGAGGTGCACATGCGTGAGGGGTTTCTGCGCATGCACAAAGGGGTTACTGCGCATGTGCGCCCATCAGAGGTGCTTCCTGTATTTTCACAACCACATCTTGACAGGTATGAACATACTTCAGTTGGTCTTGCCTCTCTTTCAAACCAAAGGAACTGAAGAATGAATCCACCAGAAAGGTCTTTGTCAAAACCAACCATAACAATGATCTCAATGAATATTGAGGGACTTTTGAGTAACAAGTTTCCTACTAGCGGACACGTGCCAGAGATACAAATGTGACATAATTCTGCTCCAGGAAACACATCGAGAGACAGAAAGATACAGATCCAAAGTGGTTGGAATGGAACTAGCTGTTGGAAATGTGCCAAATATGCATTGAAAATCAAAATACAGTAATAAGTTCCAAAGCTCAGGAAAAAGCCAAATAAATGTCTTTTATGTGTTCAAATCTCTTTATAAAATGACCAAAGCGCAGCAAAATATTCCAGAGTGCACTTTATGAAGTTTTGAACAGAAAAAAATGTGGGGTTTTTGTGGCTTTTTCTGAGCTCTGGATTTTTTTTTTTGCCTTTTAGTGCATTCCTATAGGAAACCACATTTTGAGATACAAATTTTTTAAGATATGAAAAACTTTGAGGAACGAATTAATTTCGTATCTCGAGGTTTTACTGTACTAAAAACAGCTACAGTCCGCCAATTTCCTTCCTAAATGTGTGGGTGAGATACTTTTCCCACCACGCCATAAACTCTTCCATCTCTTCTTCCAGCAACACTTGTAAATCAATGCACCTCAGCTCCTTTACGTCCGTGCTTTGTCTTTTCAAGAACCCTGTGTGACAAGTGTCGTGACAAGTGTGAGGAAACAGCAAACCCACTACCCCACACACATTTCAGTAGCTCTGATGTGGCCCCAAGAACATATATTGAACAAATCAGTGCCAAATGGCATGAAACTTCAAGGTGGTGACATAGCTTGGGAGAGTCCTCCCTTAAACAGAGGCCCCATATGGGGGAAGCAAAGTAATAAGGGCAGACGCTGCCAAACATGGCCTAACAGGGAGCACATTTTATGCAGAGATTTAGAAAAAACAACATATGGAAATAATTTGAGGTTGAATTTCTGTTGAAAGAGTCCGTTAACTGTTATTCTTGAACTCAGATTTAGGATTTTATTAATTTAAAACAAAGAGAAGCATGTGACTTGCAAAGACTACAAAGGAAACAGCATAGGTGAACTCTGACTTCAGGAAAGTGTAATATATTTTTCATCACCGAAAAGAAAGCATCGGCCCAGAGGGATGCAGGTTATGAGAGACTTTGCTCTGATCCATAGCCAAAGTATTTTCAGGCAAGGAAGTTTTATTTACGTAAGACAGTTATACATTGTAAAAGAGAACCACTGCCCATCATGTGGGTTGATTTAATAAGGAAGCATTACAAATTTCAGTGTTTTCTTAAAGAGACCTCCACAGCATGGGCAGTTATTATAGGGAGGCAAGAGAGAAAAGATGTTCTCTTTAGCAGGCATGAGCAAGATGCAGCTTCGGGGGCTGCACTGGTTACCAGTTTGTCTCCGGGTGCAATTCAAGGTGCTGGTTTTGACCTTTAAAGCCCTACATAGTAGTGGGCCAGGGTATCTCAGAGACCGCATCGCCCTAAGGATGTCTGTCCGTCCAACCAGAGCGGACCGGAAGGGCTCTCTAATTGCGCCATCAGCCAGGGGGGCTCACCTCTCTGGCACAAGGAGGAGGGCCTTTTCCGTGTCCGCACCGGCCCTTTGGAACCTCCTGCCTGTGGAACTGCATCTCCAGACAGAGTTGTTGCCCTTTAGGAAGGAACTAAAGACCTGGCTGGCGGGCCAAGTTTGGGGTGCGGGTGGGGATGGGGGTACTGTTAGGTGGTTGGTATAGAGAAGTGTGCCTTCCCCCAAGGTCCCTTCAGTACTTGCACACCTTTTAGGGGTGGGTTTTTTAACTTTGTTTTATCATGTGTCTTTTTATGTATTTACTGTCTGCTATGTAAACCGCCCTGAGTTGGGTTGTACCTGAGTGGGTGGTATATAAGCGTGAAAAATAAATAAATAAATAAATAAATAAATGTGTGGACAGGCTCCATAGGGTCTCTTACCATCTCTCAGCTTAGTTGCTCAGAAACTGCTCATGATAGTTAGTAAAGACTATTCTAATCTAATGACAAATGTTCTAGTACAACTTTACATATTCTGAAAGAGATAAAAATCAAGACACCAAGGGCTTTTCTTGAATGAAACTACTTTGACACTAATAATGTGAGGGTTTCTGAAATCATGAAGATTTTCTGAAATCAGCACCCATTTTTTAAAAAAATCTGTGCTTTGTTTCCACACACACACACACACACACACACACACACACACACACACACACACACACACACTCTCTCTCTCTCTCTCTCTTTCTCTCTCTCTTACTTAAAGGTTTATTCTTCTTCACTTCCAGTACAAAAGTGCTAGTATTGAAGGAATCAAATGAACAATTTGAGATTCTGGAGCCAGGAAGTTAGGGGCCTTAAGTCATCTGTTGAAACCCCTATTTTATTGTCAACAGCAGATCTTATCTTTCCTAACACATCTTCATAGCAGGTAGATTTCCTTAGAGCTGACTGGAATCAGGTGACTGGTGTACTTCTCCAAAAAAATGCCAGAAGCACTACTTAATTTCCATAGGGGGATATTTGAAGTCACTATCTTTATACAAAGTTCCTTACAAAATTCAGGGTATTTGATGAACCTGTAGTTGAAACTACCGTATTTTCCGGCGTATAAGACGACTTTTTAACTCTGAAAAATCTGTGCCAAAGTCGGGGGTCGTCTTATACACCGGGTACTCCGGAGCCAGGGGCCGCTCAGTGGGGAAAGCCATTTGTCGCTGCCGCCGCAAGACCTCCGGAGCAAGGGGCCGCCCGGATATCACCACCCTCAGCCTCGCGGCGGTGGCGGGGGTCTTTCCCCGCTGGTCAGCTGCTTCTGCTGCTCCTCCTCACCCCCCAGGTGGTGAGGTGGAGGACCAGCTGACCGGCGGGGAAAGCCATCCGCCACCGCTGCTGGGAGGCTGAGGGTGGTGATATCCGGGCGGCCCCTTGCTCTGGAGACCTCGCGGCGGTGGTGGGGACGGTCCCCGCCAGTCAGCTGCTGCAAGGTCTCCGGAGCACGGGGCCGCTTGGATATCACCACCCTCAGCCTCGCGGCGGTGGCGGGTGTCTTTCCTGCTGGTCAGCTGCTTCTGCTGCTCCTCCTCACCCCCCAGGTGGTGAGGTGGAGGACCAGCTGACCGCCGGGGAAAGCCATCCGCCACCGCTGCTGGGAGGCTGAGGGTGGTGATATCCGGGCGGCCCCTTGCTCCGGAGACCTCGCGGTGGTGGTGGGGACGGTCCCCGCCAGTCAGCTGCTGCAAGGTCTCCGGAGCAAGGGGCCGCTTGGATATCACCACCCTCAGCCTCCCAGCAGCGGTGGCGGATGGCTTTCCCTGCCGGTCAGCTGCTGCTGCTTCTCCTCCTCACCCCCCCCAGGTGGTGAGTTTGGAGGACCAGCTGACCGGTGGGGAAAGCCATCCGCCACCGCTGCTGCGAGGCTGAGAGTGGTGATATCCGGGCGGCCCCTTGCTCTGGAGACCTTTCCGTCGCACCTCCTCCTCCTCACTCCCCCGGCTAGGGTGCAGTGCTCATCTCTGCTTCAAAGCCGAAAGAGCCAGCGCTGTGTCTGCTTCTGCAGACATTTCCGTGGTCATGTGCACAGAACGCTGTTACATTCCCACCGAAGTGGCCCCTATTTAGTAAAGGTAAAGGTTTTCCCTTGCTCGAAAGCTAGTCGTAGCCGACGCTAGCGTGCAGGGAGGGAGGGAAGCGGCGCCCTCGCCCAAGCTTTGCTGCTGCTTTCTCATCCACTTAAAGCGGCTACTAATCGCCGCTCTGCTCTGAGTCTGCCCTGATGTCTCCGAGTTTCCCCGCTGAGGGGACAAGAGGAGGAGGAGGACGGGGAAAAAAGGCGGGTCTCGTCGTGCTCAGAGGGCAGGAGGGAGTCCAGACTCCCCCCCACCCCTCCACTGACCCGGGTCGAGAGACGTCTATCTGGTTTACTTACAGGCGAGACTCGGAAAATTAGAATATCGTGCAAATGTTCATTCATTTCACTTAAAAGGTGAAACAAATATATGAGATTGACTCATTGCACGCATAGTGAGATGGTTCAAGCCTTACTTTAATATTGGTGCTCATGGCTTAAAGGTAAAGGTAAAGGGTTTCCCTTGATTGAAAGCCAGTCATATCCAACTCTAGGGTGCAGTGCTCATCTCTGTTTCAAAGCCGAAAGAGCCAGCGCTGTGTCTGCTTCTGCAGACATTTCCGTGGTGATGTGGCAGGCATGACTAAACACCAGAGTGCACGGAACGTTGTTAACTTCCCACTGCAGTGGTCCCTATTTAGTAAAGGTAAAGGTTTCCCTTGCTCGAAAGCCAGTCGTATCTGACTCTAGGGTGCAGTGCTCATCTGTTTCAAAGCCGAAAGAGCCAGCGCTGTGTCTGCTTCTGCAGACGTTTTCCATGGACATGTGGCAGGCATGAAATTTTGTGAGAGCTGATGTAAAAAGTGGCAGATAGCACTGTAGGACATGAAATGATCTGTTGCCTTCAGAACACAGGAGTGCACGGAATGCTGTTACCTTCCCACCAAAGTGGTCCCTGTTTATCTACTTGCAATTTCTTGCTTTCATGATAATAATAATAGGTAAAGGTAAAGGTTACTCTTGCTCGAAAGCCAGTCGTATCCAACTCTAGGGTGCAGTGGTCATCTCTGTTTCAAAGCTGAAGAGCAGGCACTGTCTGCTGCTGCAGACCTTTCCGTGGTCATGTGGCAGGCATGACTAGACACCAAAGCGAACGGAACGCTGTTACCTTCCCTATTTATCTACTTGCAATTTCTTGCTTTCAAACTGCTAGGTTGGCAGGAGCTGGGACAAAGAAGGGAGCTCATTCCGTCCTGCAGTCCTCGGGAATCGAACTGCTGACCTTCCGCCTCCCAGTCAGCGTCTTAGCCACTTGATAATTAGTTATTTCTAAGCTTTAGAATAAAAGCTTGGCCCCGGCAGCCCATGGCCCTTTATCCCTCCTGGTAGGAGCAGGGAGGGAGAGGCAGGACCCCTTGCAGCTGTGGCGGCGCTCCTACGGGGAGGAATAAAGGGCCGTGGGCTGCCTTAAAGGGGCAGTGTAGGCAGGCACTGGCTGTCTGCCGGCGTTGGAAGAGGGGTAAGTCTTATAGGGTGAGTATATTCCAAACTCTATATTTTAACTTGAAAAGTTGGGGGTCGTCTTATACGCCCAGTCGTCTTATACGCCGGAAAAATACGGTATTTCAAAAAGTAAATACTGCTTGTTCTCAGTGAAGGTAAATCTTGCTAAACAACTCTTGTGTTTCATGGTGCCACAATGTTGTTGAATATTAAAATGCTTTTGGGGTGATACCTTAACTCAGGGGTGGTGAAACTACAGCCTGTGGGCTGGACCTAGCCCACGGTGCCAAATCATCTGGCCCTCACCGCTACCAGAAGCAGAAGTAAAATGTGCCCATGTATGCACATACCGCACCCGCGCTTGCGCATACGCTGCCGTAAATGCACCTGGGGCCATCATAAATGTATTTACAACAGCTGCAGGCACGTTTTACAGCAGGAGGAACCATGTGACCGGCCCGCTCAACCATGTGACTGGCCCACTGCGCAAAAGGTTTGGTCACCCCTGCCTTAACTTCACACAATTTACAAAACAAAATATCACTATCATTACTGAAAATCTGCTCCCCAAAATTCTTGAGCAAGATACTGTACCATAATTTCACACTCACTGAATACAGTATCTACTTTTAGGCATGTTGAAATCAGATTGCAGATTGTATTTTTTATTATGGTTTGCTTTTTCTTTTTATATATGTGTATTTTTTCTTGTCTTTATTTCTTTTTCTTTATGTTTTGAAAATTAAAATAATAAACAATTTTTAAAAAAGAAATCAGATTGCAGCTCTCACATGACTCCATCTCCTTGAACACACACATGCCTGAGTTGATTTAATTGATTGGATTTGTATGCCGCCCAACTCGGCTACGCGACTCAGGGCGGCTAACAACAACCACAATAAATCTAATTATAATACAATACAATATAATACAATACAGTAAAATAAAACACCAGTGTACATCAAAACATTGCCAAAACATTGCAAAAGTGGCTACCGGCCTTCAACAACTGTAGCACTACCCCTCCGGCCAAGCAGGCAATGGAAGGACGGACGGGTGTGTATGTGTGTCCCGGCGGCGGCGCAGTTCTTGTAGCTGCCAGCCCTCCACAGCTGCATCCTCTTCCCTCCGGCTGAGCGGGCCGTGGGTGGAAGTCTGGCAGCAGCGGCAGTGCAGGTTTTGTTCAGGTGGGGATAAGAATAAGAAAAAAAACCAGCCCAATTCTCACCCTCTTTGCTGGCTCATCAAGAGGGTTGCCCCCACGCCTCTGCCCCCACGCCACTGGGGCCGAAAATGCCGGGAGGGGCGGTGCGGCGAAGAAGAGCTTGGCCAGTTCCAGCAGCAGCAGCTGTGTGTGAGCCACCACACCCCCAGGCCTCTGCCTCCTCGCCACCGGGGCCAAAAAATGCCAGGAGGGGTGGTGCGGTGGCAGGCGGGTTTTTCTTATCCGACATTTTTAGTTAGGTGTGCGTGGGGGCCCTCTCTTTGAGTTCTTGTTTCTATGTTATTATTGAGCGGTTTGATTCTTATATTGTCTAGGGTAATTTGATATTTTATTGTATATGCTTTTGACAATTTATATTGTAATTGTATTCTGCTGTATTATTTGTGTTATATTTTATTGTTTGGCATTATTGTTTTAAACCGCTTCGAGTTCCCTTTAAGGGAAGGAAAGTGGTATAGAAGTCTAAAGAATAAATAAATAAATAAATAAATTAAAATGGAAAAAGTATTATTAAGAAAAATGAATTTGTTGTCATTTGGGGAGAATTTATTGAATTTGTGTTGGAAAAATCTAAAGGAATTAAACCTGGATATGAATATATGACATTCTGGAGATAAGGAAAAATAAAAAGATTCATGCAACTTGTATAGTTGCATTAAGTAATAACTTTAGAAAAGAGGTAATACTGCCTGGGTGATGGGTTTACAATATATTGTATCATATGTTATGTATAAGGTTTTTTTTTATGTATGCTTTTAAAAAAAGGGTTGGCAATGACCAAAATATGACATGTTACAAAATTAGCAGCAATATGACATAACACCTTTCAAAAGTCAAAATATGACTTTTCAGGCAAATAAGGGTTCCAGAAAAATATGACATATCATAGAAATCCTCACCCTAGTAATGATTACTCTAATAGTTCACCTTCCCACAAGTATTCAAAGAAAAGTAGGTTTCAGTATGTTCTATTGTTTATTAGCATCTATTTTGAGTTCATATGAACTTATCATTTATTAATTTAAAATAAAGAGAATATACAGGTGAAACTCGGAAAATTAGAATATCGTGCAAATGTTAATTCATTTCACTTAAAAGGTGATACAAATATATGAGATAGACTCACTACATGTAACGCGAGAGATGTCATGCCTTAATTAGTTATAATTGTGATGATCATGGCGTACAGTGTACATGAGAGTATGGGATGACTATGGGGTACATGAGATTGGGGGGTTGGGGTTTTCATAAGATGTAAGCCATAAGCATCAATATTATAACAAAGTAAGGCTTGAACTATCTCGCTTTGCATGTAATAAGTCTATCTCATATATTTGTTTCACCTTTTAAGTTGCATTACTGAACTGAATGAACATTTGCACGATAGTCTAATTTTCCAAGTTTCACTTGTATGTGAAGTTGAAGACAGCAGAATGAAGAGGACACTTATTTAGATTGCAAACAAAAGACTCATGCCCAAAAAATCCCTCTTCATTCTTTCATGTCTAACTGCTAAGACTATTTATCTTAAGCAGAAATTGACTTTGTTTTGTTTTTAGAGATGACAAAGAAGAGACAAGCTTAGATACTTGCAATATCAAGCAACCAATGGAAATTCCAAATAAAAATCCAGAATGAGCCCATCAACATTGACCACTACATCTACCTCGGATGTTTGATTGAGATGAACAACAATCAGAGAGCAGAACTAGCTAGAAGAAAGAAAGCAGGATGGGCAGCATTTAACTCCATCAAATAAATTTTGCTAAACAAGAAAATCTACAAGAAACAATGCGTCAACCTTTTTTAATTCGGCAGTACTACCTGCAGTCCTCTATAGAAGTGAAACATGGTCGTTAACTAAGGCCGAGGAAGAAGAACGATCAAGAGCCGTAAGAGCCATGGAAAGATCAATGCTAAAGATATCCATTCCAGACCACAACCACAACGCCCAGATAAGAGAAAAAAATCAGACTCAACAAAGCTGTTGCTGAATATCACAAACGGAAATTGCGCTGGGCTGGACACATCTCTCGAATGACAGATGGGCACTGGACAGCAGTAGTCACCGAGTGGTATCACAGAGGAGTAAAAAGACCCCTTGGCAGGTCCCCCCAAAGATGGGAAGAAACAATCGTGAAAATGTAATTTAATTTAATTTAATTTTTAGATTTCTATGCCGCCCACTCAGGCGAACCCGACTCAGGGAGGCTTACAACAGATAAGAAAAGTTTTGTTCGAACCTGGAGAAGAAGAGCACGGAAACGAAACAAATGGAAAATGAGTTGCAACCAGCAGGAACTTATCTCTTGATAGTCTGGTCAATCAAGGAATCAAGAATGAACTTATCTCCTCTGCTTGGAATAGCTCCCAATTTTCCTTTCTACAACAGCTCTTTCAGGAAACTTGTTAGAATAAGTTGCTATACAGTTGGGAACATAGTGGTACAGTGGAACCCCGGATTACGATAGCAGTGTATAATGACAAAACCGGATTACGACAGCACATTTTTAGAAAAGATGTGCACCGGATACTGTCATTTGTTGTTATCTGGTGCATCGTGTTTGATCTCCTACTTGGTCACGCTGGTTGGGGACGAAAAAAATCTCCATTTTTGGGTCCCTGTTTCTGGCTTTCCAGCAGTGTCTGGGAGGCTGAGAGGACCTATTCCGCACTATTCCTGCCTTCCTAGGACCTCCCTGTGGCGCGCAACAGCTGAAAATAGTTGTGGCTGCCATTTTTTTGGACTTCTAATTCCCAGAAGCCCAAGCACCCTTTAAACAAAATGGCCACCGCATGCATTTTTACAGGGTGCTTGGGCTTTTGGGAATTGAAGTCCAAAAAACAAAAATAATAAAATGGTGACCGCCACGGGGTGGTCCTAGGAAGGCGGGAATAGTGCAGAATTGGTCCATCACAGCCTCCCAGACGCTGCTGGGGAGCCGGAAACAGAGACACAAAAATGGCAATTTTTCCCCATCCCCAACCAGCGTGAACAGGTAGGAGATCACATCGTCCTTTTTGTAGGGGTGGGCAGAGGCGCAGATCGGCTCCCCCAACCCACACGGAGGCACCCAGGCTGGCGGAGAACCCAAAATGGCCTAAGGAGTTTCCCCCGGCGTTTTGCCTTGCAGCAGCACCCAGGCAGGTCAGGGGGTGTTGGAAACAGGGCGGATCGGCTCCCCTGACCCTCACCAAGGCAGCCAGGCTTTTTTTTAGTGTTAGTCAATGCATGCACCAGACAATGACACGGCTTGTGGAACCAAGTTTTGACGTTGTCTGGGGTTCCACTGTATTTGACTGATCAGGACTGATGGAAGTTTTAGAAGCAATCTCTCTCCTTCATATTGTGTAAACTGCTATCTTCATATTTCTATTAATTATAGCCCAACCTTCTATTTTCTTGTACAGTATTTGCATTTCTGACCTTTCTCCCATTTGTACAGGGCACTAATATCTCACTATTGAGTAAAAATGTTGTCATCACATTTAATTAAACAAACCTTTCAAACTTGTTTTTCTGATTCTCATCTTTTTACCACCAGTTCAAGGGAGCTCAAAAAGAACCTTCATTTCAGGAATTATTCTAAATAGGCTTAATCAAATCAAACAGTAATAGAGACATGGGGTAGGTCCCACTACTGTTTATTTCACAGGAGTACTTCTACATATCACTCACATATTCAAGCCATCTCATTGAAAGCCTGCACGATGTTATTCTTCTTCTTCTTCAAGAAAGTGACAGGTTTGTCAAACTACCTTTTCATAGTATATCTACAAAGGGCTTCTTGGAGAGTGGCTGTCTCAGTTTAGCACACAAGCCCTACAGCCCTGCCCTAAGATGTTCTATCCCACTGTGCATCTTATGGCAGACATGGACAGAAATGCAGGCTGAACTGTATAATAACCAACAAAAAAACAAAAACAAAAATGTGGTAGCACTTTGAAGACTGTTATATTTTAATGTTAGCTTTCATGGATCAAGTCCACTTCATCAGGTAAAGTGGACTTGACCCACAAAAGCTAACATTAAAATATAACAATCTTCAAAGTGCTACTGCATTTTTGCTTTTGTTTATTCTCTGATATGCTTGAAATACAGGCTAACATGACTACTATTGCAAAAAATTCAACTATGAAATGCTGATGTGAGATTATTTTCATTCACCTCCTACTCTCATACTTAGGTTTGGTACAAGCTCACAGACTATAAAAATATGGGGGGGGGGACTGCACAGTTGTGCTTTAAAAATATAGCTATTAATTTCCATATATGACTGCAACCGTGGCTATTAAAAATGAAAAAGCTATGTATTAACTTAATAAGATTGACTACTGCACAGCTTGGCAGAGAGTACTCAAAGTTTTCCATTCTTAATCTTACAGTTATCTTATTATTAAATATAAATGTCTGATCATCAATATCCACTTCTTTCATTACATTTATATTTAAAATAAATTCTCTTAATAACTAAGTGTACACTCAGCTGCACAGTTCTTGTATTTTCTTCTCTATGGTAATTCTTTTAAACTTTCATTATCTGGCAACAAATTTACCCAGAACAGTGGTAACACTCTATACATCTCTGCAAATATTACATATAACAGTGTACATTCAATTAGAGAAGTTTGAAATAACGTGAATTTCAATTAACAAAGAGTAGGATTAAATAAATAAGAGTTTTCAGTGAAGCCACAAATCATAAACCTTTGAAGACCAGCAGGCTTTTTCTCTGCCAGCAACTTATTTCTGTTCAAATAATACATTGGTGTGTAAAAACAAAGTGTTCCCCACCTGCAAGCTAAATCACTCTATTAATTGTATTCTGACTGACATGTTTATGAGTATGTCACCTCAACTCTTTTCAAAGGCAGCTAGCTGTTCACAACTGCTGTTGATATTCAAGTCAGTCAAAGTCACAAATGTCTTGAACGTCTTCGTGCAGTTTCCCTCCTCTCCACCAGGACTTTGAAGAGGTTCACAACTGCTTTGAAGAATGCTAATAACACTGATGTGGCGATTCTAACAATCATATATATATACACACAAAACTGACTCAAAGCTGACAGGAGTCTCTCTTTAAACCGAGAACTGCAAACTCTAAGATTTACAAAGCAAAGTAGCCTCCCTTATGCAAGGCTCCTTTCCAAATGCAAGGAAACACAGTGAAGTTGAAGAGACTAGAATGAAGAGGACACTTATTTGATCTAAAGTTTAGATTGTAAACAAAAGACTCAAGCCCAAACAATCCCTCTTCATTCTTTCATGTCTAACTGCTATGACTATTTATCTTAAGTAGAAACTGACTTTGTTTTGTTACCAGAGATGACAAAGAAGAGACAAGCTTAGATACTTACAATATCAAGTATCTCTTTGGTATGAGATGCAGACAAACAAATTCGGGCTCTGGATTCAATGATTGGTGTAGCAGGAAACCCCACAACTACAACACCTATGTGCCGTTTCAACATCTCCCGTCCAAATGCACTAGAAAGGAAGCAAGACAAGATTAACTAAGAAATGGCAGCATCTCAAGGCCTATACTGTTCTGTGCAATTTTGGTAAAGAATGCCTAGGAAGCTCCTCTTTAGACTGCTTTGCCTTACAAGGAAAGTAACTGCACACAAAGACCTCTTTTGTTCAGTCCTGAGGTGGTCTTCCTAGAAAATTTCACTGTATTTAGTTCCCACAAAGCTGAAAGATTATATTTGGCAGAGGCTGGTCTTTTAGCAGGGCTGCTTCTAAAAGGATTAGTAAATTAAACTTGGAAATTTCTTTGATAGAACACAGCAACTCCAACTTGAGATCTTGCTTACCAAGAATTCTACACACACACACACACACCTTGGACTGCTATCTCTATTCCTGACTCAGTGGAAGGTCTATGCTGCACATATGCTATAGGGAGGGGTGCACATTCTGCAATTTCATACAGATACAAAAATCAAGAAGAATGCTACACTCAACAAATAATTAACCTCTTGAGAACTCATCTTTAGCCTTCAACATGAAGCTTTTCGTACTTTCTTGACCGGCATTTAACCCTACCTTCCTCTGCTCTACACATCTATTTATTCTGGGTCTAAACTAACATGGAAATAGTTTTCAATTGCTACTACATTCATTAGTGTTCAATGGTCACTATCCTGATGTAACGTACCCAATTTTTGCTGGCATATATAGCATCAGAGGTACAACTGGGGAGTCTTCATTTCCATAGATGATAAAGCCCATTTCCTTAAGCCGCCTTCGGAAATACCTGGTGTTTTCAGCCAATTGCTGTATGCGCCCCTTGCCTGATGGGGAAAATGGAACAAAGTACTATTTCCATAATAGTTATTTCAGAATCATATTTTTTTTAAAAAAGCAGAGGTTAATAACTTGAGGAAAGCTCACTACAGAAATGCAAATTATAATATATTACCACTTCCTGCTTTGGTATCACCTTCAATACAACTAAAATTATACTAAATAATACAGAGAACTATGCATTTTAAAATTGTTTGCTTCTTCTTTCCCCCAACAACTAGCTTTGCAGCTGGTTGTAGTTTTCTCGTTAATTCTAAGCTTATTGAAAATACGCATGCTATCAGCTACTTCTTCTAGAAGTCAAATATACAGAAAAGGAAAGACCTTTGTCATAAGAAGATTCATACTGACAGGATATTAACTTAGATATGGCAAAGTATGATTAAAACAGTAATCAGGTGATACTGAATGCTTAAGGTTCCACACAGCAACATGGAAATTACATTTGCAGGTTGACGTGGATTAGGACATTTGAGATTTCAGATTCTTCTAAATAAGAGTACAGATGAGTTTTTTAAGATCATGCTATATGGTGGCTTAGTGGTTAGGATGCTAAACTTGATGACTAGAAGGTTGGCAGTTTGAGACCCAAGTGATGCATGACAAAGTGAACTTCCGTCTCTGTCCCAGCTCCTGCCAACCTAGCAGTTCGAAAGCAAGAAATTGCAAGTAGATAAATAGGTACCACTTTGGTGAGAAGGTAACATTTGTGGACGCAGACAGTGCTGACTCTTTGGCTATAAACAGAGATGCGCAATCCTAGAGTCGGGTATGACTGACTTTCAAGCAAGGGTGACTTTTACCTTTGCCTTACATGCATTTATCATGGCCATGTAAAATTTTAGATCTTAAGGGGAAACACAAAATACCAACATTTATAAAACTGTGGAATAAGCCAACATTATTTGATGGTTGTTTCTAGGTGAGCCTATTTTTAACTCAGTATGCCTTGAGACATAAAAGGTGGAGAAACAGTACTAGCAATCAGTAGACAGATTTCCCGCAGAAACTGAATGCACATCATTTAAAAAAAAAGAAGTTAACTGAATAAAATTTCACCGGTGGAAGAGAAACAAAGACTGGCACTGACCACCCACTATTACAGGGAAATCAGTATCTCTGTCATTATTTTTAGCAGCATTCTGCTCTAGTGACAATGAAAAGAACTCATAGGGAGCACCAGGACCTAAGAAAAACATATACATTTGCTCTGAACAAAAGTGCTGTGGATATAACATACAACATAAATGAAAGCCAAATTTATGTCAAATCCTATCTCACAAACAAACAAAGGTGGAAGCCTGAAGTATCAATGTTTGCTAAGGACTCTGCTAGTCCTTTAAAGGTAAACTCATTTTACTGGAGGCCATTAGAGTTTAAAATCAAAATAACCATCTGCAGAGGATAACTGGCCCCACCTTTCTAGTTTTATAGAAAGCTTTTAAAGTGAACATCTGTTTTATAACTATGGAACACCTCTGCTTTGGGTTTCAAAAACTTGTGATTCTACTACATATGCTGCATTACTTTCAGTGTTTATTCCTACCATCATCCATAGAGCAACAATAATCAAGGTTTGAGCATCTGCTTCTGTTTGCACTATCCAGAAATTCAACAGACCTTTGCAAGATAATCTGGTTAATTTCCCTAAATTTAGAAGTAACTTTTATTTTTCCAGAACAGCCACTTTAGTTTGTGGCAGAAAATACAGTACAACAACTAGTCTTGGGGCAACTTGAAGACTAACAAAGTTATTACGGCTTAATGGTTAGAATAAGCAAGGAAACATGTTGACGAAATAAAAAATGCTTAATATTTCAATTGAACTTTCAGACAATCAGAAATCATTTTGATAATTTCTGGAATAGCAAATGGTCTAAATTAAACGTAATAAGAACCCCCACAAAGCTACAAATTTTCTTCATAATTCTTTGCATAATTAACTAACCTCTGTGCCCTCAGACTCCAGTTATTTTATTTTAGAATGTATTTATTTGGTTGCCTTATTTGTAATTTGTTGTGTGTTTTATTATGTTATTTTGATATTTGTATGTACACAGCCCAGAGTGGGAAATTTCCCAAATGGGCAGTATTAAAATGCAATAAATAAATAAATAAAAATTTGTGGACTACAATACATTTCATCAGAAGAAGTGGATCATAATATATTGAAATTGTCACCATAATAATTCTTTTAATTTTCAGATGCCATAAAATTGTTAATGTTTGTGTGTTTTGTGGTATATTGAACTCACAAATTAAACTTTATTGCTGGTGATACTGAATTAGAATAACATGGCATGAAGCTTGAAGCATTTCCAAGTTTTGATACCAAGATAAAAATAAAAATTATATCACTAACCGGAGAGAAACTGTTATTATACTCAGCTAGTTGTCAGTTTTAAGCACTCAACATTGACCATAATCCATGTGAACTATAAAGATATCTGTAAGCACTTAAAAATTAATGCTTATTTCCTGGATAACCTGAGTGTAGAAAGATAACAAAAAGAACATAAGAACATAAGAACATAAGAACAGCCTTGCTGGAACAGGCCACAGCCCATCCAGTCCAGCATTCTGTCTCACACAGTGGCTCACCATTTCCTTCAGGGTATTCCCAAGGAGATGCCTTCACCTGCTCAGGATTCCCTGGAAATGGCATTGAGAGATATCCTGACTATCTCTCCAACCCGGAGGTTGTCCTTAGGTAGCCATAATTATAGCCATTGATAGCCTTGTCCTCCATGAACTTGTCTAATCCTTTCTTAAAGCTGTCAAGACTGACAGCTGTCACCACTTCTTCTGGCAGGGAGTTCCATAGACCAGTAATCCTCTGGGTGAAAAAGTACTTTCTCTTATTTGTTTGAGAACTAGTACCCAAAAGTTTCATGGAGTGTCCCCTAGTTCTAGTGTTGTGCGATAGGGAAAACAGTTTTTCCTTATCCACTTTGTCCACACCGTGCATGATTTTATAAACTTCAATCAGGTCACCTCTTAGACGCCGTCGTTCAAGAGTGAAAAGGCCCAACCGTGGCAGCCTCAGATGGTAAGGAAGGTGTTCAAGTCCCCTAATCATTCTGGTTGCCCTCCTCTGTACTTTCTCCAACTCCATAATATCCTTCTGGAGGTATGGCGACCAGAACTGTACACAGTATTCCAGATGGGGCCTCACCATAGATTTATAAAGAGGCAAAATGACACTTGCTGACTTATTTTCTATACCCTTCCTAATGATCCCTAACATTGAGTTTGCTTTTTTCACTGCTGAGGCACACTGGGTTGACACCTTCATTGAGCTGTCCACCAGGACACCAAGGTCCCTTTCCTGGTTTGTCGCAGAGAGTTCAGACCCCATCAGTTTATAAATGTAATTGGGGTTCTTTGCCCCAACATGCATCACTCTGCACTTACTAATGTTGAAACTCATTTGCCACTGTTTTGCCCACTCCCCCAGTGTCAAGAGATCCCTCTGGAGCTCTTCACAATCTCTCACAGTTTTCACTACTCTGTATAATTTAGTGTCGTCAGCAAATTTGGCTACCTTGCTTTTTACTCCTACCTCTAGATCATTTATGAAGAGGTTGAAAAGCAGGGGTCCCAGTACTGAACCTTGGGGGACCCCACTCTTTACTTCCCTCCACTTGGAGAAGTGTCCATTTAGTGCTACCCTCTGTTTCCTGTCCCTTAGCCAGTTGCTGATCCAGGACAAGACCTGTCCCTTTATTCCATGACTGGTAAGTTTATTCAAGAGCCTTTGGTGTGGGACCTTGTCAAAAGCCTTCTGAAAGTCCAGATAAACAATGTCAACTGGATCCCCCTTATCCACATGCTTGTTGACACTCTCAAAAAATTCCAACAGATTAGTGAGGCATGATTTGCCCTTGCAAAAGCCATGTTGGCTCTCCTTTAGCAGCGCCTCCTCTTCTATGTACCTATTAATTCTATCTTTTAGGATGGTTTCCATCACTTTACCTGGGACACATGTCAAACTGACAGGCCGGTAATTTCCTGGATCACCCCTGGATCCTTTTTTGAAAATTGGTGTTACATTCGCTACCTTCCAGTCATCAGGCACAAAGCCTGATTTGAGGGAAAGATTATATATTTTGGCTAGGAGATCAGCAATTTCATCTTTAAGTTCCCTGAGAACTCGTGGATGGATGCCATCTGGTCCTGGTGATTTGTTAGTGTTTAGCTTAACAAGACATGCAAGGACCTCCTCCCTGGTTATTTCTATCTGGCTTAATTCTTCGGTTTCCCTCCCTACGAAGATAGGCTCTGTTTTGGGCATGTGGCCTCTGTCTTCTTCAGTGAATACTGAAGCAAAGAATTCATTGAGTCTCTCTGCAATCTCTGTTTCCTCTTTAATAACCCCTTGCCTTCCATTGTCATCTAATGGTCCAATGGCCTTCCTAGTTGGGTTCTTACTTCTAATGTACTTAAAGAAGTCTTTGTTATTCCTCTGAGTATTTTTAGCTATACGCTCCTCAAAGTCTTGCTTTGCTTTCCTGATTGTTGCCTTGCATTTGTCATATACTTGTTACAAGACTGATAAGCCCTGGACAAGACATTTTAAATGCTCTTCATTCTCTTTCCAGGACAACATATTCTGATTGGCACCACTTATCAGAAGTGGCACTTAACTCTGAGAGTAGCAGCTTTCCTGAGGAAGGCATCAAAAGCCAAGAATTATCCACAGTGATAAAACTCATCAAACAAACATCCTAGGGCTGTTTGAGACAAGTTCACTTATTTAACTCATGTAATACTGTTCTTAAACTCATGCCTTTGCTACACTATATAAAGTACATTCAGTGAAATGCATAAATGCAAGATTCCTAAACAAGCAGGAACTCATGATTGTGATGTGGTACGAGAAAAATAAATGTACTATTCAAATGGGGTCCACCCACATATTGCATAGGTTGTATATGAAACGTGGAAGGGACACAGTAGTGCATTTACAATTTAAAATTACACAATGGGCCTCCACCTAGAACTATTTGGCAATGTCTTCAGACTTGCAGTGGAGAAGCTATGACTCTGTGAGGGAAGCCATAGGTCTTGGACTTACAGGAGTTGAGCACGGTGGTTGAGTACAGGATGTTTTGGACATCTCCCATAGGTTGGAGACGACATGATAGCACACAACAACAACAATTTGGGGTTACCAAAATTGTCTAGATCCTTTCCAAAAATCAAAAGGAAGTCATTTTCTCTGACCATGCAGCCTATTTCAATGCTCAATGAGCCCTAAACTGTCACTTCTCTTAAACCATTTGTTCTTGTGTATAAATATTATTATATAATAACAGCATGCTGTCACATCAATTATGATTTATGACTATTCAGCATTCTCTAGATCAGGGGTCCCCAATCTTTTTTGCACCACGGACCAGTTTCACGCTAAACAATTTTTCCACAGACCAATGAGTGGGGGTGATGGGATTGGATAGTGCAAGAACATAATACGATTAAGTGCACAGGTAGGGGGAAGAGCCACGCTGTAGCTCAAAAACAATGAGGATGGGTCCAGCCGCACCATTCGGCTCAGACAGTGAGGTATCACACTACACACTGGGGGTGGGTGGGGGGAGAGCCCCACTGTAGTTAAGCAACATGGAGGAGTGGTCCGACCACCTGCCTATCAGCTGTGTCTGAAGCATGTCCTCTCACTCCATTCGCTGGGCAGACCCATGTTGAGGGCAGAAGGCTGCCATTGGGGCTCGCAGCCTAGTTCGGAACAGCCTGTGGCCCAGTGGTCTAGATAACAGAGTACTCAGAGATAGTTTACAATTTTGTTCTTCTGAGGGCATTACTGGACTGTATGGCATGCCCAAGGCTATATAAGTCTGGCTCTTCTTTTGGGTCACAGTGGGGAATTGAACTCCCAACCTCTAGCTCTACTGCCAAATAACTAACACACTGAGCTATCCAGGCAACTATAACTATTATTGTAAGGAAAATAAAACTACCCATACTAATTTGATCATATTGCTTTTGTCTTTTTTAAGATCAATATGGATATCCTTTACGACATCACCAATTTATTGCACCTTCTTCTTAGAACACTTATAAGAATATAATCCTGATTCAAAAAACTTAAGAAATTCTCAACTTCTGTGCCTTCTGTTTCATTTAACATTTTGCAACACAATGAAACAAGTGTCTGAAAGCTCTAATAGTAAAAGTGCATACGGTATTCAAAAGGTATGTGATCTTAACTATATACTTTTGCAGAAGACAGTGTGTCAATGACAGAGAAAGGTACACAGAAAGAGTCTCCTCAAAGATTGTGGTATTTTTGAACCACAATCAGGCATACCCTGGTAACGGCAACCTTGTGTTGCCAGCTAATTTTTCTCACCATAAGTCAGGCGAAAGGAACTGCAGCATGAACTTGCCAAAAGGTGCCTTCATTTTGGCAATTTCATGTCTGGCCTAGACACGGAAGAAGAAGAATGACAGAGGTACATGATTTATTACCATTGCTATAGATCAGTGGTGGCAAACGTATGACAAGTGTGCCAGAAAGGGCATTCACAGCCCTCTCTGTGGGCACGCATGCTGTCACCCCAGCACAAAGTTCGTCCCACCCCTCTGCCCAACAGCCCAATGGGAGCGCTTCCTCCCTCTCCCCAGCACAGAGTTTGGCTTGCCTCTCTGCCCTGCAGCCTAATGGGATCGCTTCTTCCCTCCCATCTGGGATAATGTGGGTAGCTCACATGTGGCATGAGGGTGCGGCACGGATGGCAGCTTGATGCAGTTTGGCACTCGATCTCTAAAAGGTTCGCCATCATTGCTATAGATGCTCAAATTCAGTCTAACCAACATTTGCTTGGATTTAGCAATTAATATTCAAGCCTTTTCTCATGGAATGTTAATTCCAGTAACTCACCAGGAAACAAATGGGAAATAAGATTACACTACTAGGGTAGAAAAAGGGACTGCAGTGGCTCAAGTGGCTAATACGCTGACTAGAAGGTGGGAGGTTAGCAGTTCGGTTCCCGAGTACTACAGGACAGAATGAGCTCTCATCTTTGTCCCAGCTCCTGCCAAGCTAGCAGTTGAAAAGCAAGAAATTGCAAGTAGATAAATAGGGACCACTTAGGTGGGAAGGTAAACAGCGCTCCGGTGTCTAGTCATGCCTGCTGCATGACCACGGAAACATCTGCATAAACAGACAGCGCTGGCTCTTTGGCTTTGAAACAAGGATGAACACT
Organism: Bradypodion pumilum; assembly: GCA_035047305.1. NCBI lineage: Eukaryota > Metazoa > Chordata > Lepidosauria > Squamata > Chamaeleonidae > Bradypodion > Bradypodion pumilum. Next base: position 485,130,460 of record JAWDJD010000001.1, read on the forward strand.
GAACCCTAGAGTCGGATAAGATTGGCTTTTGAGCAAGGGAAAGCTTTACCTTACTAGAGTAGAAAATACTTAGGAGAAACTTTGTCAATTTTTTGCATTATGATATTGTGAGCATTCTAGCTTAAAGGGTAGAAGATTCACAATTGTTAATCTAGAGCAAACCTTTGGAATGTTTTGCTCAATTTCATATAAAAATACTTCCTTGTATGCTCATTAAGACAAAATAGCATCAAAACAGGGTATATAAGAGGCAGCAATTCTTAGTTGCCTGGTTTTTAAAACCAAAGGTTTATTTAAGACTACATATGTAATACTGAACTGAAAATAGTTCAATTTAAAAATTCCACTTCAATAACATAAATAATTTATTATAGTATTCAGTGAAACGTCTGTTAATTATGAGCAAAAGAAAAAGAAAACCCTTCACTTTTTCATCTTCACTTCCAAACTATAAGCTTATTAATTTTATGATGTAAATGTGTCATTATATATAAAATTTCAGTATAAAAATACTCTAATACAACATCTGGGTGCAAGCAGCAGTAAAGGTCCTAAAAAGGGATGTGAAATAAATTTGTAGCTTTTATTGATATGGAAACTTCAATTTAAACTTTTCTTTTAAAAAAAGAAAACTAAACCAAACAGAGGGATTTGAAACTTCTTGTTAAACCAAGAGGATTCTTATTAATAGCAATATTATGGACACAGATATAAATCTTTTAAGCATGTGAAAATCTAAGCAATGAACAGGAATACCTCACTGAAGAAACAGCTGCTGGCCTTTAAAATATTATTCCACTTACAAAAAACAAACAAAAAAAAAACAGAGAAAGGAAGCAAGTTTTCCACTTTATAGATGTTTAATTATGTTGTGTTAAATAGACATCACCACTATAGGCTGGATACAGTGGAAGTGCTGGGGATCCAGCCAAGGCTACGGTGAAGTAGGAGAAAGAGTAATTTCCACAAATTTCCTCCCTTTCCCCTAATCCAAACTTTGAAGCAACTTCAGGAGAGCCAAGTAGCTTTCAGGGGCTGAAGCTTGAAGGATGAACTAGCAAAAAAGTGTACCCCTTCCTTCAGTAAGGGAGGAGGTATTATAAATATAACTTTAGTTAAGGAATTTCAGGATTCAACTCATTATAAAAGAGAAATATCTTATTAAGACTCAGAATTGAAAGGATTGACAATGCTAACACGAGAAAATACCAGTAGAAAAGAAACACACTTTAATAAAACAAATTTTTACTTTAAATAAACAGGGCAAAATTCAAAACATTAATTTAATCTACAATCTAAATAGAAGAACTAAAGGACAATGACACAAACTTTACTAAAACTAATCAAATTTCACTGCCCAACCTGTCCGGTTGAACAAGTATTATGGCTCTACTAATTCAATTTTTTTTTAAAAAAGTGACAAAAAAACAGGAGTTCACCTGACAAATCAATAAAGGTTGGCAAGTCGGCAGTTTGAGTCCCGGGTACTGCATGATAGATTGAGCGCCCATCTCTGTCCCAGCTCTTTGGGACATGAAAGGAGCCTCATTTGGGCATTCCCTGAGTGGAGTTTCTTCCGCAAAAATCCTTTGAACCCAGAATAGTTTAAGAGGAAGGTTTCCCTTGCTCGAAAGCCAGTTGCATCCAACTCTAGGTTTCAGTGCTTATCTATGTTTCAAAGCCAAAGAGCCAACGCTTCAGGAGACGTTTCCATGGTCATGTGGCAGTGGCAGGCATGACTAGACAACGGAGCACACGGTATGCTGTTTACCTTCCCACCGAAGTGGTCCCTATTTATCTACTTGCAATTTCTTGCTTTCAAACTGCTAGGTTGGCAGGAGCTGAGACGAAGATGGGAGCTAATTCCATCCTGCAGTACTCGGGAATCGAATTGCTGACCTCCCGCCTTCCAGTCAGAGTCTTAGCCACTTGAGCCACTGCAGTCCCCTGACACGAAATTATTATTATTATTAATAGGTAGGTGCCAAAGAAGAAGAAAAAAAGAGTAGGAAGGGGGGAGGATCAGGTGGAAACAAGGTTGTTTAATAGCAAAAACTTTCCAACAGTGTGAATTTGAAATCTACCATTTAATTTTTATTATATGTGGCTTGAAACATTAAAATGTTGGGAATCATATGATATTACTCTTTAATTTCCAAAAGAAACCATACAACTTCAAGCATATGGTTCCTAGAACCTTACCTAGCTCTGCTAACCCATAGCTATTGTTTATCAAAAGTACTTGTTTATTAGTTCTCAACTCACTGTAGCTCTCCAAAATATAATAACAATGATGACAACAACAAATGCCATCAAATTAATTCTGACTCCCTTTTCAGAGATTTTCTAGGTAGAGAGTACTCACAGAAGTTGTTTACCATTCCCCTTTTTATGGGAGTGTCATGGGACTGTTCAACTTGCCCATGGCCACACAGGCTGGCTTGTCTGGGATGTACACAGTGAAATCCCTATGTAGAACAAATTATATTAATAGTTTCATACCAATAAAGTTTCATTTTGTCTGGATTGAACTCTAGTTCATTCACTCATAATGAATTCTATGCTACATTCAGAGAGCCTTTTAGGACTTCAACAGTTTTCTTAGTTCACGAGGGTAAATATGACTTGATAGGGATAACCAAAACTTGGTGGGATGTATCCCATAACTGAAATACAGCAATTGAAGGGTATAAATTATTCAAATAGAACAGAAAACATAGAAAGGGAGATGGTTCAGTAGTTTATGTCAAAATCACATATTCCTGCATAGAAATACAGGAGGAGCTTAGTTGTCCCATCAAGAGTATCTGGATCAATATAACTGGGGTGAAAGACAAAAAGAACACAGTAGTTGGAGTTTACTACCAACCACCAGATAAAGATGAGACAGATGAAATATTTGCCGGTCGGGGGAGGTGGGAGCCCAGCTGGAGCCATTTTCCGTGGTGGGGCTATTAATAGCCGCTACCACCGAGCCCTGAGAGCCGCCAAACATCTTCGGCTCCCTCCTCTGGCCTGCCAGTCGGGGGAGGTGGGAGACCAGCTGGAGCCATTTTCCACAGCGGGGCTATGAATAGCCGCCGTCACCAAGCCCCGAGAGCCGGCAAACATCTTCGGCTCCCTCCCCTGGCTCACTGGTCGGGGGAGGTGGGAGCCCAGCTGGAACCATTTTCCGCGGCGGGGCTATGAATAGCCGCCACCACCGAGCCCCGAGAGCCGCCAAACATCTTCGGCTTCCTCCTCTGGTCCGCCGGTCGGGGGAGGGGGGAGCCCAGCTGGAGCCGTTTTCCACAGCAGGGCTATGAATAGCCGCTGCCAGAGCCGCCAAACATCTTCGGCTCCCTCCCCTGGCCCGCCGGTCGTCGGAGGTGGGAGCCCAGCTGGAACTGTTTTTTCCTCTCGATGGGGCTATAGGACTCCGACGAGGATGTTTCAGAGCCAAGGGTTTTTCTGTGGACGTGAGGGAGCTGAGGGTTTAGGCAATTGATATTGTGATTTCAGTACTGTATTTAATGGTATTTTGTATAATTTATAATTGTATTTGTTATTGTACTTTGTATTTTGGTGTAATTGTTTAATGAATTGTATTGAATTTACTGTAATGTGCTGTGATATACTGTATTATTTTGTGATATTTATTGTGATATTTTTATGCTGGAACCTGTAACTTGTAAACCGCGTTGAGTCACCCCTTGGGCAGAGAATTGCGGTATATAAATTAAATTTCAAATTCAAATTTCAAATATTTGAAAAACAAACGGCAAGAATTTCCAAGAAATACACTATTAATTTAATTTAATTTTCACACTTGTATGCCGCCCAATCAGGGAACCCGACTCAGGGCGGCTCACATGATAATTAAACAATATACATAGTAATACAATATACAAAATTCAATCTACAAAAACAGCATATAATAATATACATACAACAATACAATATTATAACGGCCTCTCATGTGTGCCAAGTCTCCTATAGTAATAATAAGAGATTTCAAGTATCCTGGTGTTTGTTGGGAGACAAATTCTGCCAAGCATGGACCTTTCAAGAAATTGAACTCCTGGTTCTGGTCAGGATTGAACTCCTAACATTTTGGCTGTAGTACAGCAGTTTGACCACTGCACCATCATGTGGCTTCACAAAAAGCAGAAAGAGGAACTAAACATTAAAAGGAAACATATACTGTACAAAATAGAAGAAAGGCCTGGCTATGAAGAGTATAGACTAGTGTTTCCTACCTTTGGTTTTTGAACTTCAATTCCCAGAAGCCTAAGCCAAAGCACTGATCAACCAATGGGAACTGAAGTCCAAAAACCAAAGGTTGGGAAACACTGGTATAGATAAACAGCAAGGTATTGCAGGGCTGACATTATGAAAGCAAAAGGTGAGAATGAGCTGAAGTTAGCAAGAGATGCAAAAAGCAACCCCCCCCAAAAAGCATTCTTTAGGTATGTGCAAAGCAAAAGGCAACAAAAGAAAAAAAGAAAAAAGGAAACAGTAGCTCAGCTGATCAACAGAGATGTGGAAATGATAGCAGATGACAAAGAAAAGGCAGAAGTGCTCAATTTCTACTTCAGCTCAGTTTCCCCCCAAAGGTATCATATACCCCTCCAGGCATGTGTGAAGTACAAAGCAAAGGAGCAGGATTCAAGCTTGAAATCGATAACCAGTCAAAGAATATCTTATTACCACGAATGAGTTCAAATCCTAAGGACCAGATGAGTTGTATCCAAGGATATTGATGGAACTGGTTGAAGAGATCTTAGAACTATGGCCTACCATTTTATTTAATTTTGAAATCCTGGAGAACGGGTTAAGTGTTAGACAACTGGAGAAGGGCTAATAAAGCCGTCCTGAGTCGGGCTTGCCTGAGCAGGAGGCGCATAAATCTAAAAATTAAATTAAATGTCCCTAGCTTCAAAAAGGACAAAAAGGAAGAACTGGAGAACTACAGATTAGTCAACCTGATGTCAATCGCAGGGAAAATTCTGGAGCAGATTATAAAGCAGTCACTCTGCAAGCTACTTGAAAGCAATGCAGTAATAAAGTTCGGTTTCACTTACCAGTGATAACTTTCGTTCTTCGAGTATATAGTTTGTGAATACACACTATTGGGTTATGCGCCTGCGCAGAACGCTGATCGGGGGCTTAAAAAGCTATTGGTCAAAAGTTTTGGCGGTAAGACCGCCCACCGTACCGCCCACCCTGAGGCGCCAGTCCGCCATTTTACCTCAGTTCCATACTTAAGCCAAGCACAGGAGAAACCAATTGATCTCATCCGTGCAGCTCAAGAGGGGAGGCAGGGTGGGTAGTGTGTATTCACAAACTATATACTCGAAGAATGAAAGTTATCACTGGTAAGTGAAACCGAACTTTCTCCTTCGTATAGTTTGTGAATCCCCACTATTGGGAGATTAGCAAGCTCACACTCACTTGGTCGGTGGGCAGTCGGATGAGATGATCCCACGATGAGTATGATGATCAGGTAGAGTGAACTGTCAAGGGCGATGAGCCCGGAGCCCCCTGGTGAGGACGACACGACCAAGTCTGGCGTCCGCAGTGGCTCTGGTGTCCACCCTGTAATGTTGGACAAATGTAGAAGGTCTGGACCAGGTGGCAGCCTTACATATGTCTTCAAGCGGTGTGCCCTCCAAAAAGGCAGTGGATGTGGCAACCGCTCTCGTAGAATGCGCCCTGACATGTGGCGGAGGTGGCAGTGAGGCCGACTCATAGGCCAGGTAGATGGTAGACGTGATCCATTTGGAGAACCTCTGGGCAGATATGGGTTCACCCTTGGACTTTCCTCCATAGGCCACAAAGAGACGCTGTGACTTCCTGAACTCCCTTGTTCTGCTGGTGTAAAACAATAAAGCTCGTTTCACATCCAGCGTGTGCCAAGTCCTTTCTTGGGCGTTGGTGTGGTTCTGGAAGAAGGTTGGCAGCGAGATAGTCTGTGCCATATGAAACTGGGAGACTACCTTAGGAAGGAAGGTGATATCCGTGTGGAGCACCACGCGGTCATTGAAAAACTGGAGAAACGGTGTGTCTGCCCACAGAGCAACCAATTCACCAGCTCGTCGAGCAGACGTGATAGCCACCAGAAATGCCGTTTTCCACGTTAGGAGACGAATCTCCGCGGTAGCCAGAGGCTCGAAAGGAGTCCTGGTGAACGCGTTGAGAACGGCAGACAAGGACCATTGTGCTGTTGGAGTCCTGACCGGCGGGAAGGCGTTCCGCAATCCCTTGAGGAAACGCTTTACCGTATGGTCGCGAAAGGCACCAGAAGCAGGCGAACCAGCTGGAGAGTGAGCCACCACCGCTGCGAGATGGACCCGGATGGAGGTAATACTAAGGCCAGACTCCGCCAAATGGAGGAGGTAGGCCATGATGTCCTGTAGTCCCACCTGTGGAAGGGACGTCTGCTGGGATGCCAGGAAAGCCCCAAAGTGTCTGTATTTGGAAGCATAAGACTTCCTTGTGGAAGGGCGCCGTGCTAGCTCCAATATCCTGGACAGTCTGGGGTTATCCTCCATGCGGTGAGGTGGAGGCTGGGTAGGTCCAAATGGTAGAGCTGGCCGTGCTCCATTTAGAGAAGTGTTGGTGATTCCGGCAGCGTGCAATACTGTGACGACATGCGTAACAGTAGCGGAAACCAGGGCTGGCGAGGCCATGCCGGGGCCACGAGAATTGCGTTGGTCTGGTGTTGGTACATCCTGGTGAGGACCTTCTGGACCAAGGGAAATGGGGGAAAGGCGTAGAGGTAGTCCTGATCCCACCGTTTCATGAAGGCATCGCCCTTGGAGTTCAGTCCGATGCCTGCCCTGGAGCAGTATCTGTGGCATTTCCTGTTGGACTCCGACGCAAAGAGGTCGATGCTCGGAGTCCCCCAGGCCCTGCAAAGGGACCGGAATACCCCGTCGTCCAGCTCCCATTCGTGGGTCGTCGATGTGAGACGGCTGAGGTGGTCGGCCAAAACATTCAGCTTGCCCTGAATGTGTACTCCAATCGGAAAGATGTGTCTTTCCAGGCACCACTCCCAGAGTTGCACCGCAAGGTAAAGTAGGATGGTGGACCTTGTCCCTCCCTGCTTGTTCAGGTATGCCACCGCTGTGGTATTGTCCGAGGCCACTTGGACCACATTGCCGGTGAGTAGGGCCTCGAAGGAACGTAGGGCCTTCCAAACGGCCAGCAGTTCCAAATACTTGATATGGTGACCATCTTGTGAGGCGACCAAACGTTGTTGACCGTTAGAGTCCCGCAGGCAGCCCCCCAGCAGAGGTTGCTTGCGTCAGTCAAAACCTGCAACGAAGGTTGTGGGGGATAAAAACTCTTCCCCGTAGCCACATTGAGTGGCAACGTCCACCACAGTAGCTGGTCCAGCAGCTCTGGAGACGGAGTCAGCCGTTTGGACTGGCTCTCCCTGAGCGAGTCGAATTCGTGGAGGAGCCATGACTGTAGGGACCGGAACTTTAACTTGGCGTGAGGAATTACCGCCGTCGTTGAGGCCATGAGGCCTAGACGTCTCTGTGCCTTTTTCGCCCTGATAAAAGGTTTGTTCCTGAAGTCGCTTACCCCTTGTGCAATGTCCAGTAAGCGTTTCTGGGGGGCGAAGGCTCTGGTAACTAGCGAGTCGAGCACCGCTCCAATGTACTCGACGCGCTGAGAAGGAATCAACTTTGATTCTGAGGCCAAGACTCTCCATGAGGTGAACTGTGAACTGCGTGTCCCGAATGGACAACGAGCTGCTGGGGGAGACAATCAGCCAGTCGTCAATGTACGGGAAGACCCTGATCCCCTTCTGATGGAGGAAGGCAGCCACCGGAGCCATGCACTTGGTGAAGACTCTCGGTGCCATAGCCAGGCCGAACAGTAGGCACCAGTACTGGTACACAGAGTTCTCGATTCAGAACCGTAGGAACCGTCTGTGCTCCTCGAGGATGCTGACATGGAAGTAAGCGTCCTTGAGGTCTATCACTGTGAACCAGTCCCCTTTGTTGATGAGGGGAAGGACGGTCTGTAGGGTCACCGTCCGGAACTTCCTGGTGTGGATGCACTTGTTCAGGCGGCGCAGGTCCAGAATTGGGCGAAGTCCTCCGTCCTTCTTCTGAACCACGAAGTATCTCGAGTAGAAACCGTTGTCCCAATCGGTCGGTGTTACCCGCTCGATGGCTCCCTTGGACAGAAGAGTTGATATTTCTTCCTCCAAATGGGGGGACGAGGTGGTGAAACGGTGTCTTCCTACCCGAGGCACTCGCACAAACTCAATGGCGTAACCAGTGGATAAGATCTTCAAGACCAACCGGTCGTCCGTGATGCCTGACCACACCTGGAGGAAGTTCCGGAGGGGGAGGTATGGGAGGTGGAGCGAGAGAGACTTGGCCTTCGTAGTTTCAAACCCGGGACTTGGATTTTGCATCGGACCGCTTGCCTTGTCCGTAAGGTTGATAACGAGGCTTGTGTTGGCGCCTCTGCTTGTAGAAACTGGGTCTGGGCTGGTCAGTTGAGCCGCCTTGTTGTTGTGGGTTCCCCCAATACCGATGCGTAAAGGGTTGGAATCTTTACTGAGCCGGCATGGTGAGCCCCAGGAACTTGGCCGTCGAATTCGTCTGCCGCAGTTCGTTAAGCACCTTATCGGTGTCTTGTCCGAACAGGCCTTGCCCATCAAACGGAAACTCTTTGATGAGCTTTTTCATGGCATCATCGAGAGAGGTGCCCCTGAGCCAAGCATGGCGACGGAGCAGGATGGCAGAAGACATGTCCTTGGCCGCGTAATCGTTAATGTGCCTGGCCGTCCGCATCTGCTGCTCTGCCAGAAAGTCCCCCTCTGCAGCCAGCGCGTCGAATCCTTTCTGGGCATCGGCAGGCAGTTTAGCAGCAAGGATCTTTATTTGCTCCCAGAGGTGGGACTGATAGAGGCCCATGGCTGCTGAATAATTAGCGGCTCGCAGGAAGAGGGAACCGGTGGCGTAAAAACTACGGCCCACCGCGTCCAGTTTCTTCCCTTCCGGAGTCGAAGGTACCGGAAAACCGCTGACGGCCGTTTTATGCTGGAAGGCCTTGACCACCAATGAGTTCGGCAAAGGGTGCGCCTGGAGAAACTCAACGTTCTCGTCCAAGACCCTATACATTCCATCGAGTCTGGACGAAACGGAGTGCGACGACACCGGCTTCTTCCATGTTGCCTTCGCTGATGTCAACATGGAAGGAAGCATGGTGATGTGGACCGGTCGAATCGCCTTTTTGTCCAGTTTGGCAGTCATTTGGTCCTCGCCCTCCAGTGGCGGTTGGTCCACCTTCAGATTAAGAGCGGTCCCAAAACGAGTGAGCATCGCCGTGAGGGAGCGTTGATCCTCACCACGCGGTGGGTCAATTGCGTCGATAGCCTGGTCCAGCGTCTTGTCGGCATCGACGTCTCCCTCGTCCTCCTCTGAAGATGTGCTGGAATCATCGGAGGACGAGGGAGGAATCCTGGTATCCACGTCAGGACCGTGCCAGTACGGCCTGGGCGGGTCGCCGGGCTGGGAGCTCACCGCATCGACGTCTGGACCACACCAAGACAATATGGGTGGGCCAGCGGAGCGAACGCTCGACCCTCGAGAGGTCGGCGGAGCGACAGCAGGACCAACATCCCTGGGGCTTGCGGTGGTCGGCACCAGAGCCGCAGAGGCCGCAGGCATCGAGGCCTTGAACTGTTGGGCAAACGATTTCGCCATTGCCTCGAACATCCCTTTGAAGAATTCCACCTGAAACGCATCCACCGCCGATGGTTGGGACGAAACGGTGGCCGGCGAAACGGTGGTCGGAATGATCGGAGACGAAACGGTGGCCGGAATGGTGGTTGCCGGTTCGTCTATTGTCGGAGTCCTAGGCCTCGGGGAGACAGAAGCCTGCCTCGTGGGTGGACGGCCCCTCTCACGAGGCGGAGAAGAGAGTACCTGCAGTGGGCGAGCTGGAGCCCCAGCCCTGCGACCTTTTGCAGGAGATCACGATGAGGATCGTCCGCCCCACATTGAGGACCCGGGTGAAGGACATCTCGCGACCGAAAAGGGAGGCGAGGGCCCCGGAGAGATAGGAGGGCAAGGCGTAGGTGGGAGTGATCGCCTTTCCTCCGACCTATGTTTCTTCTTCTCCCCATTTTTATCCTTCTTTTTCTTCTTTCTGATGGAGAGAGTGGAAGAAGAAGGGAGTAGTGGCAGAGGCCGAGAGGGCTGGGAGGCAGCAGCGGAGGTGGAAGCAGCTGCGGCGGGAGCCAAAGCGAGCTCCATAAGGTGCGCTTTCAACCGGTTGCTCCGGTTCTGAACTGCAAGTCGTGTAAAGTTCTTACAGTGAGCGCAGGATTGGCTCTGGTGCAATTCTCCCAGGCAAAAAAGACAGAGGCTATGCCCGTCAGAGGCAGGGAACTTCTTGAGGCAAGCAGAACACTTGAGGCTGCAGCCATCAAAAAATTCTTCCGACGGAAGGTTCGAGAAGGCGAGCACCCCGAAGGGCAGGCCAGCCGCCACCCCCTTGAGGGGGGAAACGGTGACCGGAGCGAGAAGGTAACTGAGTCCACCAAAAGGAAGAAACAGCACCGGGGTGGCAATCTTGCCCAAAGGACAAGATTGCCGGAAAAAATTGTTAAGGTTTGTCAAAGACTTTCCCTCAGAAAAGACGAAAAATTGAGGAAACTCTCAACGATCGTCCTGCTGCTAAGGCGGAAAGAAGAGAACTGAGGTAAAATGGCGGACTGGCGCCTCAGGGTGGGCGGTACGGTGGGCGGTCTTACCGCCAAAACTTTTGACCAATAGCTTTTTAAGCCTCCGATCAGCGTTCTGCGCAGGCGCATAACCCAATAGTGGGGATTCACAAACTATACGAAGGAGAAAGTTCGGTTTCACTTACCAGTGATAACTTTCGTTCTTCGAGTATATAGTTTGTGAATACACACTCATGGGTTATGCGCCTGCGCAGAACAGCCGATCGGAGGCTTGAAAAGCTATTGGTCAAAAGTTTTGGCGGTAAGACCGCCCACCGTACCGCCCACCCTGAGGCGCCCGCGCGCCATTTTACCTCAGTTCCATACTTAAGCCAAGCACAGGATAAACCAACTGATCTCATCCGTGCAGCTCAAGAGGGGAGGTAGGGTGGGTAGTGTGTATTCACAAACTATATACTCGAAGAACGAAAGTTATCACTGGTAAGTGAAACCGAACTTTCTCCTTCGTATAGTTTGTGAATCCACACTCATGGGAGATTAGCAAGCTCACACTTACTTGGTCGGTGGGCAGTCGGATGAGATGATCCCACGATGAGCTGAAGAACCCGTAGGTGGACCCGTCAGGGGCGTTGAGTCCGGAGCCCTCTGGTGAGGACGACACGGCCAAGCCTGGCGTCCGCAGTGGCTCTGGTGTCCACCCTGTAGTGCTGGACAAATGTGGAAGGTCTGGACCAGGTGGCAGCCTTACATATGTCCTCAAGCGGTGTGCCCTCCAGAAAGGCAGTGGATGTGGCAACCGCCCTGGTGGAATGCGCCCTGACATGCGGTGGAGGTGGCAGTGAGCCTGACTCGTAGGCCAGGTAGATGGTAGAGGTGATCCATTTGGAGAACCTTTGAGCAGAGATGGGTTCACCCTTGGACTTTCCCCCATAAGCCACAAAGAGGCGTTGTGACTTCCTGAACTCTCTAGTCCTGCTGGTGTAAAACAATAAAGCTCGTTTCACATCCAGCGTGTGCCAAGTCCTTTCTTGGGCGTTAGTGGGGTTCTGGAAGAAGGTTGGCAAGGAGATAGTTTGTGCCATGTGAAACTTGGAGACCACCTTGGGTAGAAAGGTGATGTCCGCTTGGAGGACGACGCGGTCGTTGAAGAACTGGAGAAAAGGTGCGTCTGCTCGCAGGGCAACCAGCTCACCAGCTCGTCGTGCAGACGTGATGGCCACCAGGAATGCTGTCTTCCATGTGAGGAGACGAACATCGGCGGTAGCCAAAGGCTCGAAGGGGGTCCTGGTGAGCGCGTTGAGAACGGTGGACAGTGACCATTGAGCCGTCGGTGTCCGGGCCGGCGGAAAAGCGTTCTTTAGTCCCTTGAGGAAGCGCTTTACCGTTTGGTCGCGGAAGGCCCCGGAAGCGGGCGAGCCAGCAGGAGAGTGCGCTACCACTGCTGCGAGATGCACTCGGATGGAGGTGATGCTGAGGCCAGACTCCGCCAGCTGGAGGAGGTAGGTTAAAATGTCCTGCAGTCCCACCTGGGTGGGGGGCGTTTGCCGGGCGGCCAGGAAAGCACAAAAACGCCTGTATTTGGAAGCGTAGGACTTCCTTGTGGAAGGGCGCCGCGCTAGTTCAAGGATCCTGGCCAGTCTGGGGTTATCCTCCACGCGGTGAGGTGGAGGCTGGGCAGGTCCGAATGGTGCAGCTGGCCCTGCTCCATTTGGAGGAGTGTCGGTGATTCCGGCAGTGTGCGATACTGTGACGACATGCGCAACAGTAGCGGAAACCAGGGTTGGCGCGGCCACGCCGGTGCCACCAGAATTGCATTGGCTCTGTGTTGGTGCATCCTGGTGAGTACCTTCTGGACCAGAGGAAACGGAGGAAAGGCATAGAGATAGTCCTGATCCCACCGTTTCATGAAGGCATCGCCCTCGGAGTTCAGTCCGATGCCTGCTCTGGAGCAGTACCTGCTGAGTTTCTTGTTGGACTCCGATGCAAAGAGGTCGATGCTCGGCGTCCCCCAGACCTGGCACAGAGACTGGAACACTCCGTCGTCCAGCTCCCATTCGTGGGTCGTCGAGGTGAGACGGCTCAGGTGGTCTGCCAAGACATTCAGTGTGCCCTGAATGTGCACTCCAATTGGGAAAATGTGCCTCTCCAGGCACCATTCCCACAACTGCACTGCAAGGTACAAGAGGGTGGTGGACCGTGTTCCTCCCTGCTTGTTGAGGTACGCCACCGCCGTGGTATTGTCCGAGGCCACTTGAACCGCCTTGCCGGTGAGCAGAGTCTCGAAGGAGCGCAGGGCCTTCCAAATGGCCAGCAGCTCCAAGTAATTTATGTGGTGCACCGTTTCGTGCGGTGTCCAGGTGTCGTTGACCGTGAGAGTCCCGCAAGCAGCGCCCCAGCCGAGGTTGCTCGCGTCGGTCAGTATCTGCAGCGAAGGTTGCGGGGGGTAGAAACTCTTCCCCGTGGCCACGTTGAGTGGTGTAGACCACCACAGCAGTTGGTCCCTCAGTTCTGGAGATGGGGTCAACCGTTTGGATTGGCTCTCCCGAAGTGCGTCGAACTCGTGAAGGAGCCACGATTGCAGGGACCTGAATTTCAATTTGGCATGGGGGATCACTGCCGTCGTTGAGGCCATCAGGCCTAGAAGTCTCTGAGCCTTCTTCGCCCGGATGCACGGTTTCGTGCGCAGTTCGTTCACCCCCTGCGCAATGTCCCGTAAGCGTTTCTGGGGGGCGTAGGCTCTCGTAGTGAGCGAGTCGAGTACCGCTCCAATGTACTCGACGCGCTGGGCGGGAGTCAACTTCGACTTGGTGAAGTTGATCCTGAGACCGAGACTCTCCATGAGGTGAACCGTGTATTGTGTGTCCCGAACGGCCGACGATTTGGTGGGGGAGACGATCAACCAATCGTCGATGTATGGGAAGACCCTGATGCCCCGTTGGCGGAGGAATGCAGCCACCGGAGCCATGCATTTGGTGAAGACCCGCGGTGCCGTGGCCAGACCGAACGGTAGGCATCGGTACTGGTACACGGAATGGTCGATACGGAAGCGGAGAAACCGTCTGTGTTCCTCGAGGATGGAAACGTGGAAGTAGGCATCCTTGAGGTCTATGACTGTGAACCAGTCCCCTTTGTTGATGAGGGGGAGGACGGTCTGTAGGGTCACCATCCGGAACTTCCTGGTGTGGATGCATTTGTTCAGGCGGCGTAGGTCCAGGATAGGGCGAAGGCCTCCGTCCTTCTTCTGGACCACGAAGTACCTCGAGTAGAAACCGTTGTCCCAGTCGGACGGTGCTACCCGCTCGATGGCTCCCTTGGAGAGAAGGGTTGCTATTTCTTCCTCCAAATGGGGGGACGAGGTGGTGAGACGATGTCTTCCTACTCGAGGCACCCGCACGAACTCGATGGCGTAGCCAGAGGACAAGATCTTTAAGACCCACTGGTCGTCCGTGATGCCCGACCATGCCTGGAGGAAGTTCCGGAGGGGGAGGTACGGGATGTGGAGCGAGAGAGACTCGGCCGTCGCAGCTTCAAACGCGGGGCTTGGGCCTCGCGGTCGAACGCTTGTCCTGTCCGTAGGGCCGGTAGCGGGGTTTGTGTTGTCGCCGCTGTTTATAGGAGCTGGATCTAGGCTGCTCCGCCGGTCCCTGCTGCTGTGGGTTGCCCTGGAACCGCCGTGTGAAGGGCTGGAACCTCGGCCTGGTGGAAGTTGCCGGCGTGGTGAGCCCCAGGAACTTCGCCGTGGAACTGGTCTGGCGCATCTCATTCAGGACCTTATCGGTGTCCTGACCGAAGAGGCCCTGCCCGTCGAAGGGAAACTCCTCGATGAGCTTTTTCATAGCGTCATCGAGGGAGGTGTCCCTGAGCCAAGCATGGCGACGGAGGTAGATTGCGGAGGCCATGTCTTTTGCCGCATAATCGTTGATATGCCGGGCAGTGCGCATCAGCTGCTCGGCGACGAAGTCCCCCTCGGCGGCCAGCGCGTCAATCCTCTTCTGGGCATCTGCGGGCAGTTTAGCCGTCTCAACCTTCACCTGCTCCCAGAGGTGAGATTGGTACAGGCCCATGGCGGCCGAATAGTTTGCGGCCCGAAAGAATAGGGAGCCGGTGGCGTAAAACTTACGCCCCACCGCGTCCAATTTCTTTCCCTCCGGCGTCGACGGGACCGGGAATCCGCTGGTGGCCGTCCTATGCTGGAAGGCCTTGACCACCAGGGAATTCGGCAGGGGGTGCGCCTGCAAGAACTCGACGTTCTCGTCCAGGACCCGGTACATGCTGTCGAGCCTGGACGAAACGGAGTGTGCCGCCAAAGGTTTCTTCCACGTCGCCCTCGCCGTGGTCATCATGGAGGGGAGCATGGTTATGTGGACCGGTCGCACGGCACGCCTGTCGAGCTTCGCGGTCATCTGATCCTCACCCTCCAACGGCGGCTGGTCGACCTTCAGGTTGAGGGCGGTGCCGAGCCTCGTGAGCATGGCGGTCAGTGAGCGCTGGTCCTCACCACGCGGTGGGTCCACCGAGCCGATGGCCTGTTCCGGCGTGCGCTCGGCGTCGACGTCTCCCTCGTCCTCCTCCGACGACGAGCTGGACTCATCGGAGGACGAGGGAGGCAGCCTTTCGTCCACGTCCGGACCGCGCCAGTACGGCCTGGGCGGGCCGGCGGGATGGGCGTCCACCGCATCAACGTCCGGACCACACCATGACGGGTTGGGTGGGCCGGCGGAGCGGGCACTCGACCCACGGGAGGTCGGTGGGGCCGCGGCAGAGCCGGGATGCCCGGGGCTTGCGGTGGTCGGAACCGGAGCCGCAGAGGCCGCAGGCGTGGAGGTCTGGAACCTGGTCGCAAACGACGCCATGACCTGGAACATCTCTTGGACGAGGGCCATCTGAGACGCGTCCGAGTCCGCTGGCGGTGGAGCTCCGGTGGCCGGCGGGATGGTGGCCCACGAAACGGTGGGAGCCGAAACGGTGGCCGGCGTCGGTGTTGGCGAAACGGTCGTCGAAACGGTGACGACCGCCTCGTCCGTCGGTGTCCTGGGCCGTGGAGAGACGGAGGCCTGCCTCGGCGAGGAGTTTCTGCCCCGAGGAGGAGAGGAGAGCACCTGAGGTGGGCGAGCTGGAGCCCCAGCCCTGCGTCCTTTCTCAGGTGACCCGGAAGACGACCGTCCTCCCCAGATGGAGGATCCCGGAGAAGGACATCGGGCAGTCGAGAACGGCGGAGAAGGCCCGGGAGAGGCGGGTGTGCGCGGAGTGGGGGGAAGCGACCGTCTCTTCTCCGACCCACGCTTGCGCTTCTTCTCACCATTCTTGTCCTTCTTCTTCTTCTTCCTCATCGGAAGCACGGAGGAAGAGGCCGGCGGTGGTTGAGCGGCAGCGGCGGCCGTGGAGGCGGACGCGGCGGGAGCCAGAGCGAGCTCCATCAGGTGAGCCTTGAGGCGATTGCTTCGGTTCTGCACCGCGAGGCGCGTAAACTTTTTGCAATGCGGGCAAGACTGGCTCTGATGCGACTCTCCCAAACAAAAGAGGCACAGGCTGTGTCCGTCGGAAGCCGGAAACTTCTTAAGGCAAGCCGTGCACTGTTTAAACGCTGCAGCCATCAACCGCGGAAAAAATTCTTCCAGTGGAAGTTTCTGGAGACGAGTACCCCGAAGGGCCGACCAGCCGCCACCCCCTTGAGGGGGGAGACGGTGATCGATGCGAAAAATTGGCTACTGAATCCACTCAAGAGAAGAGACAGAGCCGGGGTGGCGATCCTGCCCGGAGGACAAGATCACCGAGAAAAAATTGAGATTTGCCAAAAAGACTTTCCCTCAGAAGGGCGAAAAAATTGAGGAAGCTCTCAACGATCGTCCTGCTGCTACGGCGGAAAGAAGAGAACTGAGGTAAAATGGCGCGCGGGCGCCTCAGGGTGGGCGGTACGGTGGGCGGTCTTACCGCCAAAACTTTTGACCAATAGCTTTTCAAGCCTCCGATCGGCTGTTCTGCGCAGGCGCATAACCCATGAGTGTGGATTCACAAACTATACGAAGGAGAACTAGAAACCAACATGGATTTGTCTGAAACAAATACTGCCAGACTAATCTGATTTCATTTTTAGATTGGGTAACTTCCATGGTGGAGAGTGGGAATGCTGTTGATGGAATATATCTTGAGTTCAGCAAAGCCTTTGATAAAATGCCCCATGATAAAAGGCTAATCCAGGGTATGGCCTGGATGAATATACAGGTGAATATACAGTTGGTTACAGAATCATACTCAGACAATACTTATCAACGGCCCCTTCTCCAACTGGGAGGAGGTAACAAGTGAAATACCACAAGGCTCACCTCTGGACCTCATACTCTTCAAAATTGTATTTTGAATGAGGGAGTCCAGGGAATATTTATCAAATCTGCAGATGACACCAAACTGTGTGGAATAGCTAATACAGTACCTTCTTCTTCTTCCGTGTCTAGGCCTGATGTGAAATTGCCAAAATGAAGGCACCTTTTGGTGGGTTCATCCTGCAGTTCTTGAACAGAATTCAAAAAATTGTATGGGCTTGAACACTAGAACATTAGGAAGACTAACAAAATGCAGTGTGAAAAGAAAGGCTCCCTTTTAAGCAAAACTAACTTGTTTGTATCTAACCAATCAATTAGAAAAGTTGCTGTCTTCCCACCATTATTTGCATGTCTTGTGACTCTTTGTTGTGGTCACCAATTGTTTACTTGCTTCAAAGAGGAAAAATGCTTTTCAGTGTTTCTTTCTTCCCAGCCAAATGACTATAAAGAATGGCATATTTTTAACTATCTCAACTGAATTCCCCTACCTGCACTATTAATTTTATGCACCCGATCAAGATTTCTGAGCACATGTATCTTCTGTGCACATTTTTGTGAGAATAACTGCTATTTTCACCTTAAACTTTTGTCTGCGTAATCACCGTAACTTGGCTGTTGGCTGGGAGGTATTATTATTATCAAAAATGTGATCTTGTTTTTAAAATGATAGAGACTTGGTGACTGAAGCGGAATAGTTCACAGACTAGTTAAAGTGTGCAATCAATGTTCCAGAGGCACTCACCAGGAGAAAACTGTCACAACTAAACTTGTATTATAGCTTTGTAATATAGCTAAACTATGTCAAGTCCTATTTTAGCTATAGTATAACTTTCCACACATAACAGCTAAATCAGTAATTAGAAATTTAAACTTGGGATATCAAATAAAGTCAGATTATATAACCTATCTTTCACCATGGAAGTAACTAAAGCAGCAATATAATTAACTAAATGAAGTAGTTCTAATTTGAAAATTGCAAGACATTCCTTTCTCTAGAAGAAATAGGTTGAGTGTTAACAGGGAAATGTGATGTATACTGTGAAGTCTGCTGTATATAAGATTTTTAAAACCAGCAATTTCAAGTTTTAATAACTACTGAGTTCATTAAAAATATCATCATCTTTGCTTTTTATTGCAGCTACAGAGTATGACTCCCCAAGTACAACAGGCAATCTGCCTGCAATTTAAAATGGGAACATCTCAGTTGTCATAACACCATGATGACTGCTAATTTGAGACATGCCATGCATTTATTCCTAGAGACTGTAGACTGATGCTTCCCCTTTTATGCTGGAGAATAGCAATTGATGCTCTGCTTATAACATAATCCTCCCCACCCCCACACTTGTTATAAAGCTGCATGGCAGATTTTTGGCACTTGATGTACAAAAACTTCTTAATGTTTTATCAGCTCATCTCCTCACACTATCCAATGTGGCCATTCACCCTCAAGTTTAAATTGAAAGGAACATGGGCACCTTATTTTAAACATAAATATGCAACTTAGCCAACATGTATGATTCAATGATGAATGTTCATAACATCTACACATATAAAAAATATATCTTAAAATCTTGTCTGATGTGTATGCAAAATGAACAACTGCTGTTCCAGTTGTTGTACAGATGCTTAAAAGTGTTGCTCTACAGAACATGTCCAGTCTATGCTGTGCATTTGCCTTTGAAATAAAAAGATCTTTAAGAGCTGATGAGGAAGTCATATTCTTGAGATAGACAGACAGACAGACAGACAGACAGACAGACAGACAAATCTTTATTGTCGTTGTCCTGCACAGAATGAGACTGGGGATAGGAATACCAATAGCAAAACTCATTAACGAAGTTCTTTGAATTTCAGAGCTTTAAATTACATGGAACAATTATTACCTTTTGTGAGATTAACATTTTCAATATATATGTAAACACCACAGAGTAATTGAGGATAAAACTAGATGATTAAATTCACAGAATAATTTCAAGTAAAGTAACTGATTGAAACTATTGTGGATGACACAGAATAAGGTTTTCTTGCCATATTCATCATCAAAGATAATATTCCCTCTGGGAGAGAAGGTTTCACTGACACCAAGGACAGAAAGAAGAATAAACAAGGCAGATCCAGACAGCTTATTTTTTTGTGTCAGAGTGCTACTGTGCAATGCTTCTGGATCAGAAGAATTCACTGGCTCTATGCTGTTGTCCAGGAGTTGTCCAGGTTTACTTGCAATGCTTTCCACTCTTTGGGGAGGTTCCTTCTATGTCCTCCTATGGACAACTAACACTGTCACTGTGTAGTAAGGAGACTGGCATTTATAGTAGAAGTATGGCATGTTTTGGTCAACATGAATTAAATATTAATTAAACATGTTTTCCATTCAGTTACACGGGGGTCAGATATTGACAAATTGCATTAACTTGTAACATTTGTGCTTAAGCAGCGATCTATGATAAGCTATGATAAGCCATTGCTTTTAGGTAATAAAATATGCAATGCTTCAAAGAATAAGCAAATCAGAAAAGTAGTCCCCAGAATAAGATTTTGTGAGAATCATTGTCTATGCAGCTATTTTTGTTTCCTGGCCTGAATATTTGAGAATATTATCTGTTTAGATGGGATTTAATGAAGAAACAACAATTAACAGCAGGGGTGGCCAACTTTTCTGCACCGTGGACTGGACCCGTGCCCCCTGGAAGTGGAAGTGGGCACATTTACGGCTGAATTCCACATTTACATTAGCAGTATGCACGTTTGCGCATGAACGTTTTGCGGCTGACATAAACGTGCCTGCTTCTACTTCCAGGTGCAGGGGAGATGGCGGCGGACCAGTTGGAATGGCGTTGTGGGCCGGCCAACAGGTTGGGAACTCCTGATTTACAGGATGCACTACTGGACAAAGTACAACCCACCAGGAGTATTTTAATTCTTGCATTAGCATTTTAGTTTTCTGATATACAGTACTACTAGGAAAATAAAATGTAAACTCCTGTTCCTCAAGAAATATTATTGCTGAATACTGGTAAACTAATCAAGACCATTAAAAACTGTTCATTATTACTATAGTGGTCCCTATTTATCTATTTACGATCTCTTGCTTTGTAACTGCTAGGTTGGCAGGAGATCATTCTGTCATGCAGTACTTGGGTCTTGAACTGCCGACTTGCCAATTTTCCAGCTAACAAGGCGAGCTTCTTAACCACTGAGCCACCACAGTCCCTTATAGCCTTTGATGTTTACATGATTCATGGAACTCCCATGAACACCAGTGTCTCTTTCCACAAGGGCAGATAAATGGTTTGCAACCTACTGTTTGATAACAGTGCAGAATCCGCAATTTTAAGATTTATAACTTTTCTACATAGGAAAAGATTTTGTGTGAATCTTTATCCTACATTGTCAGATTAATAAACAGTATTTTAGCAACTTGTCTATAGCTATATCACTGTGTGTACCATCAAGTTGATTCTGACTTATGGTGGCCCTTTCCAGTTTTCTAGGTAGAGGATACACAGAAATGGTTTACCATTCCCTTCTGAGGTTGTTCTGGAACTGTGCAGCTTGCCCACATCTTACAAAGGCTTGTTTTTTCCTGGAGGCACAGTGGGGAATTAAACTTTTAATCTCTGGCTCTGTAGCCAGATACTTAAATCACTGACCTATCCAGCCAGGACTACCACTGTTCCTACTTATCTATTTTTTTAAAAAGAATACTGTATCACTGTTCAGTATTTAAAAAATGCTACGTAGAGGATTTATTAAACAGCAAAAATATGTACAAAGATACATAGCTTCAAATAATTATTAAAATTGGCATTAGCTATATACTTCTTTTTAACATAATCATGGATAGTGTCATGTGTATTTGTGCCAATGACAAATGAAACACATTGGGGGGAAATATTTCAAAAGGATTTTAAACAATCTTTTAGGCTTAGAAACAGAAGAGTGAGCCTGAAAACATAGATGCATCTGCTGAACTGGCAACAATGCTTTGATCTGTTTTATCTTTAGACATGTTTATGTGTTCCAGAATAAAACCCAAGACACATTATTGCATCATAGATTTAAAGCAAAGTTAAACAAAAAGAATTGTGTTGCGGAAAGTGAAGGAGAGGAGAGGAAACAAACGTATTCATCCAAGTTTGTTCTTTGGTTTCTGACCAAGAAGCCACATAGGGTAGGAACATCAGGAACACGTATAAACACCACTCTTATTATAAGCAACAGAACTTGTGGACTTCAGAGGAGTGTACTTTACAAGAGATGTTTGCAAGGCATTCCATGGAAACTATTCAGTTACTTTATATAACAGCAAGTGCAGACTGTATTTTCCATCTGCTTGTATCAAAGATAACTAGCCATTAGAATGCAGCCATGCAATTCATCAACCAACAGTATATCTCCATTGATGGAAGAAGCACCACCAGGGGATCCAGGGGGAGGCGGCAACAACTCACATCATGCAACTCCATACTTGGTTTTATCATCTGCTCTGGGTGAGAGCAGTATTTCAAGTACAATGGTAAAGAGGGAGAGAGAGAATCTAGGCAAAACGTTACCCCTTCCTTAATGCCTGATGCAGTATTATCTGTCAGTATACAAATACTATTTGATGTTCACATTTTAAGGAAAGCTCTGATATTTGTTTCTGTCTATAGTATAGTCAACTAAAAAGTCTTTTCTCCTTTTATTTGACAGTTTCAGAGGAAATATACCAATTTTCTCCAGAATTCTCTGATAATGTAGCAAACTCTTTTCATCATACCATAGATAACAGCTTCATTTAACCAAGCAAAGATTTTGGATTTTGAATAAAATCCAAATTATAGCAACCTAACAAATAATGCTGGTTAAAGTGCTCTGTTTTACTATACAAGTTCAATCAACTACATTTAATGAAGGGCTATTAAAATAATTTTATGTGTAACTGGAAAAAAGTCAGAGATTTTAATACAGATATATTATAATTTAATATTTTAAATAATAATGTTTTAAATAATGGTATGAGTACCATCCTTGAATTTCTATACTTCTATAAAATAGGAAATAATTTTAGAATTATTTTCTAAGTTATATGAAAGAGCCGTAAACAGTGAGTATCAATCTACTCATCAAATTTAAATTTTTTTACATAAAGCATTAAACTTTAACATTTATATACAATTTTAATGTGATGTTTTTACTGATGGCAATTGGTTTCTGCTTGAAGTACTGAAAGTATGTGCATCACATAACCTACATATACAAAAGAAAACAGTAGGAAGTAATTCTATTTCTTCCTTACCCTAAGCACACACGCTACATCATATTTGAAAACAGTGCCGGCGGTGCCAGTGGCACCGCCTGATGCTCCCTCAGCCAGCTCGGCCTGGAGGAAATGGACTTAGTGGGTGGGGTTGAATTTGCGAGATTTTTGTGTACTGTTTTGAAGTATTTTTGAAGTGTTTTTATGATGACTTGATATTTTGTAATTGTGATTGGGGATTTCTTGAAATGTTTCCGAAATGTTTTTTGTGATGTGATATATTGTTTCTTTGTGAGTGGGGCGGCATATAAGTTGAACAACAACAACGATGATGATAATAAGCAGTTGACTGAGTAACAAAAGTACAGTGTCAACTGGCAACATGCTTATAATGTTAAGCTACTATTTTCTCATGCTATGAAGGCACACCAAAAATAATAATTAACCCAGAAGTAAAAATCAATTAACATAGTTTATTTACATATTTGGACAAAATAAAGAAAATATATATAAAAGGCATTTTAAAAAACTAAATATATCCTTCAGTGCTGCTCTAGTAAATAAAACAATGAAAAGTGCAAACACAGTTAGCTTCTAAAAAGATTTAAAAATTCTAGGTTAACAGAGCTTTCCTGGCAAGTACATTTATGGACTTCTGTGGGAGTACAAGGGGAGGAGTCGTTTGCTGGATTTAAAAGACCCCCTGCCAGAAGCACAACTGCAGTAAGTGATGTTTAAAGCTGTCAGTCCCCTGAGGAGAAGCAGGAAACTCTTTATGACCCCCAAAGTATTTGTTTTCCCAACAGCTCCCTGACACAGCTTGGGATTCTTGAGGTCAGCAACAACCGGAAAAAGAAAGTTCGGCTCTGTCCAAATTAGTTTTGACTGGTCCCTGGGTTCCCAAAGTGATAATCTAACACTTCATTAACAAGTCACTTATTGGAGGAAATTCAAATAAGAGGTTTTTAAGCTACAACTGAACATTTTCAGCCTCAATTTAAAGGGAGCCCAGTCATCACTGGGCACTTCCAACTTTATCCAGTGAATGGCCTAATCTCTCAGCTATTTATTTATTTATTTATTGCAGCCCATTTGGGAAATTTCCCACTCTGGGCAATGTACAAACAAATATCAAAATAACATAATAAAACACACAACAAATTAAAAATAAACCAACCAAATAAGTACATCCTAAAATGGGCACAGAGGTTAGAGAATTATGAAAAGAATTATGAAGTGTTGGGGGGTACTTATTAAATTTAATGTAGACCAATAGTTATTCAAGAAATTATCAAAATGATTTCTGATTGTCTGAAATTACAACTGAAATATTAAGCCTTTATTAATTCATCAGCATATTTCCTGTCTTATTCTAACCATTACACTTAATAATCAATTATATTCATTATGTATATGAAAGAGATCCAAAGCCAAGGTTCCTAGGATCAACTCATATCAGCAAACTATAACATAATAAAGTATGTTATCCTGTACTTTTTAGCATTCATTCATCTCTAGATCATATATCACTAAACAATTTATGTTAGTCTGTCTCAGCATAGCGGCAATTTTTTTAAAAGTGTGACAGAAAGGCAAAATTATTGTGAAAAAATTAAAGACTGACAGGTGTACCATATTTATTTAATTATGAGCTTTCAAGGATCAGAATTCACAATACATGCCCTCTATATTTATAACTATCCCATAACAAGGTTTGAATACAGAGGACAAAGAATAATAGTTCATTCATACAAACAATTTCTAACCCGGTTTAGGGTCGGTTAATTTAAGTACCATAATTAACAGCTTGCCAGTTCCATTTCTGTTAAACTGAATAAGGCAGAGGTGCCCAAACCTTTTGGGCTGCGGGCCAGTAACATGATTCAGCAGGCCGTTCATGTGTTTCCTCCCACTGGAAGCGGAAGGAAAATTTGCCTGTGCAAAACGCTGCCGTAAATATACCTGCGGCTGTCAGAAACGTGTTTATGATAGTTGTGGGTGCTTTATGGCAGCATTTTACACGAGCGGGCACATTTTACTTCCGCTTCTGGGAGCAGCAAGGGTGGCATGGGTCAGATTATTAGGCACCACGGGCCAGATCTGAGCTGTGTGCAGGCCGTAGTTTGGCCACCCCTGAGATAAGGGAATTGCAAAGGGAGTTTCCAGGAGACAGCAGAAACTAGTTACATAACCAAGATCCAGTATATTTCTAAGGGTCTAAATTAGTGGTTCCTGACCTTTTTTGGCCATGCCCCACTAAAACATCTCTAAAATCCTGATTCCCCCCCCCCCCCGCCCCCGTGATATATAATTCTTATTCAAAAAGGGAACTCCTATTCACACGAAGGAAGCCTAAAAGGCCATTAACTTGGTCTGAGCAAGCTTCCAATTACCCCCTTAAAAACAAATTGTCCCTTGTGGGGTGTGTGCCCCACACTGGGAACCATGGATCTAAATAAAGATCAACGTTTCTTGGTATACTACATGTATTAATAATCCAGCTTTCTGTAATATCTTATTGCTATAAAATAGTAAAGTCGCCCAGTCATATCCGTAGTCTCCCTTAAAAGACTTTGATCTCTGTCCTAGAACGAACTCTTAGCCTTACTGTGACAATCAGGTCTAAATGGCATAGAGCTTCTTGCCATGGGTAGAGTTTACTAACTATGGTAATTAACAGTTTGATAATCCCATCAGTGTTAACAAACCACTGTCACTTTCCCTACTGGTCATGTACTTGCACGCCTCCTGTCTAAACAAATAGATTTTGAGCCATAAAAGCTTACAAATGTTTCTTCTTCTTCTTTAAAGTTCCACAATATTTTGCTTTTCTCTTTGCTCTAATTTTGGCACTAAACTTTTAAGGCCGGCATTCTCCATTGTATACCTTAACTAGCACAGACAACACTGGGAAATTAAGACATTTTTTCCTATTAAAAAGTGTTTCTTCAAGTCTGAGAAAATTTCAATTTGCTGCAGTTGATTTACAGCATTATATGGAACTTAAACAAGAAATTAACTTAAATAAATGATTCCATAGACTTTTAATCTTCCATAAATCCAATTATAAAAAGTTGTGAATTACAGCACAGTTTATGAAATCATCAAGATTTATAGTGGCAACTGAACATACTAACTACCTTCCATGTGCATTTATTTAATTAGATACAGTATTCTATTGAACATGACAGAATGGATTTTACCTGCACAATCTGACTTGGCCAGTCATGTTAACAGTATCAACCACTGCATTTTATACATTCATTCAAGGATGCATCTCCATACAATAGCAATTACACTTATATACCTGCCCTATGGCGCTTAGTGCACTCTATGGCGGTTGACAAGTTGATTAGCATTTTGCCCCCAACAAATACTTGTTCTCCATTCAGTGTGATCCCATCACTTTGCTTCCCAGCTTCTGTATATTTCCCCCCTACTAGAAGGCTGCACACATACCTGAGTCAAGCAAGCAGGGAGTGGTGTAAATTCCTCTGTGGCTCTTTCATGCACACTCATGAAATAGTGTCTGCAGTGGTTCAAGTGGCTAAGACGCTGACTGGGAAACGGAAGGTCAGTAGTTTGATTCCTGAGTACTGCAGGACAGAATGAGTTCCCGTCTTTGTCCCAGCTCCTGCCAACCTAGCAGTTCGAAAGCAAGAAATTGCCAGTGGATAAATAGGGACCACTTTGGTGGGAAGGTAACAGTGCTCCGTGCGCTCCGGTGTTTAGTCATGCCTGCCACATGACCACGGAAATGTCTGCTGAAGCAGAGAACGCTGGCTCTTTGGCTTTGAAACAGAGATGAGCACTGAACCCTAGAGTTGGATACAACTGGCTTTCAAGCAAGGGAAACCTTTTACAGGAAAGATCCCCGGAAACAATCTGTTCTCTTTCAAAATTACATTGCATTTATTTATTTATTGCATTTCTATATCACCCATCTGGGATATTTCCCACTCTGGGTGGTAGACATAAGAATAACAAAAATAAAACAAATAACAAAATAAAACAAAAACCACCAAATAAATTCTCAAAAATAAAATACATTGCCTCTAGTGGCCACCTCTGGTAACGGGTCTTGGAGATACGTGTATATATTATGTATTTTAGGTCCCTTGACACCCGATGGGGTAAAAAAAGGAAGCAAAGAAGAAATTTCAGGAATTTTTCACCCAATATTTTCAGCCCATAAATAAGTGAAATTGGGAATGGCCTGTATATATTTCTAAGGAAGAACAATTCTATAAAGCAGTGAGAATGTAAGTGTAATATATATGTTCAGAAACAGTCACAGTCTGTAATAAAGACAAGCAATACAGATGGGAGGCTACTATAAGAGAAACTTTACACATAAGACAACTTCTGCTGCAGGAAGGGAAAGCTAAGGACATACAGTATGGCACAGCAACTTCTAATGGGTGCCTTATTACTACCTGTTTGAGTGATCAAACAGTGACATCTTCAACTAGCAACTACAGGTAAAACTCGGAAAATTAGAATATCATGCAAATGTTCATTCATTTCACTTAAAAGGTGAAACAAATATATGAGACAGACTCACTGCATGCAAAGCGAGAGATGTCATGCCTTAATTAGTTATAATTGTGATGATCATGGCGTACAGCATACATGAGATTATGTGATGATTATAGGGTACATGAGATTGGGGGATTGGGGTTTCCATAAACTGTAAGCCATAAGCATCAATATAACAAAGTAAGGCTTGAATTATCTCGCTTTGCATGTAATGAGTCTATCTCATATATTTGTTTCACCTTTTAAATTGCATTACTGAAATGAATGAACATTTTCACGATATTCTAATTTTCCGAGTTTCACCTGTATTCATCTCTGGATAAAGGAACAGTTTGCTTCCAATAGAATACCATATTCATCTAATGATTTTGAACAAAAGTAGGGGCTTACTCATCCTAATGTCAGATTACACCAATGATCTATCTTAAAAATGTGTCTCCCCACAAAACAGCAACACTTAAAGACAAGGACAAAGAAAAGATCGATCCCACTCATCCCTCAAGATTGTGGTTAGAATATCTTCTCCTAAAGAAACAGCATTTTCAACATATTTGGGTGTTCTCTTCTGGCTCTGTTAAAACTTTCTCATAGTACTCTGATGAGGAGCTCAGAACTGCAAAAGCCTATTCACTTGAAGTCATATAGCAAAGCATGTAAAATATCCACATAGCCATGAAATGCCATCTAACTTTGGAAAAATTTAAAATTATTAGGTACCAGATGGCAACACTTCACTGAAACCTGTTAGGATGGTAGAGGAAAACCTATCAGCAAAACAGTTGAAGCATATGCTTTGCACCTCTACCCAGGACTTGCTGAATTAGGGTGGCTTATTAGAACCAAGTCATGTTCAATTGCAAAACACAGAAGCAAATACTGCCACAAGTTATATTTTTAAATTAACATGGACTTTTTCAGACAGCACCCTGTGGATGACCATAATGAGTGCCAGACAGAAACAATACAAGACACTGAAAGACTTGTTTGAACAAACAATAGGACATAAAAGAAGGGAAGCTGCTGTCCCCTTCCAGATTGCAAGTTCACGTGCTGTCACTTAATTAAGTCTATTCAGTCTGCATTAGCCTCTTGTCCCACTTCCGAAATGGCCATGCTGTTTTCTCTTGCATGTGTATTCTATCCAAGGTACCTGCTGTTAACATCCTGTTTGGGCAGGAAAACACTGGAATGACTACAAATATTTAACAATAGCCAGTATATTATAGAAGCTATAAATGTATGCTGTTCCTCAAGTTTACAGAGCTATTGAGCACTCATAATTTTTTTGAGAACAATGCTGAAGTTGTTTATCACCAATTTATTCTCATTTTTTAAAAAAAAAACCATAAGCAGAGTACTGCTGGAGAAGATAGAAGGCTTCATCAAGTCCAACGTTCAGTTCCCATAGTGGCCAATCCAATGCCTACAAGAAGCTAACAAGTAACAACATTCTTCCTCGACAAAAGACAGTGCCATAACTTTACTGACTACTTTTCTGTTTTGCTTTGTTTTTTTTAGCTAAAATGACAGAGACACTGTTTCACTAACAATGCAAGTAATATTATTGTCATCATGGTATATTGCCATTGCCTTGTCCGCTATGAATTTGTCCAATCTCATTGTAAAGCTTCCTGAGTTGACACATGTCATTGTATCCTACAATACTGTGTTCAATAATCTAATTGTATGGTGTGCGATGAAGTAATTGCTTTTGTGTGTCTTGAGTTTCCCACCATAGTTTCACTTTAAAAAATCCAGTTCCAAAATTCTATCAGAGGAAGAAGCAATTCATGTATAATGAGGCAATCTATACATATAAGGAAGAGGTGTGGACAGTAGGATGCCAAATGCGTTTCCACACCCCTGGAGCATATCCCGTAACACACACACCTTTCGAAATGAGAAACAACACTGCGAGGGTCCCGAGGGCCCTGCGCCCCACAAATTGGACAAAATGGGATAACTACAAGTCCCAGCGCCCCCCTGCGGCATGCCCCAGCCAATCAGGGAGGCTGCGCGCAAGGAACACGAGTGCAGGAGAGGCGGGGCTGTAGGCAGAAACACCAACGGCTGCCATGCACATACACAGCAGCCATGGAGAACTCGAGTAACCCTCTACAGAGGGGGGCTGCAAGGATTGCGAGCCAAGTCCCCACGGCCCAGCCTTGCCAGTGGCCACAGAGAATTCAGGCCACGGCCCAAGGTGGCCAGACTCCCTGGTGGCGTTTCCATGTCTACGGAGGTGCCTCCATGAGCACAAGACAGAGGCCAGAATCTGTGAGGGAACATCTGGCCAGGGAAAGAAGAGGAGCAAAAACCCACGCCAGTGCCCACAGGCTGCTGTCGGAGGCAGGGACCACCTGGCTGGCCATGATCCCCCCTCCCCACCAAACCAGCAATCCCCCTCCTCCCGGAACCAACTCCCTGCTTGGCCAGCCGGACAACGGCAGGACTTACCGCTCTTCTTCCCCTCCTCCTCTGCCTCCACCTTTCCCCTCAAATGGCAACGGAGAACGGAGCACAGAAACATACAGACTTCTGGGTGAGGCTGGTATGCAGGCCCGGTCCCCTCCCCCCTCTGTGTGTGTGTGTGTGCGTGCGTGTGCGCATACGCTCTCCCCCCGAACCAAAACCCTGCCTGGCCGGCTGAAAAACAGGACTCACTGGTCTTCTTCCCCTCCTCCTCCTTACCCCTCAAATGTCGACAGAGATCGATGCACACAAACATACGGACATCCAGGTGAGGTTGGTATACAGGCCTGGCCCCCTCCGTCCTCTCTCTCTCTGTGTCTCAGTCACCAGCAAACCAGGAAAACACACCACACCGGAAGGTGAGCCCACCCACCCCACCCCCCAAAAAATCCCCGGGCACAGCCAGGCACCTCTGCTAGTAGGATATAAAATGCAATCTATTGTAGAAACCTAGGATGAAAGGTTTTGGCCACCCTGCCCAATTCTTCTTCATTGAAATAGAATTAATTAAATCTAAGTATTTTCAATCTTCTTTTGTGTCCCGATCAAAACTTGGACTGCCAAAATGAAACCACTTTCTTCGCTTTGTTGTTGCCCAAAACCAAGTTTTCATTGGTGCATGAGTTTTAAATCAACTTCTCTTTCTACCGATTCTTGACATTGTACAAATATACAATGTTAATTGTACAGATTCCTAAAATGTCTGTTCCAGACAAATACAGGCCTGAAGTCCATCACTACACCAATAGCCATCCAACTCTAAATACTATTTTATATCCCTATTGCCTAGAAAGGTATGTGTTAAGGTTGTGACTTTTGACATTTGGAATTTGTGGACATTTTGGAGGATGAGCAAATATGAAATGATCTGTTTCATAGAACTATTTTGGTCTATGATTCTGATTATACTTTGAGAATGTAATCTATTAACCATGCATTATTAAGCTGTGCTCACTGTGAAGACCTGCAATAAAATCATGTTTGTAATATGGCAACAGTATGACATTGTCCTTGGTATCAGTTTTCTGTATCCACTGACCAGCTATTGTCTGAGGCAATTCCTGCACACAAGGTGATGGGGAACATTCATTACTGGGCTTGAATTATGGTGCTAAAGAGAAAAAGTAGCTATTTTATCCAGAGATAATGGAGACAGA
The DNA here is from genome assembly GCA_035047305.1 of Bradypodion pumilum. Lineage (NCBI taxonomy): Eukaryota > Metazoa > Chordata > Lepidosauria > Squamata > Chamaeleonidae > Bradypodion > Bradypodion pumilum. The sequence continues at coordinate 485,160,886 of JAWDJD010000001.1, forward strand.
ATCCCCACAAAAGAAATTACTTCCATGTGCAGATCCCAAACCCTTTGTGGCATACGTCTAGGTCCTAACCCTCTGTTGGGGTAAACAGATACAGCCTCCTTGAAGATTGTTGTATTTCTGAACCAAAATTGGGGGTGCCCTGGAAATAGCAACCTTGTGTTGCCAGGTAATCTTTCTCACACTAGGTAAGGTGAAAGGAACTGCAGAATGAACTCACAAAAAGGTGGCTTCATTTTGGCAGTTTCACATCTGGCCTAGACATGGAAGAAGAACCCTCTCTTCTCATTTTCCATGTGTGGAAGACAATGAAGCCGTAGAGACTCTCCAACAAGCAACAATCTAATTTTTTCAGTGCTCTTGCTTTGGTCTACATGTGAACAGGAACCCTTCCTCTGCATGTATCTTATTTTCCATATATAGAAAGTGACAACAGAAAATGGAGGCTAAGCATTCCCTACAAATGACTGTGAGTCTGTCTTTGAAGGTAAGAAAATCTTGAGTTGTCTTTCTTTTTCCATTTACCCAAACTGCTGGGCCACACACCAGCTATTTCTCTTTGACAGATTTTATCTCTGCATTTTGTTCATGGAAAGGAAGAGGCAGCTGCTTTCTCTCAGGGAATGAGCTTCTATTTTACTCCATGTAATACTGCAATTAGATTTTAAAGGAGTGTTTTGGACTTCCATTGAAGGACAGACTCCAGATTCCTAGGAAGAAAACAGTGCCTATTTTAGTCTAAAGCACAACTGAAATCTAAAAGAGGCTTTCATTATAGTTAATACAATAGGCTTTAATTAAACAACACCCTGTGAGACTGCTGCTACCTCCCACTTTCTACTAGATCCATAATGGCGAACCTTGGCACTCCAGATGTTCTTCGACTTCAATTCCCAGAAGGCCAAGCCCCCATGAATCCACATGAATGGTTTTACTGTGACTCATCCGGCCTACGCCACCCTCGTCACTCCTGGAAGTGGAAGTAAAATGTGCCCATATGGGCGCGTTTTACTTCCGCTTCCAAGAGCAACGAGGGTGGTGCAGGTCGGAGAGTCACAGTAAACTCATTCATGTGGATTCACAGGGGCATGGGCTTCTGGGAATTGAAGTCAAAGAACATCTGGAGTGCCAAAGTTCACCATCACGCCACTAGATAGAACTTCCTCCAAATATTAACCCTCAACTCACCAGCAAAATTATTTTATTTCAATATTTTCATCCGATTACTCATACCCACAAAGCCTCAGAACAGCTAGAGCCTGATTTGATAATATAATCACTTGCCATAAACCAATTCCAACATATGATGCCATTTTCCATGGATTTCTAGGTGTAGCGTATTCAGAAATGGCTTGCCATTCTCTTCTTTTGGGTGCACTCTGGGACTGTGCAGCTTGCCTAGGTTCACACATGCTGACTCTCCACCTTCAAGGTGGGGAATAGAATACCCAGTTCCTGGCTCTGCAAGCAGGTGCTCCGTCTCACTAAATTGTTTGGCCAGGCAGCTTACTTTTCAGTCTATCCAGGTTATCCTGGTATGGTAATAGAGTAGAGCATACTGCTAGCAACTCAATGCCAACCATCAGGCAGTGGTTAACTAACCTGACAACCCTAAGAACTAATGGTCTTGGGTGGCCACAGGATGATGGTCTCAAGTGGATTAAATCCCACTTGAATCCATCTTGATGGAGAGCTGCAGCTTCATCCACGTTGGTCTGGGGCTAATGAGGACTTTGTGTGCCAAAAGGGCTCAGGACCAGAAAGTGACTCGCTGAATTGGACCACTGTCATGGTGTCATACTGCGATGTAGAAGGCAAATGGAAGATCTGTGCATTATATTCTCAGGACAATCTTCATGACTAATAACCATAATGATGGGCAATATTCGGAATCAGATACAGCACTTAAAGAAGAAGTTAACTTTCATTTGGTTAATAGTAAATTTGTTCTAGAATACTCTTGGCCTGTGTTATGACTGAAACTGGGACTTTCATGTCATTAGTGTCATGCTCTCCAGCAATTCTGAAAGTTTCTACCTTAAGGCTTTCTCAAGAGAGAGCTAAAAATAAATGAGGCTATCCAGTCACAAAATGAGATGGAGCAAAACATGTCAGAGGCAGACAGCACCTTGAATAACACAGCTCTGATACTGAGCTGTCATAACTTATCTAATTGACAGGGCTTTTTTTGTATCCCGTTTTTATTCCAAACATACATGTGCCCACACTCGTTAACTCAAGCATAAAATGATAAGAAGGACTTGAAGCTGGACTGGTAATATTTTACAAAAACTTCCCCATCAACAAGAGAAACATCTTGAAAATGAAAGGGAAGCAATAAAATGATTTGGTACAGTTTTCAGCAACTTAGACCGGCAAGGCACGCCACAAAGTTTGCCAAGAGAACCCTATGGACCAAAACAAAAGGCAAAACAAGGGGATGCTCAGCACAGCAGATCTGAAAAGGGGGAGGGATACGAAAGGGAGAGGAGAAATACAGTGTTGCAGGGAACAATACTGCATAGGGACATGGAATGTGAGGTCTATGAATCAAGGAAAACTGGAAGTGGTAAAAAATGAGATGGAACGAATAAGCATTGACATCTTGGGCATCAGTGAGCTCAAATGGACAGGGATGGGTGAATTCAGCTCTGGAAACCATCATATCTACTACTGTGGGCAAGAAAACCTTAGACGAAATGGAGTAGCCATAATTGTCAATAAAAGAGTGAGAAAAGCAGTAATGGGATACAATCTAAAAAATGACAGAATGATGTCAGTCAGAATTCAAGGCAAACCTTTCAATGTCACTGTGATCCAAATATACGCACCAACCACTGGTGCAGATGAAGCCACAATGAACTAGTTCTATGAGGACTTACAACACCTCATAGAACAGACACCAAGAAATGATGTCCAAATTATATTAGGAGACTGGAATGCCAAAGTAGGAAATCAAAAAGTGGAGAGAATAACAGGCAAATTTGGTCTTGGAACACAGAATGAAGCAGGGCAAAGATTGATAAGAGTTCTGCCAAGAGAACGCACTGGTCATAGCAAACACTCTCTTCCAGCAACACAAGAGGCGACTTTACACATGGACATCACCAGATGGCCAACACCGAAACCAGATTGACTACATACTCTGCAGCCAAAGATGGAGAACCTCCATACAGTCAGCAAAAACAAGACCTGGAGCAGACTGTGGCTCAGATCACAACCTACTGATCGCAAAATTCAGGCTTAGACTAAAGAAAATAGGGAAAACACGGAGACCAGAAAGATATCACCTAGACAGCATCCCTAAAGAATACACGGTGGAGGTGATGAACAGATTTAATGGCTTAGACTCGGCAGACAGAGTACCAGAAGAATTATGGACGGAGATGAGGGACATCATGCAGGAAGCAGCAAAGAAAACCATACCAAAAGAACAGAAGAGTAAGAAAGCAAAGTGGTTGTCTGATGAGGCTCTTAAAATAGCAGAGGAAAGAAGGAATGCAAAAGTCAAAGGAGAAAGGAAAAACTACAATCATTTGAACACAGAATTCCAAAGAAAAGCAAGGAGAGATAAGGAAAACTACCTAAAAGAACAGTGCAGAGAAATGGAGGAAAACAACAAAAGAGGCAGAACCAGAGATCTTTTCAAAAAAATCGGGGAAATCAAGGGAACATTTAAAGCAAAAATGACCATGATAACGGACAAAGACGGAAAGGAGCTAGCTGATGCAGAAGAAATTAAGAAAAGATGGAAAGAGTACACAGAGGAACTTTACAAAAAGGACCTCAACACTCCTGATAATCACAATGATGAAGAAATTGAACTTGAGCCAGACATCCTGGAGAGCAAAGTCATAAAGGCCCTAAAGAGCACTGCAAACAACAAAGCTAGTGGAGATGATGGTATCCCAGTTGAATTTTTCAAAGCGCTAAAAGATGATGGTGTCAAATTACTGCATTCAATATGTCAGCAGATTTGGAAAACAAAACAGTGGCCACAGGATTGGAAAAGATCAGTATACGTCCCAATCCCAAAAAAGGGCAATGCCAAAGAATGTTCAAATTATCGAACAATCGCGCTCATCCCACATGCCAGCAAGGTGATGCTCAAGATAATACAGGATAGACTTCAGCAGCATGTGGAGAGAGAATTACCAGAGGTGCAGGCTGGTTTCAGAAGAGGCAGGGGGACTAGAGACCACATCGCCAACATACGCTGGATCATGGAGAAAACAAAGGAATACCAGAAACAAGTTTATTTTTGTTTTATTGACTACTCTAAGGCATTTGACTGTGTGGACCACAACAAGATGTGGCAAGTAATTAAAGAGATGGGAATACCAGAGCACCTCATATGCCTCCTGAGAAATCTGTACATGAACCAAGAAGCAACAGTTAGGACAGAACATGGAATAACAGAGTGGTTTGGAATAGGAAAAGGAGTAAGACAAGGCTGCATTTTGTCACCATGCTTACTCAACCTATACACAGAGCACATAATGCGCAGTGCAGGGATGGAGGAATCACAATATGGGATTAAAATCGCTGGGAGAAACATCAATAATCTGAGATATGCAGACGATACCACCCTAATGGCAGAAAGTGAGGAAGACCTAAAGAATCTCTTGATTGGGCTGAAGGAGGAGAGTGCAAAAGCTGGCTTGAGACTCAATATCAATATCAATATCAAGAAAACCAAGATAATGGCAACAGGCCCCATCAGTTTCTGGAAAATAGACGGGGAAGAGGTAGAAGCAGTGACAGATTTTACTTTCTTAGGATCAAAGATCACTGCAGATGGGGATTGTAGCCATGAAATAAAAAGGCGACTGATTCTTGGGAGACAAGCGATGAGAAACCTGGGGAACATAGTGAAAAGCAGAGACATCACATTGCAAACAAAAATTAGAATAGTCAAGGCAATGGTTTTCCCAGTAGTAATGTATGGATGTGAGAGCTGGACAATTAGGAAGGCTGAACGCAGAAGAATAGATGCCTTTGAAATGTGGTGTTGGAGGAGGGTTTTGAGAGTCCCCTGGACAGCGAGGAGAACAAATAGGTCAATCTTAGAAGAAATTAACCCTGACTGCTCATTGGAAGGTCAAATAGTAAAGATGAAGCTAAAATACTTTGGACATCAAATGAGAAGGGAGGATTCACTTGAGAAGGCATTGATGTTGGGAAAGGTGGAGGGCAAAAGAAGAAGGGGGAGGCCAAGGATGAGATGACTAGATGGTATTGTAGACACAATGGGCATGGAGCTGGGAGGGCTGAGGGGGATGGTGGAAGACAGAGGCGCCTGGAGGAAAATGGTCCATGGGGTCGCAAAGGGTCGGAGTCGACTGTGCGACTGAACAACAAAAGAGCATTCAAAATGTTTCGAACTATAATTTTCAGAATTTTCATCCTTTGTAAGAGGCTAGTTGGATCTAAGCTAAAGTCCAAAATATCAGAAGAGCCAGGTTCTAAAAGGCCAATAAGTAGCATATCAGAATTGGTCCATTCTCAGCATTCTCTCTGAACTCTCATGTACTCAACCACACACACTCATTCCCATGTAAGAGACATCACATAGGTCCGTGATGGCGAACCTTGGCACTCCATGTGTTCTTGGACTTCAATTCCCAGAAGCCCAAGTCTCTGTGAATCCACACAAATGGGTTTACGGTATGTGTTCTTGGACTTCAGTTCCTAACAGCCCAAGTCTGTGAATCCACACAAATGGATTTACTGCACTTATGCGCAGTAAACCCATTCATGTGGATTCACAGAGGGCTGCTGAGAATTGAAGTCCAAGAACACCTGGAGTGCCAGAGTTTTCCATCACTGACATAGGTTATACACCAAGAAAGCATGATAGGATACTTTATGAGTCTTCGGAGCTTTATGAGTCTTTGGAGGATAACATGAGCAAGAATGAATAAATTGTTCCTTTCTTTACAAACCATTTCCTAAAGACAATTATATCTGCCAATTATGACTTCCGGGGGTTATAACTGGGACTCTGACATTTCCAGATCTAGGAAATGGATGTGATGCTTCATCTCCCTTTCTATTTAATGCACATAGGTCAGAAATAAGGTTCAGCTTTGATCAAAGAACAAGTCTGATAATGTGGACATGATAAGCCAGTAATAGCTCCAAATCCAAAATAGCAAGCCAGTCACCCTTGTGCCTTATTTAGCTATAATACTAATAATTAAAAATCATCAGTTTCATGCAATTTATACAACCCAAAAGCAGGCACGGCTGAACTTGCCATCAGAGATATTTCACAGCTACTGCAGTGGCTCAAGTGGCTAAGATGCTGACTGGAAGGCGGGAGGTCAGCAGTTCGACTCCCGAGTACTGCAGGATGGAATGAGCTCCCATCTTTGTCCCAGCTCCTGCCAACTTAGCAGTTTGAAAGCAAGAAATTGCAAATACTGTGGAACCTCATACAACAATTGCTCCGTATAGCAATGAAATTACATAACAATTAGGTTTTGGGGGGAAAATGGTGTCCCGCACAACAATTTTCCCTATGGAAAAAAATCGTACAACAAATTTTCAATGGGAAAAACCACTTAGTAAAAAAATTGTTGTACGATGCATCCCATAGGGAAAATCACTATACGATGAATGCATCGTATAGCAATTGTTTCATACAACAACAAGCCCCGTGGAACAGATTAAAATTGTTGTATGAGGTACCACTGTACTGTAGATAAATAGGGACCACTTCGGTGGGAAGGTATACCTTTACTATACATACAAAATGGCTTACAAGACTATGAAACTGCTCTAGTTGCAGGATTTTATGTGAAAGTCTAGTCAATAAATAAATTAATTCAAAAACTTTGCTCCTTGATCTCAACAGGTTTGAACACTAAGATATTCCAAATTTCTTCTCACATACAGTTCCTCTAAACCTAGACTGACCAGTGTCTCATCTGAATAGCAAAGAAGGGTCAGGAGCCACCATTTCCACTGTGACATAAGAACAATCAGACAGGCAATGTGTATAATCCCTGCCCAGTCAGGAACATTCTTACTAGCCTTGCACAAAGAGATCAGTTGTCACTTCAGCTCTGAGGCTATCTGCTCAATTTATCTTTTAATTACTTTATCTGAGTTCTAACTCATATTCACCCACAATTTGTTTCAGCTTTTAAAATCCTACTTTAGAAATCAAAGAAGGTGAGAACCAAAACCCAATATGCCACAATTATTATGCCACTCAGGATGCCAAAGGCTGGTCACTGGCAGCTGAATCCAAAAACTAATCTGAACCACATAGTAACATTTAAGTAAGTATCATTCATTCAATGGGTTTACTCTGTTTGGGACTAACGCTTGGATTTATTCTGTAATCTCTATATATAGTAGTAAATCTATATAGTAAATCTATATATATATATATATATATATATATATATATATATATATATATATATATATATATATATATATATATATATATATATATATATATATATATATATATATATATTTATTTATTTATTTATTTACTACTGTTGTCTACAGCTGCCTGGAGAATTCTGGCAGTAGTAGTCCAAAAGTGCAAATCTGTGCACCTTTACATAAAACACAAGCACAAGGATAGAGAGACATATACAGCCATATAATCAGTGTAATTTTCTGAATTGTTTCTTTTAAACAAGTGACAACTTGTTTACTCCTTGTAGCTTTATTTTTCAAATCATCACTTTGAACCTGAGCATAGCTCTGGACCCTTTACAGATGAAATAACTGAGAAAACAGTGTTCGGTTTTTCCTTGCTCATTAGCTTTGAACCTTACCAGTAGCAATAATACAAATCTATGTTCCACAAAATGGATAAAAGTTAGATCTTAGAAAACAATTTTCCACAGAAAATTAGGACAAACTTTTGACTGGGCTGGTAGTGCAATGGATATGGCTTTCAATATAGTGCCATCTTGTGGCCAAATGCAACACCTGCAAGCAATCCAAATTTGCAAACTTTGAGGTTAACTGTAGCAATAATGCTTAATACTAGGAGGAACCCAGCACTTCATAATTCTTCAAATTATACAAAATTAGCTGATTATGCCATAAGAAGCAATATATTGCACTACTGGGCCCAGAGTTAACCTTCAAGTGTAAAAAAATACTATCAATTCATAATAAATTACCTTCTATATGCTCCTGGAAACGAGCATTCCATTATAGGTGTCAAGGGCTACAAAATCTGTCTCCATTAAGTAAAATTTCTTCTTTAAAAGACCTATCTATGATCATGCCCGTGACTCACCAAGTGTTGTACCATCTTCACCCATAATGCACTTCATAGTTGAGACAATTTGCTGAACAACTGGAGGAGATAATGATGTGGCATATACTGCACTGTGAGAATGGACACGAAGGTAATCAATCAGCTCCTGAAAAAGTGAAAATAGCAGGCTATCAGATATTATTCTAATGGACAGGTTCAATGGCAAAATTGGAAGAGAAGCTGGTTAACAATCTTTCCCCAGAAACCCTCCGTTTCAAACAGCTGGGAGATGCAGAAAATCCATCAATCACTTCAACTGAATCAGTCCCTTTAAGTTTAGCGGGACCTTGTGTTCAAAAATATCAGTAGATATACGAAGACTGGGTAGGAAAGCTTGGAAAATTATAGAAGTTGCTGCCGCTAGTAAAATACATATTAACGTGGGCCATAGCATTCTGTATAAACATCACTTTTTATACACTATCTCATTCCAACGTTAAAAGGATAAGGGATGTTCAAAGCTAGATCCTGGTGACTATTCTAGCACCAGATTGCACAAGCGCCTTCTGCTGATATATAAAATGTTTTTTAAAAACTGAAGCAATGGCCATGTTTTATTAATTAATCTGGCCTTAAAGAGCATGTAACAACTGTATGCTCTTTTATGACAAGGCAATGATATGATTTCATCTTCAGTTATTATGTAATGCTAAGTGAGACATGAGTTAATTTTGCATTTGTATTAAAGTAACATAATTAAGGGACTGTGGTAGCTTAGTGGTTAAGACGCTGAACTTGTCTACTGGAAGGTCAGCAGGTCAAAGACCTAAGTGCTGCACAAAGGAGTGAGCTCTTGTTGTCTGATCCAGCTCCGGCCAACCTAGCAGTTCGAAAGCAAGAAATTGCAAGTAGATAAATAGGTACCACTTTATTTGGAAGGGAACAACATTCTTGTCATGCTTGCCGCATGTCCATGGAAACATCTGCAGACACAGACAGTACTGGCTATAAAATATAAAATAATATAAATATAAAATATAAAATATTAGCTATAAAAGGAAATGAGCACCGAACCCTAGAGTCAGATATGACTGGCTTTTGAGCAAGGGCAACCTCCACATTTATCATAATTAAAGGTTAATCCCCTTGAAAAGGTTAATATTTAAGATCTTGAAAATAATTATCTACCTTAACTTCATTAACATATAGCTGCCATTAATGTTTTTTCAAACAACAAAAACTGTTACAATATTTTTGTCAATTTAACTTTATGACCAATTATATATTATTATTGTTAACTAATAGGCATAATTATTATCATCTAGAATCCTCATGGCCATTTTGAGCACAAATGAAGCAACTCTCAAAAATGACTTTGCATCTAAACCAGTCTCTTGAGGTTCCTCAGGAAGTAGCTTCTTTCCCTTCCTGCTCCCTCCCGACTTTATCCTGAATGACCAGCTGTAATAATATGTAACTTTGATTTTGCATTACATGCTACTTTCCTGCATTTTATACACCTTCTGAGTTCTTTGTATTTACTCATTTAGTTTACTGCCTATTCATTTATTTTACTGTTTACTATACATCTCAAGAAAGTCTTATGTAATTATTACAAATGTATCAATATCATAATAGATTCCTTGTAATTACATTTAAACTCTATATTTCCACAGATTCAGTACAAAGAACTGGATATTAAACTAGAATTGGATTCTTGAGGTACCACTTGGTAGGAACTGCAACACTAGCTCACACAAGTTGTGTCTGTGTGAGTCAACGTAGTGGTTCCCACTTAGTGGAATCCATAGCTTGAGGTTCATGTATCCCCCACCCACCATTGTTACTGAACTAATCTCCACTGGAAAAAAGATAGAATATTAAACAGGGGTCTTATGTTATCCCAAAGTGGGTAATTCCCCATTCACTCAAGCAAGCACTTAAGGCAATATATAAATGATCACCATGTAGTCCCATTCTTGCATCTGATGAAGTGGACTTGATTCCTTAAAGCTCACATGAAAATAAAGCAGTTAATATTTAAGGTCCCATAATGTTTTTGTCTTTTTTAAAAACTGTTTTCTTCTTGCCTGATAATACACATTCTATAATTCAGTGACCAGAATCCTACATGTCATGCCCACCAACAGAACACCAGTGGTGTAACTTTCAGCAGTGAGCTGCCATAAGAATTCAGGGCAGGTGCTTCCTCCCATACACCAATTGTATGCCTAAGTATGCAATAGGAAATACCTATTCTGACTTTGTTGTTATTGTTATGTGCTATTAAGCAGGAATTGAACTACAGGAACCCTAATAGGGCTTACAAAATGAGATATTTAAGGAGTGGTTTTGCCAGTGAGCTTCTATGGTTCAACGGGGTTCCGAACCCAGGCATTTGGAGTTCTAGTCTGTTGGGTATTCCTATTCTGACTTAATTTGTAGCTACTGTATTCACTTTTAAAAATTATTTAATTTAAATTTAATTTAATTGTTCAACTTGTATGCTGCCCCACTTGCAGAGCGACTACAGGTGGCTAACAAAGAAACAAAATATCACAATTACATGGTATCAAAAACAATTACAATTACATAATATCAAAAACATTTCAGAAACATTTCAAAGGAACCAAATATCGCAATTACAATTACGAAATATCAAACCATCATTATACAAAAACACTTCAATAATAAACTGAGATTATTAAACCATACAAAAACACAACGTCCGATAATGGCGGCGGCGGTCTTGGAGCCACCTGAGCTGCACAGCTGCTGTTCCCTCCAGGCCGGTTGGCCTAGGGAGCGTCCGGTAAAGGCAGCGGTGGCGGTCTTATAGCCGCCCAAGCCGTACAGTTGTTGTTCCCTCCAGGCAGGCTGGCCAAGAGAGCATCCGGAATCTATGGATGTTGACTCCAACTCCCACCAGCTGCATCAAGCCCACCAGTAGTCATTGTCCAACAACAGTGAGGACCACATAGGTTCCCCATGGCTGTTCAAAACTGGTAAAATATGCTGAACTCTGACATTTGCTAGTTATTACTGAAGCAAGACAGGAAAAGAGGGGAAGACGTAAAGTACCAGTGTGTCAAACTACAACTAAGTGACAGGTAGTTGCATCCTCTGATCCAAGAACAGCAACAGAACCATTTTTAGGGGTAGTTGCTGCAAATCCCCTTTGCTGGACATAGAGAAGTCATTTAGGCCCTACAGTTTGAGCAGGCTGGCTTCTTAATACTTTGGCTCGCTCCTGCTGTGTGCAGGTAGAGCCCTGTCCACTAAAAGGAATTCTTGCAGGCTATAGTTTGTAGGCATGCTGAACATTATGCCACTGGCATAAAGACAATGGAAAGTTGCCTAACTGTATGGCATTTCACGAGGATGGGCATGCTTGGCAAAATGATATAACTTGTAGTTTCCAGAAGTCAGATGAAAAATGGCTGCATTATAATATTTGAAATGTTAGAAATTTTTCCCTTGCATTTCACATATTTTTCTGATGAAAAAGAAAAGAGCTGCTGAATTGGAACCAACTTACAAACCCTAATAGGGCCTCAAGTTATAGTTTAAACTGTTCTACCTTCATGGGTGACTTGAGATTTGAACGGAGGTCTACTGAGGTCTAGTTCATCCCTCTACAGCAGTGTTTCCCAACCTTTGGTTTCTGGATTTCAATTTCCAGAAACTTAAGTCAATTCTCCAAATCACTGAACAGCCAATGTACTGATTTAGGCTTCTGAGAACTGAAGTCCCCGTGGGAAATGGGCCTCAGGTTGGGAACCATTGCTCTACAGTATATTGGACATATACAGTTTACATTATTTCAAAAAGGAGACAAAAACTTGGTTAACTGATGAGTGCTGAAGTATGTGTCTCTATCATCATTAAACAGTCAGTGTGTAGGAACTGTCTGTGGGGAAGAAGTCTAGAGAATAAGTAATGTGAAATAATGGATTGTAACTAGGGGATTTGCAGGTAAGATTACAATATCATATGTATGAGCAAAAACACATGTGCTGAGACTGTTGTATCATGAAGGGTATGACCAGGATATACATGCCCTGCCACAAAGTCAGCTAAGTGGACAGTATAGCAGTGTTTGTCCTGGAGGTAAATACTGAAGTCCTCCAATGTGGTATAGTGGATAGACAGAGTGATGGACTAGGACTCAAGAGGCTTGGGTTCAAATACTTTTTTAACCATGGAAGAGTATTGGGGTGTTGAAGTAGTAAAATCACTTGTTAAATATCTTGCTTACCTTATAACCCCTATCAGGGTTGCTATAAGTCAATTCTGTCTTTGTGGCACATAACACCATCCTATAGGTATTTACAGAATGATTGACATGTTAGGTATGTGGACTGAAAAGAGATCTGGGACAAGGCAGAATGGCAGCAAATGTAAGATATATTTATCTTCAATGTCCAGAGTGTGGGTAAATTATAATAAATAGAAAAAGTTAAAGATGTGAGATGTGCACTGACTAGTATAAGTGAACAAAGGATAGGGAGCATAATGAATTGATGAAGTTAGCAAATTTCTAGGATAGCAAGTATGTTGGATAAGTCAGACTCAAATATGTGAGACAGTAATGAGACAATCACAAGACATATAATAGACAGGTTGAGAAATAGTGTCTAATCAACATAATTGGCTCCGCAGGCCTTAGGTTGGGAATCCATGGTCTAATCAATGACATGATTTTAAGGTAACTACAGCAAGAGACAGGCACTATTCTTCACTCTTGACATAGAAATTAAAGTAGGGCGTAGTTAAAGGAAAGAAACCACTCTCCATATTTTCAATGTTAAGAACAAGATGACTCAAGACATAGTGGAACAAGAAAGGACAGTGCAAAATGGAATAATAGAAATGCAGCTGTGAAGACTGGAGATTGGATGACAGAAATGTTTGCATGGTTTCCTATCCTGCCTAATCTGATTTATCACCTAGAAATGGTAACAGTTTCTCATTGCATTTGCCACAAATTTCACCCATTTCTTTGCTGCTGTGATCAATTACTGTAGTCTTGGCTGTCATTCTACCAATTCCATTCTGTCTTACTTCAGCCTTCATCATAACTTCACACCATTTGCATGCCTTCAACCCTAGATTACATCACTTCCATTACATTATTTCACAGACATATACTGTAATTGTATCTGCAATCAGCTTCTGACTCAGTTTTTACTAACAGCAGAAAAAAGTCTTACAGCTGGTACTGTATTCTGCTTCAACTATCTGCTTCTCCAAGTCACCCAAAATGAGAAAACATATGTAAGAAGTCTAAAGTGTAAACAAGTGGAATACAAAAGGCAGTGATAATTTTATTGTTTACATGAACTGCACCAGCAATCTTACCTGAAGCAAAGCAATCACCATGGCGCTTAGTACATTCTCTGAGCAGTTCACAAGTTAATTAGCATTTTGCCCCCAAAGGATTTCTTCCTGGACTTAAAACATTTAAACCTAAAAACACCAAGCTTTCCCCCCAAACCTCTTGTTACCTTCTTGCCTCCAATGTATCCTCCAGCAGCTCCAAAGCTCTTGGTGAAAGTCCCCATTATGACATCTACATCCTCAGGGTCGAGTCCAAAATACTCCACCACACCACGACCATTGGGACCCAGTGCTCCTATACTATGAGCTTCATCCACGTACAGGTAAGATTTGTACTTCTTCTTAAGGGCAATCACTTCAGGCAGCCGGACAATGGACCCTTCCATACTATTGTAAAAAACAAAACAAAAATACTCTCAAATTATAGTCTCAATGATATCCAAATCCCATTAGACAAGGAGCCACTTAATTAATTTCCAGGCAATTAAACATCCTTGACTAAATGCAAAATCTTATGAAATTATGAAATATGCCCTATTTTAAAAATGGGTAGAAGATTTTACAATCTGTTTCACAATAGGTCAGTTGAAAGGAACTGCAGAATGAACTCACTAGAAGGTGACTTCATTTTGGCAGTTTCATATCTGGCCTAGAAACGGAGGAAGAAGAAGATTCATCTTCCTGAAGGAATAAAGTATAACCAGTAATACAAAGCTAATATTAATATTATTAATATTAACAACAACGGACAATCATCCCTGAAAGTACGAATATGTCTGTACCTGTATATGCCTTCAACAATGATGAGAATTTTTTTCCAGGGTCTGTGTGTGCGAGGTTGTCCGTATACAATGGCATCTTTGAGCAGCTTCTCCAAGCTTTGCATATCTATACACAAAAGATGATTCCAAAGAACTTTGTTATATTAGTAAAAAGACTGATTATGGCAAACTACTGCTTGAGCAAGGTTGACCAAAGAGTCCCCTTATATCGTTGACTATGCCATTTCAATTCCTTCCTGAAGTATCACCAGTGAAGTCAGCTTTCTGTGGTATACCACATCCTTTAAGTTTCCCCCATAGGTAGAGGTCAAGGGGTGTTAAGTCAGGAGAAAGTAGGGGAAACTCAACCTCACCTCTTCAAAATGGTCTTGCGCTCCTTGAACAACAATGCATGTCACATGGAGACATATTAATTCTTTTGAGCAAACTTCATACTACACATTGGTATCATAATTCAATTAAACTTCAATAAGTAAGACACAGAGAACATTTCTTAAATTTTGTATACATTTTGGCACCATCTGTATTATAGGGTTCAACAAAGTAACTGCACTGCTCCCCAGTGCAACCCCTCAATATGTCAGTCTGACACTGAACATCTACATTTTCAGAGCATGCTCCTAAATGACTGCACACCAAACAACCTTCTGAGAAAGACTCACTGTTGTGTTTGAAGATTCGAATTGTTGCTCCTGAAAGTCTTGCTCCTAGTACTAGAGATGCATGATTCAACTCATCACTTAGTATCAGACAACCCTAAAAAAGAAAACAGAAGGAAAGGAAATATTACAGAGGAAAAATTATGAACTTTAAAAAAACCTGATTACTGGATGAAAAATATCATAACCTGCTGGTCTTTCCAGATTCATCTCCCCTCCACACACACAATTCTACAATGTTTTTGGCTGGGTGGCAAACAGGCATAAAATCCTTACAAAACCACACATCAGTACTTTTAATTATTTTGACACCTAGAGGAGAATTCTTTTCTGCTTACTTAACTTTAGGGTCAAGCTTCTCTACTGCTCTAACGTGCGTTTGAAGATGTACAGGGAAGACCTTTTAAATTACCAACAAGATACTATCTTAAGGAAGCAATCTTCAATAAACATTTAAAAATAAATTTTCAAGATTCTCAACTACAGTAGTTAGTATATTACCCCCACTTGGGCATGGGGTATCTTGATTTCAAGGGAGGTAAGAATAGTTTGACATTTAATATCAAGATTTCCGTTACTTGGAGGATTGGAAAAATTATATCCATTCTTTTCTTAGAATGCATCTTCTAGAACATGGGTCGGCAACCTATGGCCCATGTGCCAGATCCATCCCACAGTGCCAAATCAGCTGGCCAATGCCCTTGCTTCAGCCGCCGCTGGTAAAAGCAACCACGGATGCATTTAAGATAGCTGCAAACGCATTTATGACAGCCGTGGATGCGTTTATGGCAGCCATAAATGTATTTACGACAGCCGTGGACGCATTTGCGGCAGTTGTAAACACATGTACGACAGCTGCAGACATGTTTATGGCAGTGTTTGCAGCAGAGGGACCACCGGTTTAGCCCCCTCAACTGTCTGAATGAGCGTGACCCGGCCCCCGACTTAAAAAGGTTGCCGACCCCTGTTCTAGAATCATACTATGACATGCAGTAGTATATATTTTATAATCTTGTCATTTTTCTTGGCATTTTGTGTTGATGGAACCATAGTTCACCTTGTTAAAGTCCTCCATCCAAATCAAGCATCTTTCAGTGCCCCAAATAACACTTTTTCCCCAGTGGGAGTGCTAAAACAAGTTCAGAGAATGCAACTCTTGCACACCTCTCAAAGTTGTAGTAGTAGTAGTTCCTTCTCATTCTGTGGTGCCTGTCTCCACCATTACAGCATATCGGGCAACGAGACTCCTCATTGCTTATTCAGCAATCAAGTTTTACAGTACTGGGGCGCTAACCCAATGCTCACATTTGTTGTAATGCTTCAAATTTCAGCTAAAATTATTGAGTGGGTAGATTTAAAGTGAGGGCATTTATCAGGAATTTATCTCAATTTAAAAGATTGAGAAACACTGGTGCAAAACTGATTTAGCACAATACATTTTACAATAGGACCAAATCCAAACATTCCAATAAATAGATGGGTTGATAGAATATTAATACATGTTTTATGTTGCTTTCCAAATGAAAAATCTACCACTTTTCATAGAATTGGGGGATTCTTTGCAATGAGAGGTGCCAAGCAGCATTAAAAAGGCCAAAGAAACGGTGTATCACAAGTTGCAGGGTATTACAATAAAGAGGCAAGAAACAGCAGCAAAGTTACATTAGTATTATGGCTTTGCTGATAGATATTTCTTCAGAAGAGTACGAACAAGAAAACATTTTACAGTAATTCAGAAATAAATGAAGTGAAGGTTTCAATAACAATTCTGTTGGGAAAACAACACACAAAAAGGTCATCAGCCTTCATGCAAAAGTTCAGAATACAGGTAAGGTGGATAGTGGAACAGACAGCAATCTATAGGACCTCCACAGACTCATCGCCCTATAACATATTCAGCTGAGAGGTTTGTAGTTTTTTCATCAGTCACATATTGCTCACTCACTAACACTTTGTGATTATATAAGCAGATGTTTTCAGTGACAGAAATTGTATCTGATCTGGACAACAGCTCAGGTGACAAAGTGCTCTCAAACAACAATTGCACTGGAAATTGAGAAGCTAAGAAATGAACCTCTATGTGGCCATGCATCTTATAATACAAGTTTTTCCCCTTGTATTTCCCAAAACACAATATATTCTAAATAGACGTGAATGGTATACTGGAATTATAATTCCTGCCCGGCACCAAACACATCCTAACTGAGAGGTTCCCAACAAAATCAGAGCCAGAGAAATCATTTATATGAATTGATCCATACTTTGCCAACTAATGCAGGAATATTCATCGAGTTGGTTGCAAATCCCATTCCATATGCCAAAGCAGACTCTACACCCAGATATCTGGCGAGTAAAGTTTCCAGCTCCTCATGCTTGTCCAAGTTACCTGTATTGAAATAAAAATTAGTTCAAGATGGGTAAAAACTGTGTTTGTTCCTTCAATGCAAAACAGTGCAATTGCTAAAGTTAACACAAATTGAATGGGAAATTTTTTTAATGGTAGATGTGTTAAGTCTATTCAAGCACATCAGGGAGTTAACAAAAGAAAAAGACAAAAATGTTGTGGCACCTTAAAGATTAAGTGCTGTATTTTGATGTTAGCTTTCATAGATCAACTCTACTTCGTGCCACAATGCTTTTTGTCTTTTTGTTTTGTTTACTCTCTGATAGGAATGAGAAATGTATGTGCACATACCCATTTAGGTGTGCCAATTGCAATATTATGCTTTCCAAACTTCAGTTCCTCAGTTCCTCTTCTGGACTTACCCATCTCTTGCCTGGTGCTGCACACTCCACTTCCATACTGTGAAAGAACTTTAGCCACTTCACCCTGAGAACTTCCTTTATTCTCTGCAAATCCAAGGTAGTTGTAGGATCCCATGTTGATAATGTCTTTTATTACTCTTCCTGTGTACCTATATATTTTATAAAACCATAGTATGTTAAAATATGAAAAACATCAATAATTTCAAGCATTTTAACTGTTGTTAAACATGATGACCAGAACTGGTGTAAATTTTAGGGGCAAATTGTCACATGTTAAGTCATCGTTGGCATTTGCTGTTGCATGCTAACTGTGAGATTTGGAGCACAACAGTAATGCCTATGCTAGCTTCTTAACTTTCAAAGCTAAAATATATACCAACTGTGTTACGCTGGTGTCAAGCATAACAGAACTTCAGACAGTATTTTAAAGAAAAATAGGCATCAAACAGAGTTTCAATTTTCTGACAATCCACTCAGCATTGATACCCTATGATGCAAACTACATTTAATATGAGCAAGAGTTTTAAAACAGGGAATGTGGCTGGGAAGTCATCACGGAAAACTATCAAGTGCTCCCAGTAACAATGCATTAGTTGGATTACATCCAAAATTTACAGTATGAGCTGCAGATGTTATTTGAAATGTTCTTTAAGAATTAAAACATAATGTAATTGGCATTTTTAAACAGCTTGCTATTTCTCTGATCATTTCTAATTTTTTCTCACCTAAACAACTGGGTGTAGAATTGAACAGAAGCTCTAGCATCAATGCAAACAACACTGGACACAAGGGGCATCCTTGTATAGTGCCTCAGTACAGGTAAATTTGATCTGTTGTCCCATCATTTACTAACAATGAAGCCATATTTTTTAATATACCGGTAATTGTTGTATCACATGTTGAAATATTATTTCAAATCCCATTACTGCCAGGTCCAAGAGGACTCCAATGTGGCTTACAGGAGCTGTTCGGGAAGTGATCAAAAGCAAGAAAAGCTCATTTAGAAGATGGAAGGCTTGTCCGAATGAGGACAGCAGGCAGAAACATAAATTCTGACAGAACAAATGCAAGGCAACAATCAGGAAAGCAAAGCAAGACTTTGAGGAGCGTATAGCTAAAAATACTCAGAGAAATAACAAAGACCTCTTTAAGTACATTAGAAGTAAGAACCCAATTAGGAAGGCCATTGGACCATTAGATGCCAATGGAAGGCAAGGGGTTATTAAAGAGGAAACAGAGATTGCAGAGAGACTCAATGAATTCTTTGCTTCAGTATTCACTGAAGAAGACAGAGACCACATGCCCAAAACAGAGCCTATCTTCGTAGGGAGGGAAAGCGAAGAATTAAGCCAGATAGAAATAACCAGGGAGGAGGTCCTTGAATGTCTTGTTAAACTAAACACTAACAAATCACCAGGACCAGATGGCATCCATCCACGAGTTCTCAGGGAACTTAAAGATGAAATTGCTGATCTCCTAGCCAAAATATATAATCTTTCCCTCAAATCAGGATTTGTGCCTGATGACTGGAAGGTAGCGAATGTAACACCAATTTTCAGAAAAGGATCCAGAGGTGATCCAGGAAATTACCAACCGGTCAGTTTGACATGTGTCCCAGGTAAAGTGATGGAAACCATCCTAAAAGATAGAATTAATAGGCACATAGAAGAGAAGGCGCTGCTAAAGGAGAGCCAACATGGCTTTTGCAAGGGCAAATCATGCCTCACAAATCTGTTGGAATTTTTTGAGAGTGTTAACAAGCTTGTGGATAAGGGGGATCCAGTTGACATTGTTTATCTGGACTTTCAGAAGGCTTTTGACAAGGTCCCACACCAAAGGCTCTTGAATAAACTTGCCAGTCATGGAATAAAGGGACAGGTCTTGTCCTGGATCAGCAACTGGCTAAGGGACAGGAAATAGAGGGTAGCACTAAATGGACACTTCTCCAAGTGGAGGGAAGTAAAGAGTGGGGTCACCCAAGGTTCAGTACTGGGACCCCTGCTTTTCAACCTCTTCATAAATGATCTAGAAGTAGGAGTAAAACGCAAGGTAGCCAAATTTGCTGACGACACTAAATTATACAGGGTAGTGAAAACTGTGAGAGATTGTGAGGAGCTCTAGAGGGATCTCTTGACACTGGGGGAGTGGGCAAAGCAGTGAAAAATGAGCTTCAACATTAGTAAGTGCAGAGTGATGAATGTTGGGGCAAAAAACCCCAATTACATTTATAAACTGATGGGTTCTGAACTCTCTGCGAAAAAACAGGAAAGGGACGAGTTCAGAATGGCAGACAAAGACCATTGTGCTGTTGGAGTCTTGACCGGTGGAAAAGCATTCCGCAATCCCTTGAGGAAACGCTTTACCGTCTGGTCGCGAAAGGCACCAGATGCAGGCGAACCAGCTGGAGAGTGAGCCACCACTGCTGCCAGATGGACCCGAATGGAGGTAATGCTAAGGCCAGACTCCGCCAAATGGAGGAGGTAGGCCATGATGTCCTGCAGTCCCACCTGTGGAGGGTACGTCTTCTGGGATTCCAGGAAGACACAAAAACGCCTGTATTTGGAGGCATAGGACTTCCTTGTGGAAGGACACCGTGCTAACTCCAAGATCCTGGACAGTCTGGGGTTATCCTCCAGGCAGTGAGATGGAGGCTGGGCAGGTCCGAATGGTGGAGCTGGCCGTGCTTCATTTGGAGAAGAGTCGGCGAGTCAGGCAGCGTACGATACTGTGACGACATGTGCAACAGTAGAGGAAACCACGGCTGACGAGGCCACGCTGGAGCAACGAGGATCGCGTTGGTCCGGTGCTGGTACATCCTGTTGAGGACCTTCTGAACCAGAGGAAACGGGGGAAAGGCGTAGAGGTAGTCCTGATCCCACCGTTTCATGAAGGCATCGCCCTCGGAGTTCAGTCCGATGCCTGCCCTGGAACAGTACCTGTGGCATTTCCTGTTGGACTCCGACGCAAAGAGGTCGATGCTCGGAGTCCCCCAAGCCCTGTAAAGGGACTGAAACACCTCGTCGTCTAGCTCCCACTCGTGGGTCATCGAGGTGAGGCGGCTGAGGTGGTTGGCCAGGACATTCAGCTTGCCCTGAATGTGTACTCCAATTGGAAAGATGTGTCTTTCCAGGCACCACTCCCAAAGTTGCACCGCAAGATAAAGCAGGATGGTGGACCTCGTCCCTCCTTGCTTGTTCAGGTATGCCACCGCCGTGGTATTGTCCAAGGCCACTTGAACCACATTGCCGGTGAGCAGAGCCTCGAAGAAACGTAAGGCCTTCCAAATGGCCAGCAGCTCCAAATAGTTGATATGGTGCACCATCTCATGAGGCGACCAAACGTTGTTGACTGTCAGGGTCCCGCAAGCAGCCCTCCAGCCGAGATTGCTTGCATCGGTCAAAACCTGCAACGAAGGTTGCGGGGGGTAAAAGTTCTTCCCCGTGGCCACATTGAGAGGTGTCATCCACCACGCCAGCTGGTCCACCAGTTCTGGAGACAGAATCGACCGCTTGGACTGGCTCTCCGTGAGCGGGTCGAACTCATGGAGGAGCCATGACTGCAGGGACCAGAACTTTAACTTGGCGTGAGGAATCACCGCCGTCGTTGAGGCCATCAGGCCTAGTCGTCTCTGTGCCTTTTTCACCCTGATAAAGGGCTTGTTCCTGAATTTGCTTACCCCTTGTGCAATGCCCAGTAAGCGTTTCTGGGGGGCGAAAGCCCTGGTAGCTAGCGATTTGAGTACCGCTCCAATGTACTCGAAGCGCTGAGAAGGATTCAACTTCGACTTGGCAAAGTTGATTCTGAGGCCAAGACTCTCCATGAGGTGAACCGTGAACTCCGTGTCCCGAATGGATGACAAGCTGGTGGGAGAGACAATGAACCAGTCGTCGAAGTACGAGAAGACCATGATCCCCTTCTGACGGAGGAAGGCAGCCATCGGAGCCATGCACTTGGTGAAGACTCTCGGCGCCGTAGCCAGACCGAACGGTAGGCACCAGTACTAGTACACAGAGTTTCCCATTCTGAACCGGAGGAACCGTCTGTGTTCCTTGAGGATGCCGACGTGGAAGTAAGCATCCTTGAGGTCTATCACTGTGAACCAGTCCCCCTTGTTGATGAGAGGGAGGACGGTCTGGAGGGTCACCATCCGGGACTTCCTGATGTGAATGCACTTGTTTAGGCGGCGCAGGTCCAGAATTGGCCGAAGTCCTCCGTCTTTCTTCTGAACCACTAAGTACCTCGAGTAGAAACTGTTGTCCTAATCGGTCGGTGTTACCCGCTCGATGGCTCCCTTGGACAGAAGAGTTGATATTTCTTCTTCCAAATGGGGGGATGAGGTGGTGAAACGGCATTTTCCTACCCGAGGCATCTGTACAAACTCGATGGCGTAACCAGCGGACAAGATCTTCAAGACCAACCGGTCGTTCGTGACGCCGGACCACACCTGGAGGAAGTTCCGGAGGGGGAGGTATGGGAGGTGGAGCGAGAGAGCCTTGGCCTTCGTGACTTCAAACCCGGGACTTGGATTTTGCGTCGGTCCGCTTGCCCTGCCCGTATGATTGGTAATGAAGCTTGTGTTGGCGCCTGTTTGTAGAAATTGGCCCTGGGCTGGTTGGCGGAGCCACCCTGTTGCTGGGGGTTCCCCCGATACCGTTGGGTAAAGGGCTGGAACCGTGGCTTGTTAGGTTGAGCCGGCGTGGTGAGCCCCAGGAACTTAGCCGTCGAATTCGTCTGTCGCAGTTCGTTAAGCACCTTATCGGTGTCTTGTCCGAACAGGCCTTGTCCATCAAATGGAAACTCTTCAATGAGCTTGTTCATGGCATCATCAAGAGAGGTGCCCCTGAGCCAAGCGTGGTGATGGAGCAAGATGGCAGAGGACATGTCCTTGGCCGCGTAATCATTAATGTGCCTGGCAGTCCGCATCTGTTGCTCTGCCAGAAAGTCTCCTTCCGCAGCCAGAGAGTCGAATCCTTTCTGGACGTCGGCAGGCAGTTTCGCAGCAAGGGTCTTCACTTGCTTCCAGAGATGGGACTGATAGAGGCCCATGGTTGCTGAGTAGTTTGCAGCCCTCAGGAAGAGAGAACCGGTGGCGTAAAACTTACGGCCCACTGCGTCCAGCTTCTTCCCTTCCGGAGTCGAAGGTACCGGAAAACCGCTGACGGCCGTTTTATGCTGGAAGGCCTTAACCACCAAAGAGTTCAGCAAAGGGTGTGCCTGAAGAAACTTGACGTTCTCGTCCAAGACTCTATACATTCCGTCGAGCCTGGACGAAACGGAGTGAGACGACACCGGCTTCTTCCATGTTGCCTTCGCTGACGTCAAATGGAAGGAAGCATGGTGATGTGGACCGGACGAATCACCTTTTTGTCCAGCTTGGCGGTCATTTGGTCCTCGCCCTCCAGCAGAGGTTGGTCCACCTTCAGATTCAGAGCGGTACCCAAATGGGTGAGCATCGTCGTGAGGGAGCGTTGATCCTCACCACACGGTGGGTCAACCGCGCCGATCGCCTCGTCGGGCGTCTTGTTGGCATCGACGTCTCCCTCATCCTCCTCCGAAGATGCGCTGGAATCATCAGAGGACGAGGGAGGAATCCTGGAGTCTACATCTGGACCACACCAAGAAGATATGGATGGGCCAGCGGAGCGAACGCTCGACCCTCAAGAGAGCGGCGGAGTGGCCAGCATCCCTGGGGCTTGCGGTGGTCGGTACCGGAGCCGCAGAGGCCACAGGGATGGTGGCCTTAAACTGTTGGGCGAACGACTTCGCCCTTGAAAAAGTCCAACTGGGTCGCATCCACCGCAGACTGCTGGGACGGAACGGTGGCAGGCGAAACGGTGGCCGGTATGATTGGAGACGAAACGGTGGCCGGAATGGTAGTTGGCGGTTCGTCTATCGTTGGAGTCCTAGGCCTCGGAGAGACAGATGCCTGCCTAGTGGGGGGACAGCCCCTCTCTCAAGGCGGAGAAGTGACCACCTGCAGTGGGCGAACTGGAGCTCCAGCCCTGCGTCCTTTAGCAGGCGATCCCGAAGACCGTCCACCCCACACTGAGGACCCAGTTGAAGGACATCTTGCGACCGAAAGGGGAGGCGAGGGCCCTGGAGAAACAGGAGGGCGAGGCATAGGTGGGAGTGAGCGTCTTTCCTCCGACCTATGCTTCTTTTTCTTTTCCCCATTTTTATTCTTCTTTTTCTTCTTCCTGATGGAGAGGGTGGAAGAAGAAGATGGTAGAGGCAGAGGCCGAATAGGCTGAGAGGAACCAGCAGACGTGGATGCAGCCACGGCGGGAGCCAAGGCGAGCTCCATAAGGTGCGCCTTTAACCGGTTGCTCCGGTTCTGAACTGCAAGTCGAGTAAAGTTCTTGCAGTACACACAGGCTTGGTTCTGGTGTGATTCTCCCAGGCAGAAAAGACAGAGGCTATGCCCGTCAGAGGCAGGAAACTTCTTCAAGCAAGAAGAACACTGCTTGAAAGCTGCAGCCATGAAAGAAATTTCCCGACGGAATGTTCGAGAAGGCGAACACCCCGAAGGGCAGGCCAGCCGCCACCCCCTTGAGGGGGGAAACGGTGACCAGAGCGAGGTTGGTAACTGAGTCCACAAGAAAGAAGAAACAGCACCGGGGTGGCAATCCTGCCCGAAGGACAAGCTTGCCGGAAAAAATTGTAAAGTTCATCAAAGACTTTTCCTCAGAAAAGATGAAAAAATTGAGGAAGCTCTCAACGATCGTCCTGCTGCTGAGGCGGAAAGAAGAGAACTGAGGTAAAATGGCAGACTAGCGCCTCAGGGTGGGTGGTACGGTGGGCGGTCTTACCGCCAAAACTTTTGACCAATAGCTTTTTAAACCTCCGATCAGCGTTCTGCGCAGGCGCATAACCCAACAGTGGGGATTCACAAACTACACGAAGGAAAACTTGAAGCTTCAATGTGCCACCTTTGTCTCTTGATGCCTTTAGAAGCCTTTCTCTTTTTCTTATAATAATTACAAAAATGTACTAGGACATCCCTAGAAGTTACTCCTGATCTCCTTCTTTCTCTGATCTGATGAATCCTCTCAAAGTCTTCATGATTCCACTGCACATCAGGAAGGACTCTTTTCAACCATCAATTATCTCTTGTGCCAAACTGTCCTCTTGTGTGAAAAATTCAGAAACACTCCTCAATCTCATGTTCAATCTTGCGAAGTCATCCATCTGTACAGTCTGTCTATATACATCACATTAATTCTCACCTCTTGTTTGTCAATCCATCCTGAACTCATTTTGACAAGCTCTTCCACCTCTTGCATCTTGTTAAAAATGTCTTTAAGCTCATAAGTGATTTTATTTATTCTGGATCTGAACTCATCCTTCACCTGCTTCATAGTTTCTCTAATGTCTTGTTCTACCTTTTCCTCACTCTTTTCATACACCAAGTCCTTTTTCAAATATTTTTCCTCCTTTGTCTGTTGCAGATCTGAAAGAAGATCCTGCTTCAAATCTAATAAGTGTTCAACTAGAGTATCTTTTATACCCCTAAGAGTTGAGGGAGATGAGAGATCGGCTGCCATTTTATCTTTGTAACTCCCTTCCCTAATAATATGTCTTTTCAAACTCTTATCAGAGGGCTTAGATCAGGGGTTTGCAATTTATGGCCCGTGGGCCTGACCCAGCCCCTGACACCATTTCATCTGGCCCAAGGCCCTGGAAACGGAAGCATTTACAACAGCCATAAACACACCTGCGCATGCACAAACAGGCCCACCGTGGTTTACGGATGCATTTACGATGGGGAAAACTATGTGTCTGGCCTGCTCAGCTGTCTGAGGGGGAGTGGTTCGGCCCATGACACAAAAATCTTGATAACCCCTGGCTTAGATCTTCACCAAATAGTGTCCCTCAACAGGAGTGTGGTTTCCCTGACATGCATCCATTTGAACTTTAACATTCAGAAAATTAGCTTTCAAACAGGCTATTTTCTCCATTCCAGGCAGTAGAGGGAGCTCCTTCAACTCTTGAACTACAGTATTATGATGTGAACAAGGGAAAGCGAAACTGCCATAAAAGTCAGAACATCTATTATTAAACTCTTCTACAAACACCTTTTATAGGCTCCAAATATTTTACAGTTCAAATCACTTTCTAACACTTTCTGAACTTAAAAGAGAGGCTTCCTGCACTTGAAACTACAC
This sequence comes from Bradypodion pumilum, assembly GCA_035047305.1. Taxonomy (NCBI): domain Eukaryota; kingdom Metazoa; phylum Chordata; class Lepidosauria; order Squamata; family Chamaeleonidae; genus Bradypodion; species Bradypodion pumilum. Next base: position 485,186,831 of record JAWDJD010000001.1, read on the forward strand.
CTTCTCTTTCATCCATGTTCTGAACTTGGCAGAAGATCCATGCCAAGAGTGTGATCTTATTTACACAGACAATTATGCCAATCCTTTCTCAACCTTTTCAACAGCAGTCTTTTACAGCTCTTACAAAGCTTATTAATAATAAAGCTCTGAAAGATACTCACTGATTCATCGCTATTTCTTTAGTCTATGTATTTACAGGTTGCTTACCTATAATTGTACTTTAAGAATTTTGAGGGGGGAGGGAGAATAATTGTTATAATGTAATTTAAATGATTGGTTAATTCTGGGATGGGAGATGAAAGAAATAATTAAATGCAACTAGATGGGACATGTGGTAGGTATAGTCCTTAGTTCTGCTTTCTTTGTTCTCAATTTATTTGGTTGGAAGTTATCCAGCACTGAGAGGGAGCAATATGTTCTTAGCCAGAGAAAGCCTACCGTAGTTTGGCATGATGATTACATTACACAGAAGTAGTAATTTCTCCCCTCTTAGAATGTGGGAAATATCTGATTGTCTTATTTTTAGTCCTTGGTTTTGGATCACTGTTTTCCTGATGATTTTGAATTGTTTATCTTTGAAACTTTTTTTTATAAAAATAAACTTTTGAATATTTCACCAAGGTGTCAACTTTGGATTAACAAGGGTTGAAATGTGTCTAAAGAAGCCACCTTGACCAAGGGCCTGACATTATGCTACATTAATTATTCTGGACTAAGTGCTAACTGGTCTAATTGGTCTGGCTGTTGTAAAATACAACCAGGAAAGAATTTTGTCTCTGGACAAGAGCCAGGAAAAATCTAGATATTTCTCTAGCCTTGACTATTTAAATTTTAATTTCTACCCCGCCCTACTCAGCCCAGGGCCGACTCAGGGCAGCATTACTACATATTAAAATACAGTATACAGTACAATAAGAATATAATCAACAATCTATAAATCCAAAAAGCACAACATAAGATATATAATAAAAATATACGATACAGCAGTACAGTTTCTCCCAATAAAAAATTAACACATCTTGAAGCAGCAAGGCCTTTAGGCTAGATTCGGGAATAAGGATGGTGGGAGCATGCATCGTTTGTGTGGTCCTTCTCTACCCTAGTTGGATTCAGAGGATTAACTGCTCCCTCCATTTCTGAGGTCCTTCGACAGCTCTAGGCCATCTCTACTGCCCCCAAAAATAATTTTAAAAATTGTTCAGATAGCCCCTTTGTGCCCTCTAGGCAGTACAGGGAGAAAATAAATTCACATTTTGTGAGACCCCTGGCATAGTTGCAGCCCCACATACCTTCAAAAACGTTTTTTGGGGAAAATATATTGGCCAAGGGGTCAAAAAGGTGCCTTTTCTATTAGAAACTTTTTTAAAATGTAAACTTATTTTCATTTCACAAAGACAACACTTGCAATATCTAAGCACTATTTTACTTTTAAAAAATAAACAAATAAATGCAGCTGGCCCTTTTTAGTTTCATCTCCTTGGGATTGTAGCCTTTCAGCTTCCGGCAAATCTGAAAAATGGCCCTATTTTGTTGGTATTGCTCACCTCTACTTTAAAATCTCCTAGCAAAGTGTTGCCTTTATTTCCTATGGTAGAAACAGACTGCATTCTATAACACTTGTAGATCATATTCAGTTCTGGGTAAGGCCATAAAACGTAATTATAATGAATTTTATCTAAAAATGAAACCATGGCATTTTTTTTACTTTTTATAGTTTTTTTTGTGTTAGCTTGCCCCAGCTCTAGTGGGATACTGTAGATGCCTGCTGGATCTTTTCACTAAAAGTTCTGCAGAAGCCTGATTAGTGATTAAATTTAATTAAATTTTAATACCAGACTAGTATAAATCTTCATGAATGTTCATAATACTGGAGAATAGGCCCCAAACACATATGGCATTCAAGAAAGAATCAAGTTTGGAAAAAGTCCTAGACTAAAGGCTCAAGAATCAATGGATTTGGCTATGCGCTTCCTCTCTAGCATGAAAATGTTCCCTGCTCTTGGCTTGAAAGAATTAGGGGTAAATGATGCAAAGAAAAGTATGCGAATGAACATTATATAACATAAACAAGTCTTGACTTCCGGCATTATGAAAACTGCTGACATATCTAACCTGTATCTAATCTCCATACAGAACAATCAACTACAATATACAATCAAAGTACAATTCAACTGAGATCTGTGACTTAATGTTAAAAAGGTCCTAGCATTTAATTTCAGCAAGAAGTTGGAATTCTATAGAAGAAGAAATAGTATTTACATTTTTCCTGTGGCTTAATGCAGTTCTGGTCAATTACTGTATTCTATATCCATGCCGGAGAGAACATAGTCAACTCAAAATCAATTTTCAATTTCCCACAAAGACTTCCAAAATTAAGTTATCTAGGATGTTTGGAAAACCTTCTTACTCACGTGAATGTCCAGTTATAGTCATGGGTGACCCTCTCTAGAATGTCTACTTTGGCTCCTGGTACACTACAAAGTGGTCTGTTCCAGCTATCCCTAATGCGCATGTAGAGATTCCTTGTGTAGAAGTTCTCAAAATCCTGGTACAGAGGGACAAAGTCCTGAAAACATGGAAAAGGCATTAAAATAATAGGGAAAATTCAAGCATAATATTCCCCCCCTCCACTGACAAACAAGGGAAAAGTAATAAATCCTCTTAATATTCAGTGCTGCTACAGGTTTTCCTCTCAAAGATGATCACATTCTCAGAATGGTAAAGATTACAGATGCCACTCAAACTAGAAACTTTATTTGTTTTTAAATTACAAGTCACAGTCCTGCTGCCACCATCATGATTGTGTCACAGGAGCCTGGCCATTTCAGCAATGGCAGATTTAGTAGCAATCTAGGGCTCTCACAATGGCAAAATGAGCGGAGGAGAAACCATTCTGATTCCCAACAGTCATAGAGGCGGAAGAGGCCACGCCAGATGGACTGGCTGTGAAGGCACACATTGTCAATATCCTCAAGGCTGTGGCAGTCCATTGCAGTCCTGGTATCTAATCCTGCATGTTTTATTTCACATGCCACAGGAGATGGCTCTGTGATCATAGAGTGTGGATCACTTCATGGCAAGCTGGGATTCACCTTAAACAAATTCACACAAACGGCTCTGTGATCATAGTGTGTGGATCACTTCATGGCAAGCTGGGATCCACCTTAAACAAATTCACACAAATGGCATTTTTCCTGTTTGTCATTCTTTTTTCATCCATCAACTGTGAAAATGATTTCCAGGAAAAAAATGTATGTTCGGACACAAGTAGCAGCCGATGATAATGATGAGGGCTCTCAGAGCCACCCACCGGTAACTACAGTGCTACAGGAAGAAGAAAGTTAACCCCGCTCCCCACACACACACCTGAATTTGTTAAACTGCTGCAGTATAACAAAGATCATCTAGGAACTTCAGGGAAAATACACATTAAGTGGATCCCTGCAGGCCAAGCAAGTCTGGCAAGGTTATCCTGGTATGGTAATAGAGTAGACCATATTGCTAGCGACTCAACGCTGAGCGTCAGTTAACTAACCTGACAACCCTGTGGATTAGTGGCTTTGGCGAAGTCCACAGGGAAGGTGATGGTCCCCAAATGGATTAAATCCCACTTGATTACATCTTGATGGAGGGCAGCAGCTTCATCCATACTGGCCTGGGGCTGAGGAGAACTTTGTGTGCCAAAAGGGCTCAGGACCAGAAAGTGACTTGTGGAACTGGATCAGTGGTATGGGTGTCACACTGCAATGCGAAAGGCAAGTGGAAAGCCCCTGCATTATACTGTCTCCAAGAAAATTTTCTATGGCTGATCACCATCAAGATAGCCAATATTTGGAATGGAATATGGCTCAAGAAGAAGAATGCAGGCCAAATCCATGTTCTATAGGGCTAACTATATTGGGCATTGTTTCTGGAGTGAGACCAGAGATTTATTTAGTCTGGGCCATCTTGGAACTGAGAAATAAGAACATTCGAAAACTGAAGTTAAAAAATAATTATAGTTCTCTTGTTGAGGGGAATTTAAAGCATAGCTATATCTAGCACTGTTGTAAACTTTTTCCAGTTGATTATTTGAAATTACATGCCTACAATGGAATGGTATAGATTGAGGTCAGAAAGCTAAGCAGATCTGACATAAATAGGTCTGTGCTGAGTTCGGGATTGGATCACCTATACTCTTAAAACACTGTTAAATTCATTAACAAAATTTTGATCAGGATTGTAGCCTCTCTGCCACTGTTAAATGAACTGACTAGTTTAGGATTATCCATAAGGCAAATTAAATGAGATTCTGCCCAGTTTATAACAGCTTCACCAGTTTTTTATTGTGTTCATAGCCCCAAACGTTGCTATGGTGCTATAACAGAAGTGGGTAAAGTTTGATGTCTTAGAGTCCAAATTTAGCCCCTCTCCAGCCCCTACGTATGCTGAATCAAAACCAGAACTGGCTGGAAATTGATATTTTTAAAGGAGAAAAATGAAACAGGAAGCACATGGATAGGCACCTCCAGTTTGCTTTTGGACAATTGAGGAGTCTTGCAGAACAAAAATTGGTTTGCTTTAATTTAGTTCAATGTTAATCTTAACTTAGTTTATTGAATTCCTGGACAGTTCAGGTTTTTTTCTTTTTGGGGGGAGGTAGGCAGATTTCTCTCTCTCTCTCTCTCTCTCTCTCTCTCACACACACACACACACACACACACACACACACACACACACACACACACACACACACACACACTACAAGTCACAGTCCTGCTGCCACCATCATGATTGTGCCACAGGAGCCTGACACGTGTGTGTGTGTGTGTGTGTGTGTGTGTGTGTGTGTGTGTGTGTGTGTGTGTGTGTGTGTGTGTGTGTAATCTGCCTACCACCCCCAAAAAAGAAAAAAACTGAACTATATATAAAATCTGCCTACCTTTCCCAAAAAAGAAAAAACCTGAACTGTCCAGGAATTCAATAAACTAGACTAAGTTAAGATTATCGATATCATAAAGTATTTTAAATTAGTAGCATCCGATTGGCATGTTTCAAGTGGGATTAAATTCAGCTTGTATCAAAAAGAGAAATGATTGCAAATTATTACCTTTTGTTCTTCTCTTTCAGTTGCATTGTGACATTTCTCAATTTTCCAGTACCGTAGAAAGTCTCGAAGATATCCAAATAGAGTGAGTACACCGTATCCTACATATGTCAGCACAGCAACAAGCATTGGTGTTTCTTCAAAAGCTTCATTGAAAGGTCTTTTATATAAGCCTCCATTTTGAGTAATATGTTGAAACTGAAGGAGGGAAATCACGGAAAGAAATATTAGGAGAAAAATGTCAGTAGTCAGCTTCCTATTAGGAAATTATATTTCTTGTACAGCCACAAGGCATACAACCACTATCATGTTTTGCTTCTTGCAGTGTTTTAAAAATGTATCCTGCAACAACACTATATACACTTTAACGCTTCACTTACACTGCAATTGCTTAAGTACAATATTCATAAAAGAAACAATAAGACCATGGTAAACTAAATATACAATGAAATTGCTACTTGATACCAACTGATGGAATCAGTTAAAATCCCAGCATAATTTTTGTCTGTTAAAATCTCTTTCACTCCAAAGATGAAGTTCAAGAAACCAATGATAAACTGAAGAAGTCAGTTTCTGAGTAAAATAAATAAATAAAAGATAATCCAAACTCAATATGCCCAAATCAAGAAAGAGAGTCCAGAGGAGAAGGATTCACCCAGAGATACAGGAACCAAATCTGGGCCAAAATTATGGGAATGTCTTGAACATGTTATTTAGACAAAGGGAAAACTAAATAGAACCACAAGTATAGACTAATAGTTGAGTTGCCCTAGCACAGCAAGGACATACTTATAGAACTGTGCTACAGTTATAAATGGGAATGAAGAAAAAGACACCATGTTGATATTATTTAAAGTGTTTATGTATGCTTTCAATATTCAATAGGTCTCCCCAAAATAAATACATTAAAATAAATTAAAACATTTTAAAAGAACAAATGAAAAACTTTTAATCATCTTTTTAATCAGTTTTAAAGATCACAGACCTTTCATAATAATTGCTTTGTTTCTTGTTGCCTGTATTCTATTCTCAAAATAAGATGTTACATTCAGTTTATTCACTTGTTGAAAAAGATATAATTTTATCAACTGTATGATTTGTCGAAGTTTTAAAAATTAATCTAAATAGCCTACTGTTCATTATTCTGAACAGCAGTTAAGTATCTTTGACTGTTGAAGCCCCCCTCCGCCCGGTACCATCCTGAGGCTCCCAAAGGCTTCACCAAAGCAAAGGCATCCCTAGGGATTCTCAGAACCTTAAAGTCAGTGAGGGATAGGAACATTTCAATTAAAATGAGATATTTCCAGTGCTGGTGTCTGGTTGATGCCACCACAACTATATCAACAGGATTTTGTTCAATGTCTACAGGCCATGCAGAACCTGGAATCATAGCAAGCTTTAAATCAGTGAAATTCTTCTTCAGGTTATAGCATCATTTCCATTTTGCAAACTACTACCAGAAACATGTACTGATGAGGATTTAATTTCACCAATTACAAAGCCAAGAAGATAATTTCATTCCGGCAGTTTAAAGTTTGATCAGGACACGAAAGAATAATAATTTTGCAGACAGAGATATGCAACAGTGCTTCAGCCATTAAAACACAGAACTAGTTAGGTACAATATATACTTCATATTATCAAAGTATTTGCTTTTGATCTTCTATAGTGCTATATGTCATAAATATACACTCTGGAGGCAGCTTTCCATAGAGTTTTAACTGGTCTGTGGTGGTCAAAGAGTAACCTATTTTATAATAGTTTGCTGTCTCAGCAAAAGCTTATCCCAAAAGGAGATCTGGTAGGTTTCTATGATATGGCTCTTTGAACCTCTTATATTCAAACATACTACCTAACATATGTGTCTTAAGTGAAACAAGGACTTTTATTTGCAAAAATTCATTGTGCTGGGGATAAACCAGCTGGAGCAGGGAATTCATGTAGCTTAGGGATGAAAAGCTTTATGTTTACAGAGTAACTCCAAGTACAGTGATACCTGATGATACGAAATTAATTCATTCCTAGAGGTTTTTTGTATCTTGAAAAAATTCGTATCTCAAAACGTGATTTCCCTTAGGAATGCACTGAAAATCAAATAATGTGTTCCGGAGCTCAGAAAAAAGCAAAAAAAAAAAAAAAAAAAGCAATAACAACAACACATATTTTTAAGTTCAAAACTCTTTCTAAAGTGGTGAAAACACAACGAGAAATTCCAAAGTGCACTTTAGAAAGTTTTGAACAGATAAAAGATCCCCCCCTTTTTTTTTTAATAAGCTCCGGAAGGTTTTCAATGTATTTCAATGAATATTCGGCATGTTTCCAACAGCACCCTCTAGTGGCCAGCTCAGGTAATTACAGGGCTAGTCCCTGATGATCAACTGTTGAGGGGAAGGTGGAATTTTTGACACTTCCTGGTTGCGGGGGGAGCTTCTAGAAATGCCAAAATGCGATGAAATTTTCCAAAAATTGAGCCGAAATACTCTGAACACCTTCCTGCTGCCCTGGAAAGCATCGTAAGACCGCCCCCCCAAAAAATCATATCTTGAAAATAATTGTATCTCGAAGAAATTTTTTCCAAAGATTTCCTTTTGTATTGTGAAGTTTTCATAAGTAGAGGTATTTTTACTGTAATAGACTGAGAATTATCCTACTCCTCTGATGACTCTGAAACTTAATCATTACATTATTTTATAATAGATGTGAATTTTTTATTTTAATTGTCCTGAGTCCTCTGGAATAGGGAAAATTAGAAACCCTTCCTCAGGTCTACTGAGAATGAAGCAGAAGACAGGCCAGTAACTGGCCACAGAACCTGGATTTTTGCTTTGTAATAAGGGAGGGAAAGCCCACAGTTTGGGTGCTATCACAAAACATGGAATGAAGTAACATTACCACCTGCCAAGTAATCCAGATGCTGATTTCTTTTTTCCCCTAAAACACAGCTTCTACTGAAAACCTAAATGCAAATTTTTCATGCTTGATGGAGAAATAGCCATAATAAACACTGATGTTGTAGAATCTGAAAGGTAAACATTTTTACTATGGGGAAAAAGCTCCACAGAGTATCTTAGATACTGCTTTTGTTACGTCTCAGAAACATTCCACACCCAAATTAACAAGCATATGCTGTCCAACGACTACAGATCCAACCACAAAGTGGGTAAAGTATAGCTTCTGACAGGAAATTATTATCAACTTTGGCCATTAACAAAGATACAATATACAGTAAACCCCCGGTTAACGACGTTTCTTGGTTCCCAATGTTGCATCGCTAACCGGGAAACATCGGTAACCAGGAGGCAGAAACCTGCAGCAAAGGGGTTTATCCCGAGGTTTCTGCTTGCAGCAGCGTTGAAAAAGGTCCTTGGGGGGTCAGAAACAGCTTGGATCACCTCCCCCACTCCCACTCAGAGGTGGCAGGGCTGGCGGGGGCAATAGAGAAGGTGGTGGTGAAGCCGTCCTACTGAAGAGAAAAGTAATAGCAAAGAAGAGCAGCAACTAGGGAAGAAGAGGAGCACCATGAGACGAGACTCTTCAACCTTGGAAGGAAAGGGAGGGGCTTTGAGTGTGCAGCAGTTTGCCTTCATTACCCTCAGAGGTCCAGTGGTTGAAAAGGACATTAAGAGGGAACCCTTGAAAATGGACCAAAGGACTACTGTGAGGTAACAAGCAGTCTCTATCGATGTTCTTGGTGATGCTTACATTTTTCAGTCAAAGAGCACTTGAAGTTTGTTTGTTAACAGCCAGGCCACAAGTTGTTTATTTATTTATTGCATTTATATCCGGCACTTGTTTTAAATGGGCATCTAAGGCAGCTAAAAGTAAATTCTACACCTTTACAACCTGATTCTGTTTTCACAGTTCAATCCTTCCAAGATCCATAAAACACCCAACTGTACCATGAAGTGGCAAAGAGCAATCTGTTAAATAAATGGACAGACACATTTCTATAGTTTGAACATGCCACACTTTTCTGCCTTTTTAATGGTTCTCTATTCATTTATCTTAATAGGCATCTTTCCTTGATTGCAAGCAGGGGCTGCTGGGAGCTTCATCCTTTCTGTCTGAGTCTGAAGAGAATGCAGCAGGGGAATTTAAGAGAGAAAAATCCTAGAGCAGTGGTGGCGGCAGTCCCAGGCCTCTCTGTTGACATGTGTGCAGGGCTGCTACTGACTGACTCACTGACTCACACATCCAAAAATAGTGAGATAGTGAGGGTTTTTTTTAAAAAAGTGAGAGAAAAGTGAGTTTCTGCCCAAAAAGGTGAGTAGATAGTGAGTAAATCCATTGCAATTTCTGCTTTTCTGGGCCGTATATCGGCTTTATCAATCAGCAGAAATGAAGCAAACCAATAAATTTTCCAATAGTATTGTTATCAGTGTATGATTTTATATTGGACACTCAGAAATAATAAACATGAAATCAATATAATATTTAAGAAACTTTACTTCTTTATAAATTCGCAGAACACAAAACAAGGCTTATATGTCATTATGGACTTCTTGACTAGAAAAAAAGAAACCTAAAACAAATAATACTGACATACTGGCACATAAGAATTAAGAACTTGTAGATGTCATCAGTCTTACAATAAAATTGACAAGAAATCATCAGTCTTGAAGGTAAATCTAACTGTCGGGGTTGTCGGGATTGTCCCTGTTTTCACTACACAGTCTCTTCCCATGATTTTTGAAGAGGTTTTCAAGTAAGGAGGAGGTGCGTTTATCAACCTTCTTCCTCAGCAGCTCCGCCTGCTTTTGGTGAAAGTCTTCAGCCTGGGATCGCATGCTGCAGACACCCTCTAGCATACCTTGAGCAATTTTTGCAGTTTTCAGATCACCCTTGGCTAAAGCAGTTTTAAGCTTTTGGTTGGCTTCATCAATTAGGTTATCAGTAGCTTGTCTCTCCTGTTCTTCGGTTTCTTTCGCCTTCCTTAAATCTTCTTGCAATTTTACTAACTCCTTTCTTTCTTGAATTTGCACTCTTTCCTCCTCTTCTTTCTTGCGCTGAATATTTTCCACCTCCTCCTTTTTTCTTTGATCTTCCTCTGCATTCTTGTGTTTGTCCTCTAAATAAGCTACATATTTGCTATGAGCACCTGCTGCCGCTTTAAGAAGCGCATGTGTGATGGGGACCGCTTCAGCTCGTCTACCGAACTCCTTCATACCATCACGGATGTTCACTCGGGCATTCAGGGTGCGCTCTTCCATAGCAGCTTGGTCTGCCGGAAGTTGGCTTCTCGGTTCTGAAAATCCACGTTCCACATCCGAACTTCCATGAGCCGTTGGTAGTATGGCTTTCACGACTTTGCTCATAAGTGGATACTTAGTCTGCCCAGTACAGTCAGTAATGTCAAAAATTTGACGCAAAAATGGTCAATCCTCTGTCCATTCTCATAATTTAGGAGGTTTTCTAGCTGCAACGAAAATGCTTGGTTGCAAGGCCTGAAAGCAATGAGGAGACATTATTTAATATGTTCCTTGTTTAACAATAAGACAGTTTGCAGTATCAATCATTGCAATGAGGAGCAATGAGGAGCCATGAATATGCCCATTTCTAACAATAGGACAGTTTGTACTATCTATCAGTAAACAGGAATTAAACACTTCAAAGAAACAGATATTATAAAATCTAGTAGTGTCCTGAGAGAGACTGCTTTACTCCTCTTTTAACAAGAGGAATTGTAGATCCAAAATTAGAATTGAATAACATCGTTTGAAAGAGGAAAAGAACAAGACTTAGATTGATCCATCTCTGGAGGATTGAAGACTGAAGATGTCATGATCCTTGAGTGCCCATGGTAACCTTATCTGAAGCTACTAGAGCTTTTTCTCACACATTCCTTTAGGATGATTCCTGCACAGCTGCTTTCCCACTGGAAAGGACTGACAGCTACTGCAGGTGCTGTCCCAGGAGGTACTGATTGACAGCTAGGTCAAGTGACTACACCATGAGGGAGATAACTCTCTCCTTCAATCACTGAACCCAGTGGCTCTAACACCTGCAGATGAAGGTCATCTCAAGGATGCAAAGGTGGGAGGGAAACCTGCTCCTTTTGTGCATATAAGCAGAGTCCTTCCCCTCAGTTCTTCGGTCCTCCTGGGTAGAAGGCAAAGCTCTGTCTCCTCAGACTGGACTCTAAAACTTCCCTTCAGGGGCGGTGGCTCACACCCTAGATGAGCCCCTCTGATCAAAGGGAACCCTACTAACTATATATTGCTTTGTACTTTGTGTTTGTCTGTCTCTGTTCTTTTTCAGATGCTAATGGAAAATAAAACTCTTTGTGAGTAATATCAACTGAGTGGATGTCAGTTTATCAGGCTATATCCAAGTGCTTTGCTCTATGCCCCCACATGCTACCAATATACTAAACCACTGCATACTCCCTGTAAGCGACAGGTGGAGTTATTTGAAGCCGATTGGGAAGCAGTACAGTGAGGCGACCTTAGGCTGACTGGGAGTGTGTGGGATAAAGGAAATTATCGTAGCCTAAAGGATCGGTACATGCCTATTGTAAGCCAGCGCCTGGTCAAGCGTTTAAGACAGAAGAGACGTGCTGGGGCCACTGAGAAAAGGATCTGGTAACCAAGGTTATAAAGGGGGCAGGCGGGGCCTCCTCTAACAAATATTCCCTCCTTTTTTCAAAGCTCTCTGTAGTGGTATAGTCCAAAATGGCATTCTGCACAAGCACAAACCCCAAACGTGTGGATTCATAGACGTCTCGGAGAAGAAGATAAGACTATTTTGACGCAGAATGTGTCCAGTTTCATTAAAAAAGTGAGAATAGTGAGTAATTTCACAAAATAGTGAGAGGCCATTGAAAATAGTGAGTAATAGTGAGTCAGTAGCAGCCCTGCATGTGTGCCATAAGCTCAACACAAAATTCACCTGCCCCTCTGCCCAGCAGTCCAATGGGATCACCTCCTCCCTCCCCCAGCACATTCACTCTTCCCAGCAGCCCAATGGGAGTGCTTCTTCCCTCCTGCAGTACAGAAGTCACCCCGCCCCTCTGCCCAGCAGCCCAATGGGAGCACCTCCTCCCTGCACAGAGTTTGCCCCACCCCTCTGTTTGGACACTCAGTCCCGAAAAGGTTCGTCATCACTGCACTAGGATTTAAGCGAGCCCCTATACATGGACAGGAGAGGCTTCTTCTGCTTCCATGTCAAGGCTAGATGTAAAAATGCCAAAAGGAAGCCATCTTTTAGTGAATTTATTCCATAGTTCCTTTTTGCCTGACCTAGAGAGAGAAAGATTGGGCAGCAAAAAGTTGTCATTGCCCAGGGTACGGCGATTGTGGTTCAAAAATACCACATTCTTCAAGGATGCTCATTTGTGTACTCCAGGAGGCTGAAACTCAGCAAAGCAGACTCACTGAAGTATGGGAAGCAAACTCAATGCTAGGGATCATTAGGAAGGGTATAGAAAATAAGTCAGCAAGTGTCATTTTGCCTCTTTATAAATCTATGGTGAGGCCCCATCTGGAATACTGTGTACACTGCTGGTCGCCATACCTCCAGAAGGATATTATGGAGTTGGAGAAAGTGCAGAGGAGGGCAACCAGAATGATTAGGGGACTGGAACACCTTCCTTACCATCTGAGGCTGCAACGGTTGGGCCTTTTCACTCTTGAACGACGGCGTCTAAGAGGTGACCTGATTGAAGTTTATAAAATCATGCACGGTGTGGACAAAGTAGATAAGGAAAAACTGTTTTCCCTATCGCACAACACTAGAACTAGGGGACACTCGATGAAACTTTTGGGTACTAGTTCTCAAACAAATAAGAGAAAGTACTTTTTCACCCAGAGGATTACTAGTCTATGGAACTCCCTGCCAGAAAAAGTGGTGACAGCTGTCAGTCTTGACAGCTTTAAGAAAGGATTAGACAAGTTCATGAAGGACAAGGGTATCAATGGCTATAATTATGGATACTTAAGGAAAACCTCTAGGTTGGAGAGATAGGCAGGATATCTCTCAATGCCATTTCCAGGGAATCCTAAGCAGGTGAAGGCATCTCCTTGGGAACACCCTGAAGGAAATAGTGAGCCACTGTGTGAGACAGAATGCTGGACTGGATGGGCTGTGGCCTGTTCCAGCAAGGCTGTTCTTATGTTCTTAAGTCATACCCTACAAAAAGAAAAAAGTTGTTGTGGGAGAAAATTCTCTGCTGCATTAGACTGAAATTCAATATCACTGTAATCCAAGTCTATGCACCAACCACTGGTGCAGATAAAACCACAGTTGACCAGTTCTATGAGGAATTACAGCACCTCATAGAACTGACACCAAAAATGATGTCTGTATTATTTTGGGAGATTGGAATGCCAAAGTAGGAAGCCAAAAAGTAAATGGGATAACAGGCAAGTTTGGTCTCAGGACACAGAATGAAGCAGGACAAAGACTAATAGAGTTCTGCCAAGAGAATGCATTGGTCATAGCAAACACCCTCTTCCAACAACACAAGAGGAGACTTAACACATGGACATCACCAGATGGCTAACACTGAAACCAGATTAATTACATATTCTGTAGCCAAAGATGGAGAAGTTCCATACAGTCAGCAAAGATGAGACCTGGAGCAGACTGTGGCTCAGATCATAATTTACTGATTGTAAAATTCAGGCTAAGACTAAAGAAAATAGGTAAGACAATTAGACCACATAGATATGACCTAGACAACATCCCTAAGGAATACACAGTAGAGGTGTGGAACAGATTTAATGGCTTAGACTGGATGGACAGAGTACCAGAAGAATTATGGATGGAGGTTCAAGACATCATACAGGACAGAGGCAGCACGTAAAACCATACCAAAAGAAGAGAGATGTAAGAAACCAAAGTGGCTGTCTGATGAGGCTCTTAAAATAGCGGAGGAAAGAAAGAATGCAAAAGGTAAAGGTGAAAGAGAAAAATTCAAACAATTGAATACAGATTTTTCAAAAAAAAAACCAAGGAAAGTTAAGGAAACCTTCTTAAATGAACAGTGCAAAGCAGTAGAGGAAAACAACAAAAGGGGAAGAACTAGCCATTTTTTTTAAAAAAATAGGGAAATTAAGGGAACATTTAAAGCAAAAATGACTGGGATAAGGGACAAAAACGGCAGGGATTTAGCCGATGCAGAAGAAATTAAGAAAAGATGGCAAGGGTACACAGAAGAACTCTACAAAAAGGACCTCAACATCCCTGACAATCACAGTAATGAGAACTTTGAACTTGAGCAGGACTTCCTGGAGAGTGAAGTCAAGAGGGCCCTAAAAAGTACTGCCAATAACAAAGCCAGTGGAGATGATGGTATGCCAGTTGAATTATTCAAAGCCCTAAAAGATGATGAAATTAAAGTACAGTGGAACCCCGACATACAAATGGTTCGACTTACAACAAAATTGACATACAAATAGAAATCCTGGCTAAAAAAATTTAATAGGAAAAATTCGACATACAAAAAAATTCGGTGACATCTAGTGGCCTCTTCTGGTAATGCAATGCATTTTCAACATACAAACAACCTTGTGGAACAGAAAAATCGTATGTAGAGGTTTTACTGTATTACATTCTATGCCAGCAGATTTGGAAAACACAACAATGGCCACAGGATTGGAAAAGGTCAGTTTACGTTTCAATCCCAAAAAAGGGCAATGCCAAAGAATACTCACATTTTCGAACAATTGCACTCATCCTACACACTAGCAAGGTCATGCTCAAGATAATACAGGATAGGCTTCAGCAGCACGTGGATAGAGAACTACCAGAAATGCAGGCTGGGTTCCGAAGAGGAAGGGGAACTAGAGACCAAATTGCCAACATACATTGGATCATGGAGAAAACAAAGGAATACAAGAAACAAGTCTACTTCTGTTTCATTGACGACACCAAGGCCTTTGACTGTGTGGACCACAATAAAATGTGGCAAGTAATCAAAGAAATGGGAATAACAGAACACATGACATGTCTCATGAAAAATCTGTACATGAATCAAGGAGCAACAGTTAGTACAGGATACTGAATGACGGAGTGGTTTGGAACAGGAAAAGGCTGCATTTTGTCACCCTGCTTATTTAACTTATATACAGAGCACATAATGCGCAATACAAGGCTGGATGAAACACAAGTTAGAATTAAAATCACTGGGAGAAACATCAACAATTTGATATATACAGATGATACTACCCTAATGACAGAAAGTGAAGAAGACCTAAAGAAGCTGTTGCTTAGGATGAAATAAGAGTGCAAAAGCTGGCTTGAGACTCAACGTCAAGAAAACCAAGATAATGGCAACAGGCCCATCACTCCCTTGAAAATAGATGGGGATGAATAGAAGCAGTGACAGACTTTATATTCTTAGGATCCAATATCACTGCAGATGGTGACTGCAGCCATGAAATAAAAATGTGACTGATTCTTGGGAGACAAGCTATGAGAAACCTAGGGAACATAGTTAAAAGAAGAGACATCAGCTTGCAAACAAAAGTCTACATAGTCAAAGCAATGATATTCCTGGTAGTAATGTATAGTTGTGAGAGCTGAGCGCAGAATAGACACCTTTGAAATGTGGTGTTGGAGGAGAATTTTGAGAGTACCCTGGACAGCAAAGAGAACAAATAGGTCGATTTTAAAATAAATCAACCCCGACTGCTCCCTGGAAGGTCAAATATTGAAGATGAAGCTAAAATACTTTGTACATCAAATGAGAAGAGAGGATTCACTTGAGAAAGCCTTGATGCTGGGAAAGGTCGAGGGCAAAAGAAGAAGAGGGCGGCAGAGAAGGAGATGACTAGATGGTATTGTTGACGCAATGGGCACAGAGCTGGGTGGCTTGAGGAGGATGGTGGAGGACAGAGGTGCCTGGCGTGCAATGGTCCATGGGGTTGCAAAGGGTCGGACTCGACAGTGTGACTGAACAACAAAATGTATGATGGGAAGATCCATGGAACCATCAGGTATGATCTCTCCCTGAAGCAAGGATTGGGGATGTGACAGAAAGATTAGCATCACTTATAAAACCCACAGATGCATATCCCTTTCTTCTTATCCATGTGGGAACAAGCAACACGGCGATGAGGAACTTTGAAGAGATCATGTCAGAGTTTGAAGCTCTGTGAAGAAAAATCAAGGCCCTGGAGCCCACATCAATTTATTCATCCTATCAGTTCGTGGAAAAGGAACAGAAAGGGAAAGGAAAATATTCTAGGCGAATGACTACAAAAGTGGCCTTGACATGAGAGGTTTGGATTTTGGGACATGAATAAATTCATCAAGAGGACTTTAAACTGAATTGGAAGAGGGAAATAAATAAAAAAACTGTGAGGTAAAGCAAAATGAAATCTTATATAAGTGGACCCAATAATAGTCTTCATAAAAATGTAGGAAAGGAAGAGGCCACAAATTACACAATCTCCAGTGTCTATATATAAATGCCATGAGTATGGGAAACAAACAAGAGGAACTGGAAATCTTAGTTCAAGGGGGTAAATATGACTTGATAAAGATAACAAACTTGATGGGATGACTCCTATGACTGAAATACAGAAACTGAAGGCCCTTTTCTTTGTCACTGTACTTCTTGCCATTCTCAGGGTTGGCACCTGAAACTTCAAATTGTGAAGAATGTATGATGCAGGCGAATTTTCTACGGGATACTTTTTTATATACAGTATTACCCATTTAGTGAAAGCCATTATTATGAGTATATCTTGAATTTGACACAGAAACCTTCATAGAGCCTACACAAATTGGCCAGGATCACAGAATTAGTGCACCCCAGTAACTAACCAAGCCACTGCATTTTGAGTCTGCTAAAGACTCCATACTATCTTGAATGCAGCCTCACATAGAAAGCATGACAATAATCAAATTTAGAGATTATGAAAGAATGAATTAGTGAAGTCACAGACTTCCTATCTAGGTAGGGTCATAGCTGGGCAATCTGTCAAAGTTGGAGTAAGGCAGACCTGGCCAATATTTGGTTATCCACGAAGAGAACTGGGTCCAGTAACACACCCAAACTGCAAACCTGACCTTTTATACGGAGTGCAACCCCATCCAGACAAGGCAAATTGCCACTTAATCTGCCAGTGAATCTCCCAAATCAAGATTTCCATCTTGCCCAGATTCAATTTCAATTTGTTAGTCCCATCCAGTCCATTACCAAGGCCAGATAACATTCCAGCCACACGGACAACGTCCAGTGATGATGATGATGATGATGATGGAGAGAGCTGCATTTCATCAGCATACTTATGGCAAATAACTTGAAATTTCCAAATGATCTCACCCGATGGCTTCATATAGATATTAAACAGAATTGGGGAAATGATTGACCTCTGCGGGACCCCATAACTTTAAATCCAGAGAGCTAAAACAGCATCCCCAAGCTGAAATGCTGGCACATGACCATCAAGGAAGGACAAAAGCCAGCAGAGTGCTAGACCACCAATCCCAAACCCTACCAATTTATCCAGAAGGATATAATGGTCAGTGGAATCAAAATCTACTGAGATATCTAGCAAAACTAACAGGGCTATACTACCCCAGTCAGCCTCAAGAGGTCCTCATGCAGTGGCCAGTGTTGTCTCAGTACAAATACGTGGTCTGAAACATTGACTGAAATGGATTGAGATTATCCGTAGCCTTCAAGAATGCCTCCAATTTATCAGCCACAAACCTCTTAATCAATTTGTCTGGAATGGGGTATTAGCAACCAGCCTAAATTCTTTTAAATCATCTGCCGCCAAATTTTTTTTTATTTTTAGAATGGATCAAACAACTGTCTCTTGTAAACAGGAAAGGATATGTATTGTCTATAAAGATGAGTTGACAACCTAAGCGACCCATTCTTTTATCTATATTTAATAGATTTCAAAAGCCAAGACGTACTGTGTCCCCATCATCAGATGTTACAGGTTGAAACTGATCTAATAAAACAAAGTGGTAGTATAAAAAGGCAACTGAAACCAAACCCTTTGAAAGCACAGGTGTGCCTTTCTACTGAGAAAAAAAAAACAGAATCAAAAAAGAAGCTCCAAATTAGCAGATGTGGCAATATTTTTGAACACTGCCCTATCACAAATTGTTTAGGCGTTGCTCTGAACTGAAATCTGACCTACAAATAACACTGTCAAAGCAACAAATAGAAAGTCATCAGCAGAAACAACTTTGCTTCCTCTTTTATGGGCATAGGAAACTGGCTGGATCTGACTGGAGAAAACAATCGGGCGAAGTGGAGAACACACTGGGGGAAAGGAAGAAATATCCGCTCGTGGCCGGTGATTGGCAAAGAATGCAACCTATATTGTCATATGTACGTACAAAATAAATCAATCGAGTCCAAGGCTTGAGTTATCTTCTTGCAATATATTTATAAGTGCACACTGAGAACAGTATCCAAAACTTTTCCGGTATATTATAAAGCTTTTCTGGGTATTAAACCTTTCATCAGGGAATCTCAGAACTAGTAATCTAAAGTGAATTCCGCAAAGAGGCAAGGACACTATGAGTTCATACTTGTCACATAGTCACTTTTTGGATATTTCTTCCTTTCCCCCAGTGGATTTGACTGGAGACAATAAGAACAACTGCTCTATGTGTTACACCACAGCATAATATGCTAGCTTCATATGATAAAAATTAACACATCATGAACAAGTGGATATAACTCTTGATGACTCATGCAGGATTATTACTGGCTGCCAGAAATCTTATCCTACTGAAAAAGTCTATTATTCAAGCTGGTACTGACCCTCTGAAAGTACACTAAGAAGTGCTAGCAAATAAATGAAATAAGGCAATACAGCACTAAACCCATCCACGTCATGGACACTAACCACCTAGACTAGTGATGGCGAACCTTGGCACTCCAGGTATTGTTGGACTTAAATTACCAGAAGCCCAAGTCATCACTCCTGCTGTTCATGGTTTCTGGGAATCGAAGTTCAACAGCTGGAGTGCCAAGGTTCGCCATTCCTGACCGAGACCAGTGGTTCCCAACATGAAGCCCACACTCCACTGGTGGACTTCAATTCCCAGAAGCCTCAGTAATTGGCCGATCAGTGCTTTGGGGAATTGACCTAGGCTTCTAGGAATTAAAGTCCAAAAACCAAAGGTTGGAAAACACTGATCTAGTAAAGGTAAATGTCACCCTTGCTCGAAAGCCAGTCATATCTGACTCTAGGGTTTAGTGCTCATGTTTTTAGCCAAATTGCCAGCGTTGTCTGCATCTGCAGACATTTCCGTGGACATGTGGCAGGCATGTCTCAACACCAGAGTGCACTGAATGCTGTTTACCATCCCACCGAAGTGGTACATATTTATCTACTTGCAATTTCTTGCTTTCGAACTGCTAGGTTGACTGGAGCTGGGACAGAAATGGGAGCTCACTCTGTCCTGCAGTACTCTGCAATCACCATCTGATCTTCCAGTTGCCAAGTTCAGCATTTTAATTTAATTTAATATTCACATTTATATGCTGCCCACTCAAGCGAACACGAATCAGGGCGGCATTACAACTTTAAAAACATATAAAAACACATAAAAACCCCAATTATCCCAACCACCCACCCCACCCTCTATAAAAAAGAGAAAGAGAGGGCTCCCAATTGCTATCTTCTTGTGAGCCAACAGGTGGGGGCCGTATTCCCATTAAGACCCCACACCTGCCCTGCCAGCCAGGTCTTCAAACCTTTCCTGAAGGGCAGCAATTCTGTTTGTAATCTTAGATGACTGTTGGCAGGAGGTTCCAGAGGGCTGGTGCAGACACGGAGAAGGCCCTCTTCGGGTCCTAGATAGATGTGCCCCTCTAGCTGATGGCACAACTAGAGAGCCCCTCTGATCCACTCTAGTTGGATGGGCAGACACTCTTGGAACGATGTGGTATCTTAGGTATCCTGGCCCACTACCATATATGGCTTTAAAGGTCAAAAACAGCACCTTGAATTGCACCCGGAGGCCAACTGGTAGCCAGTGCAGCTCCTGAAGTAACAGCAAAGCGCGGGCATATCATCCACACCCCATCACCACTTGGGCCGCCGCATTCTGGACCTTAACCTCTTGAGCCACCACAGTGAACACTGATCTAGACAATGGCTAAAATCATGGAAAAGTTTTCTACACACCTTTCTAGTTTTAACTATTAAACCATAAGAGGCTAAGCTAACGCTATGAAGAGCAAAAACAACACACCTTGCTGAATGGATGAATGTTGAGGAAGATTCTGGCTGGACCATCTAGAAGTCTTTTAAGAGACTTCAGAGCAAAGAAGGAAGATCAAAGAATAATCAAGTAAATAAACAAGTAAAATAGGACTCTTTGTGGAGAAATTCAATCAATGTAGCATTTATGTGCATTCAAATTATGCCCCGCTACATATTTTAAAAATCTAGAAAATTGACAGATAACATTGTTAAAGTAGCCTGCTTCTGGTCCAAAGTAGTTTAATTATGTTAATATTTTGTTTTGTTTTAATTTTTACCTATGTTCAAATATGTCCATAATTTTAAGCTGTGCAATGCTCTCTGATATGAATAAGCAAAAGAAAAGAAGAAAGTGCAAAGTAAGGCAGAGTCAAATTCTTTGAAGAATTTCAAAGGGTGGAGAGAAACAAAGCAAGGAAACAACTCATACAATTCTCTACATGCAAAAATTTGTTTAGTGCTTCATACTCGATAGGTAACTGTATACATGAACATCACCAGACAAACAATACAAATATCAAAAAGATTATGTAACTGAAAGTAGAGGATGGAGATATTGTATTCTCTCTGTAGGACAAAGAGGAGAATTTGACACAGACCATGAATAGCACGTAAACATTAGAGTGAAACTGAAGAATACCAATAAAAATCATAATGCAAAAATATTTTTGTGTGTCTATAGAAAGAACAGGTGTGATATTGAACTCAACTGGTTGCAAACTAGAAGAATTATGGATTGGAATCAGAGATATTACTGGGAAAGAATATAAGAAAACTTTCTTTTCTTCTTTACTCATGTCACTCGTTCTGAGAAGCACTTTCTCGGAGAAATGTTGGTAGAGGGATGCCAGCTAAGTAATGCCAGCACTTTTTGTATTGGGGTTAGTTTTAGGCATCCTGTGGCCAATCTCACTGTTTCATTTAGAAAATAAATAAATAATAATTAGATAGATTTTTTTATCGTGTCAGAAGCACACACAAAGTGCTTTCTGGGTTGAAATGATGTTTGCTGGAGAAAAAAACTCCACTGGGGGGAGGCACCCGAATGAGGCTTTGTTCATGTCAAGATCTTTTTCCTCCACCGAAGTTGGTTCCTACTGATCTACTTGCAATGTCTTGCTTTCGAAATGCTAGGTTGGCAGGAGAGCTGGGACAGGGACGGGCATTCACTTCGTCGTGCAGTACTCGGGTCTTGAACTGCCGACTTCTCAGTTAGCACGGCGAGCTTCCTTTGATAGATATCTATATCTATCTATATATATATCCAATAAGACAAAAAAAACAAGGAAAAAAACCCTTTCCAATACGACAAATTATAAAGAAGTAAAACAAACTTCAATATAATCTAATTACAACCACGATAAATTATGTATTGGAGACAAAACACCCGTGCACTAAATGGGGCTGGCAGAATCTATAGGGATAGTCTGTAATTATATTTTCCAAAACTGGATCGTATCTGAGCCTGGCTTGATACCTCTTGCATCCGTCAATGCATACTGAAGGAAAGGGTTCCAAATTGCCCAAAAGGAGAATTTCCTTCTTATTCCCTGATTATATTGTAGTTGACTGGTTAACTTTTCATTTAATGCAAGTTGCCAGACAGACCCCTACAAACAAACCATCTCTCCCTGCTTAAATCTTCCTTGTTCTTCCATTCTTTGGCGAGCTTCCTAACCACTGAGCCTGACCGCAGTTCCAGAGAGAGAGAGAGAGAGCAAAACGGAAGGACCAAACCCGGGTCGTGCTGATGGGGTGGGTGTGCGTGTCTGCCACATCCCACCCTGAATACCCCCAACTTGAGCTCCAAACCGGCGACGGAGTGGGGAGTGAGGCTTGGGAGAAGGCCCCCCCCCGTTAAGTCCTTAGTGGTTTAAGGGTCTTCTCCCCCACCACCACCCCCTGAAAAGCAAAGGCGCCCCCAACCCCGTGGGACGGGAGGGAGGGAGGGAGGGAGGGAGAGAGAGAGGAGGCGCCCAGCCCTGCCGACCCGGCCCCACCGCCTCAGACGAGGGAGAAGAGGAAGCGGAAAAAAGCAACCTGCGCCGCCGCCGCCCAAGGCCATCCTTCTCCCTCTCCCTGCCGCGTGGGTGACGCCGGGCCCGGCCCAGTCAAGAGAGGCCCGCCCTGAGGCTCGGGAAGAGCACTGAGGGGGGCGGCGGCGGGAGGGCTGCCTCAGTCAGTCGCCTCACCTGGCCGTGGCTCTCGGCCCCGAGAGGGCCCCGGGTGTAGCCGTTCTTGTGGTGGTGCCCCGTCGCGAGGCTGCAGCCGTTGGCACGGAGGAGCTTCCCGCTCAGGTCTCCAGGGCCGCGCTTCATCGCGAGCGGCGCTCAGCCTCAGGCAAACCGACCACCGCCTGTCCCGCCCGGCGCGGCTCCCTCAGGCTCTTGCAGTCGCACCGGAAACTCAGACGGAAGAGCTGGCCAATCGGCGTTCGAGACGTCACCGGGGTGGGCGGGGCGGAGCCGCCGACGCCCAGGCCGGCAAGCGTTCGGGTGGGGTGGGGTTAAAAAGCGCCGCCTCTCCTTGGTCGGGAGGGAAGCAGGCCGGAGCTGCTCCAGGACGGTTGCGGGGTTCTTCGGCAAGGATCGGGCCCGTCCGCGCGGAGGGGGGGGGAGCGAGCGAATGTTCCGAGGCCTGAGCGGACCAATGAGAAGGCGCAGAAACCCCTCCTGGGCGGGGGGAAGACGAAGAGAAAGAGAGTTCCGAACACGAGGTGCCGAACAGCCGAACAGTCAAGGCCGAAGGGGAAACAGCCTCGCAGGGAGATATTACGGAAGCTCGCGACAGGCTTGACGCTGTTCATTAGCGAAAAGGGGAAGCCAAAAAACGGAGTCAGAAGGAAGAGTTAATATGCTACGCAGTCAGCAATGCGGGTTGAGAAAAAAAGCCACTGTGTTGTGTGTTGATACTGTTTAAGCATTTCCTATTCTCCACGTCTATCCCCAGTATATACGTTAAAATAGGGTTCTAATAATTACAGTACTGTACTTTAATTAATTATACATTAAAATATGTCCTAAGCATGCTGCCAGCCAGAGGTGGCTCTCAGAGCCCTCTATGTGCAGTCATCATCCCCAGCACAGAGTTTGCCTCACCCCTCTGCCCAGCAGCCCAATGGGAGCACTCCCTCCTTCCCCCCAGCACAGAGTTTGCCCTGCCTGTCTCTGCCCAGCAGCCCAATGGGACCACCCCCCCCAGCACAGAGTTTGCCCTGCCTGTCTCTGCCCAGCAGCCCAATGGGACCACTCCCTCCTTCCCCCAGCACAGAGTTTGCCCTGCCTGTCTCTGCCCAGCAGCCCAATGGGACCACTCCCCCCAGCACAGAGTTTGCCCTGCCTGTCTCTGCCCAGCAGCCCAATGGGACCACTCCCTCCTTCCCCCCAGCACAGAGTTTGCCCTGCCTGTCTCTGCCCAGCAGCCCAATGGGACCACTCCCTCCTTCCCCCCAGCACAGAGTTTGCCCTGCCTGTCTCTGCCCAGCAGCCCAATGGGACCACTCCCTCCTTCCCCCAGCACAGAGTTTGCCCTGCCTGTCTCTGCCCAGCAGCCCAATGGGACCACTCCCCCCAGCACAGAGTTTGCCCTGCCTGTCTCTGCCCAGCAGCCCAATGGGACCACTCCCTCCTTCCCCCCAGCACAGAGTTTGCCCTGCCTGTCTCTGCCCAGCAGCCCAATGGGACCACTCCCCCCAGCACAGAGTTTGCCCTGCCTGTCTCTGCCCAGCAGCCCAATGGGACCACTCCCTCCTTCCCCCCAGCACAGAGTTTGCCCTGCCTGTCTCTGCCCAGCAGCCCAATGGGACCACTCCCTCCTTCCCCCCAGCACAGAGTTTGCCCTGCCTGTCTCTGCCCAGCAGCCCAATGGGACCACTCCCTCCTTCCCCCCAGCACAGAGTTTGCCCTGCCCGTCTCTGCCCAGCAGCCCAATGGGACCACTCCCTCCTTCCCCCCATCACAGAGTTTGCCCTGCCCGTCTCTGCCCAGCAGCCCAATGGGAGCACTCCCTCCTTCCCCCAGCACAGAGTTTGCCCTGCCTGTCTCTGCCCAGCAGCCCAATGGGAGCACTCCCTCCTTTCCCCCAGCACAGAGTTTGCCCTGCCTGTCTCTGCCCAGCAGCCCAATGGGAGCACTCCCTCCTTCCCCCCAGCACAGAGTTTCCCTTGCCTGTCTCTGCCCAGCAGCCCAATGGGAGCACTCCTTCCTTCCCCCAGCACAGAGTTTGCCCTGCCTGTCTCTGCCCAGCTGCCCAATGGGACCACTCCCTCCTTCCCCCAGCACAGAGTTTGCCCTGCCTGTCTCTGCCCAGCAGCCCAATGGGAGCACTCCTTCCTTCCCCGCAGCACAGAGTTTGCCCTGCCTGTCTCTGCCCAGCAGCCCAATGGGAGCACTCCCTCCTTCCCCCCAGCACAGAGTTTGCCCTGCCTGTCTCTGCCCAGCAGCCCAATGGGAGCACTCCCTCCTTCCCCCCATCACAGAGTTTGCCCTGCCTGTCTCTGCCCAGCAGCCCAATGGGACCACTCCCTCCTTCCCCCAGCACAGAGTTTGCCCTGCCTGTCTCTGCCCAGCAGCCCAATGGGACCACTCCCCCCAGCACAGAGTTTGCCCTGCCTGTCTCTGCCCAGCAGCCCAATGGGACCACTCCCTCCTTCCCCCCAGCACAGAGTTTGCCCTGCCTGTCTCTGCCCAGCAGCCCAATGGGACCACTCCCTCCTTCCCCCCAGCACAGAGTTTGCCCTGCCTGTCTCTGCCCAGCAGCCCAATGGGACCACTCCC
Source organism: Bradypodion pumilum (assembly GCA_035047305.1). Taxonomy (NCBI): domain Eukaryota; kingdom Metazoa; phylum Chordata; class Lepidosauria; order Squamata; family Chamaeleonidae; genus Bradypodion; species Bradypodion pumilum. Next base: position 485,211,877 of record JAWDJD010000001.1, read on the forward strand.
TCCTTCCCCCCAGCACAGAGTTTGCCCTGCCTGTCTCTGCCCAGCAGCCCAATGGGAGCACTCCCTCCTTCCCCCAGCACAGAGTTTGCCCTGCCTGTCTCTGCCCAGCAGCCCAATGGGAGCACTCCCTCCTTCCCCCCAGCACAGAGTTTGCCCTGCCTGTCTCTGCCCAGCAGCCCAATGGGAGCACTCCCTCCTTTCCCCCAGCACAGAGTTTGCCCTGCCTGTCTCTGCCCAGCAGCCCAATGGGAGCACTCCCTCCTTCCCCCCAGCACAGAGTTTGCCTTGCCTGTCTCTGCCCAGCAGCCCAATGGGAGCACTCCTTCCTTCCCCCAGCACAGAGTTTGCCCTGCCTGTCTCTGCCCAGCTGCCCAATGGGAGCACTCCCTCCTTCCCCGCAGCACAGAGTTTGCCCTGCCTGTCTCTGCCCAGCTGCCCAATGGGAGCACTCCCTCCTTCCCTCCAGCACAGAATTTGTCCTGCCTGTCTCTGCCCAGCAGCCCAATGGGAGGGTTTCCCTCCTCCCCTGTTGCTGTGCGATAAATAAGTGGGTTTTGGGTTGTAGTTTGGGCACTTGGTCTCTAAAAGATTCGCCATCACTGTCCTAAGGAAACAGATGGAAAATATATATTTTTAAAAAAGTTGTTTCTCCATTGTTTGAATCAATTTTGAAAGGCCTAGAGGCCTTTCAGAATAATAAGAGCTATGTTTCCTGATGCTTATTGCTCAATTAACAGATCATTGCAATATTAAATTAGTAAAATATTATGGGACTGTGGTGGCTCAATAAGTGGTTAAGTTCGCTTTGTTAGCTGGAAGGTCAGTAAGTCAGCAGTTCAAGACCCGAGTACTACATAATGGAATAAGCACCCGTCTCTCTCCCAGCTCCTGCCAACTTAGCACTTTGAAAGCATGAAATTGCATGTAGATCAATAGAGACCACTTCGGTGGAAAAAAGATCTTGGGACATGAAAGGAACCTCATTTGGACATCCCCTGAGCGGAGTTCCTTCAGCAAAAATCCTTTCAACCCAAAAGGCACCTTTGTGTGCTTCTGACATGATTATTTATTAGTAAAATATTAAATAATCACATGATTATAACACCAAAAATTCTTAAACAATTCATACCTAGGATATCCAACAAACAAAAGAACATAGAAAATAGTATAAGCATATTCAAACTACAAATAGCTAATCTTTATCTCAATTAAACTTCTTCTTGTGCCATGTCTGATCCCGAATATTGGCGATCATCATGACAATCAGCCATGAAGACCATACTGTAGGAATCGGGGCCGCTGAGGGCCGTAGGTCCCGGAGGAGACTGATCAAAGAACGATATGAGGCAGTATGGAGGAGGATAAGATCAGTCCTTTATTGAGGAAAAGGCATAACCATTTATAGATCAGAAGGCAAGGTAGAAAAAACCATCACCCGACAGTAAATCACATCACCTATTTACTCAGGTTAATTGGGAATCTTTCTTGGGGAAGTTAATTAGTGCGGGCAAACATGGACTGGGAAAACACCATTGTTTTGGGCTTAGGAGCTGGGTAAATATGGCCACTATTTGCGCCAGAGATTTACGCTAAGCTCGGAGATGAATGTTTGCCTAATTATGTTACAGGAGTTAGCGATCTGCTTACTTGGCAGAGTCTTAGGTCAGGTCAAGGAATTGGGTGAATCAAACCCTATAATTTATCCACCCCCCCTTAATTTGGGTGCTCGCAGAGCCCACGGGCCAGGGAGCCTTTCTCCCAAAGTGGTCTCTGGCGGGCCGTTCCGTGCCCATGGGGGCACGGGGAATCCACATCTCCCCTTTTAATTTTTCTTAAGAGCCTGACCGGCAACTCTGCGCAGGAGCGGGACCAGCTGTTGAGCGGGAATGACGCCTCGGGGTTTCCTTCTGGGGCGACACCCCACAACCACCTTGAGTACCGTTTGGAGCCACCCCCAGGGGATCCATGACCACATCCAGTTCCACAATGAACTCCACCAAGCTCCCCGTGCAGAACCCTCTGTGATGCCCTGGACTATGGTGTGGAGATCAGTGAACTGACTCTGTACTTTGCGGGAGTTGTCAGTAAGGTTGAAACAGCACATACCATGAAAGGATTCGCAACCCAGGTGGTGCAACAATAAGAGGTATTCGATAGCCGCTCGATTGTCAAGAATGGCATGGCGAAGCTCTGCCTGCTCTTGATTAAGGAGCGCTATCGCTGAGGAGGTATGGTTGATGGCTTTTGCTAGACCGCAAGCCAAGCGACCAATCCTCTTTGCGTTGCCGACGGCTAAGCCTGGCACGCCAAAGATGCTGACTGCCAAAGAAAGATATTCGGCAGGGCTCATTACTCTAAAGCTGCTCTCACATGAGCTGTCTAACTGGGTGGTGCGAGTGTGCCGTATGAGTGAGGGAACATTTGAAATATTTGTAACCTTTGTGCTTGGGGTGACCATTTCCTTAGTAGGGAGTAACAATGTCAAATGGCTGATACAGCATATAGAGTCTGAAACATTTGCAGGAATGTAGTTCCACGTATACTGGTTGCATGTGAAGAACCAACCGGATGGCAGGGTGATATGAGCGTACATGGTGCCAAGTGGTACTGGGTTATTGCAAGTCCAATTGCCACTGCCGACGTTGAGGCAGCGGCGCCGGGTACGACCAGCTGAGGCGCAGCCGTACATTCGTCCACAGGTAGAGTTCGGGCTGACCGCCACCCGAGGAGTGTGGAGGGTGGCTGCATCAGCCGGCAAAGTCATGGTCAGCCGCATCTCCCAGCGGGCATACTCTGAAGAAGCCGCTGGAATGTATGGGCTGAAAAGTCTTTTCACAAGCCAGTCCCCATCCCTGGGGTGCGCGCCTGGAGAATGGCACACAGGGATGAGGCAGGTGCTGAGAATCGAGGCAGAACCAAGGTCCTGCCTGAGGCAAAAATCAGACTGGTTGATGAGACCCGCCAACCTCTCCCAAATATTGTACTGCATCCGGGCAGAGAGGTCTCCACCGGGCAGCAGATTGTTGGCCTCCAACGAGGCGGCCTGAGCGCCTCCCCCCAAAAGCAGGGAAAGGGTCAGGATGATGGTGAGCGCCAGGGTGTTGGCATGAATCTGGGCGAAAACTGCAGCTGTGAGGTTCTCCGGCGTTGGCTCCTTCCTTTCGCGCTGGACGGTGTCCTCGGCCTCACGACAAAGGATCTTGACCATCCCCCAGGTGATCTTGGGTGCTGTCGTTGGTGGCCGTCTCTTCCAACGGGTCCTCTCGGTCAGAGTGAGGTCCTCCATCTCCGGGATCGGACTCTGGTCGGTCTGGGTCCACGCCATGTGGTTCCAAGTAAGGCTTGACACACCGAGCTGGAATCCAAACGACACCTGTAGGAGACATAACTGCAGCATACCCTCTTCCCCAGGTTACGAGCGGCACCGGGCCCCTCCAAGAAGGGTCCGGTGGCACCCGGTATCGGACCATCGGCCGCGGGAGAGCCTCCGAATGGCAGAAGTGCTTCTCCTGCGGCGTGCAATCCGAAAAAACATTAAGGTGATTATAAGTGAACAATACCTTATTCAGGCAATACTGTGCCTGGCCCTGTGACTTGGGGAGGGCTGGTGGCTCCCCCCTTTCTGTTTGTTTGTCAATATAGGACTTGAGCGTCCGATTGACCCGTTCCACAATCGCTTGCCCCTGCGGATTGTAAGGAACGCCAAAAGTATGCTTAATATCCCAAGTGGCCATGAAGGCGGCCAGCTGCCTAGAGCTGTAGGACGGGGCGTTATCGGTTTTAATGTGCCGAGGTTTGCCCATGGCTGCAATGCAGGAAAGGAGGTGCTGCTCCACGTGGGAAGCAGTCTCCCCTTTCTGCGCCGTTGCCCAAACGAACTGAGAAAAAGTGTCTATGCAAACGTGCATGTACTGCCATCTGCCAAACTGCGGAACATGCGTGACATCCATCTGCCACACCTGGTTAGCCTCTGTCCCTCGTGGGTTGACCCCCCACGAGGGCCCCCCCCCGGTGCCCCTGCACAATGCTGGCAAGAGCGAACTATGCCTTGGGCTTGAGAGAGTGGCAGATTGAACTGTCTGGCGAGTGCCTTGGCATTTTGGTGAAAAAATGCATGACTCTGAATTGGAGTAGTAAAAACACCCAAAACTGAACGTTGCTGAATTTCCTTTGCCGCCGCATCCGCTCTGCTATTGCCCGTGGAAATCGGACCCGGTAGGTCTTGATGACTTCGGATGTGGGCAACATAGAGTGGCTCCGTGCGGTTTCGCAAATGAAATTGAGCAGTGAGAAACAGACTAAGCAAATTTTTGTCTATCGCGGGAGTGATGTATGCTCCCGGTAGACTGTGAAGCAAATTCCAAACATACATACTGTCAGTAATGATGTTTAAACGTTCTTTGGCGAAGGTGCGCAAAGCAAGGTTCACCGCTGCCAACTCTGCCCGCTGCGCGGACTTTTGTGGAAGAGTTAGCAGCGTGCGCCAAGCTTGGCCCTCCTGCCAGGTCAAGACACCATCAGTAAAAACTGTGCGACCACCATCAGTAAAAACTGTCCTGGCCCCCTGAAGTGGAACCAGCGAGAGCAATTCAAACAAGCTGACTGTCTGCGTTTGGAGTGAGACAAGTCTGGGGTCCTTTGGCAAGTGGTATCCAAGCATCCGGTGAATCCTTCCAACGCAATTGGAAGTGAGTCACCGAGCTGCATTAATTGCTGAATTTGTTCCTTGGTGAACGGGACTACGATTTTGGCCAAATCGTGCCCTGAAATGTCCCTAGCTCTCAGCCTTCTGCGGTAAACCACCGCGGAGACCAATTCTTGGGGAGGAACGATGTTTCGTGAAGAGGTGTTCGGAAGGTACACCCACTCCACGATACTCGTCCCTTTCTCGGCATCTACGCCGAGCGCTCCAGTAAACATGGATCCTGACCGTACGATGTACAAATTCAGGATCAGAGCATATGGCCCTGGGGTGATCCTATCTACCCATCGCTGGCTGAGAACTTGGTTGACCTTCTCGATAGCCAAGCGTGCGTCTCGAGAAATCTTTATCCGGTCTGCTGGCTACTTACCCAAAGTTAGCAGCGAGAAGAGCGGTTACAAAAGATCCGTATCCAATCGGAAATACGGTCTGGCCCAATTGATGCTACCTAAGTCTTGCTGCAACTCTACAAGGGTGACTGAGTCCTGTAAGTTGATCTGAGGCAAAACTGGTGCTGCGAAAGAGCGTAGAAGCCGATGACCCAAGTATGAGAAGGGCTCGGTTCTCTGCACTTTCTCTGGGGCAATGAGTAAACCTTTGTCCCCCAGGCTGGCCTGGAGGTCGGAAAACATTTCGCTGCCGAGTTGCGGCATCGCGACCAAGATGTCATCCATAAAATGGCAAACTATGGCTCTAGGGTAAAGGCTTCGGAACTTTGCCAGTGTGTTGTGAACATAAATTTGGCACAGGGTGGACGAATTGAGCATGCCCTGTGGCAAAAATTTCCACGCGTAACGCTGCGTGGGCTCGCTGTGGTTCACAACCGGCACCGTAAAGGCGAACCTTTCCCGGTCCCGGGGGTCTAAGGGGATTGTATAAAAGCAATCCTTGAGATCTACGACTAGAATCTCCCACCCCTCGGGAATCATGTTAGGATTTGGGATGCCGCATTGAAGCGGACCCATTTGCTGTATGCATTTATTGATCTCTCTGACATCGTGGAGGAGTCGCCACTTCCCCGACTTTTTCTTTATGACAAAAACTGGCGAATTCCAAGGGCTTGTGGACCGTTCTATATGTCCTGCGTCTAGCTGTTCTTTAACTAGCTGCTTGAGGGCAACTAATTTCTCTCCCACTACCGGCCATTGTTCTACCCAGACCGGCGTATCAGTGAGCCATTTAAGTGGCAACGCCATTACCCAAAGGTAAGCGTAGCACCGTACTGCTGCAAGATGTCTCGCCCCCAAAGGTTGATGTGCACGTCAAGAATGTACGGCCGAATTACCGCCGTGCCGTCAGCCTTTGGGATTGTGACTTCCACCCACTCTCGGCTCCTAAACGCTTCCTGGATGCCGCCTACCCCCCCACACATCGGAGACCGGCTCAATGGCCCACTCTCGTGGCCACTGGCCTCTGCTTATCACGCTCACATCAGCTCCAGTATCGAGTAACCCTGAGAACGCTCTTTTGTTCAAAAATACCTCGACAACGGAGCGCTGCTTCCACTCAATGTTGGTCTCCACTGTCGCTAAGACCTGGTATCCTTGTACTGCCTCACTGGCGCTCGAGCGGTCCTCTGACCGGGACTCGGAGCTGTCACTGAGCCTTCCCTGGCCATCTGCTGGCGAGTGACAAGGAACCATGATCAGTTGCGCTAAGGTGTCTCCCTTGTGAATTGTTTGGGGCAGGTGAGTCCAAAGCTGAACTTGGAGAACGCCTGAAAAATTCGAGTCAACGACTCCTGGAATTATGAAAATTCTGCGTGCTCCAGCTACACTGCAGGGCAAAACTAAACCTATAAAGCCCTTGGGCAGTGGACCCATGTACTGGGAGTCCACTAGATAGACCGTGCCTGGCAGGTCGCATGTAACGTCCGCCTGACAAGTCAAGTCTAACCCTGTACTACCCTTGGGGCTGGCCTGTGCCCTCGCAATGTCTGGAATGTGACCGGGATTTAGTCTAGCTCTGGTGAGCTTTGGGTGAGGGGAGTCCCTGTTTGGACCGGGGCCAGAGACATGCCCGCGTTCCGGTTTCCCGAATTCGGACAGTCTCGGGCCCAATGGTAGCCTCTTTTGCACTTCGGACATGGGGTGTTTGGAGCCTTGAGACGGCCGGACTTTTGTCCGCCTCCCTTGAATTGGCACTCCCTAGCGAAGTGACCAACCCTGCCACAATTGTGACATGCTCCTTGGGTCTTTCCTTTTGGTTTCTTACCCCCTTGCACTGCTGCCGCTAGCAAACCCATCTTATAGGATTCTGTGCCAACGTCGGCGCAAGCTCTAATCATGTCCGTAAGGGTCAAATCAGGACGATTGCCCAGGGACTGCAAGATTTTATGGCAGTCTAAATTGGCATTGTCCTTGGCTAACTTCATCATGAGCTCTTGTTGGGCCTGCTCATTATCAATCTGCCTGCTAATGGCTTCCTCCAGGCGATTGATGAAGTCCATATAGGGTTCCTGGGCTCCTTGCTTGATAGCGGTGTAATTTTTAGCCGCTTTGCCAGTGGCTGGGACTTTGAAAAACGCCCTAAAGGCGGCCTCGGCCGACATCTGGAGAGTGGCGAGTGGCAAGTTGATCTGGGCATCGATGGATTCGAAGGCACCTGAACCATATAACTGGTCAGGAAGTATTGCGCCTCCCATCCTGGCAGCCCTTGTCTGCGCCTCAAGGCGAAACTCGCTGTCCCAAATTAAATACTGGCTAGGGGTGAGCATCATCCGCATGACGGCTTTCCAGTCATGGGGAATCCACATGGTGTTCTCGCACACTTGCTGAAGCGTGCCCCTAGTAAAACGACTTTGGAGCCCTGTTTCTGAAATGGCTTTCCGTATAGCCATGAGAAGCTTATACGGGACTGGGGAGTGTACTATCTGCTGGGCGCCCGTAAGCGCGTCCATCTCCATGCGGATGGGACATATCTGACTGAGCTCTGCTAGCTCCTCTACTGGCAATTCCCCCTTCCTGAGTTCTTCCTCTACTGTGCGCTGAAGGGCACTTTTGGTAGCTAGGGAACCTGTTGCTATCTGAGAAGCGCCTGCGCTCCTCATTCCTTGCATTCTGTCGGTGATGTCTGCAGCTGTCACCGAGGGAAAGCTCCCTACGCTACTCTGCCTAAATTGGAGTGACGGATAGAGCGCCATAGGCGACGTTGGTTCGGCTGGCGCATCTGGCAGATTTGGGGGTTCTTTGGCCTCTACCCGGACTGGCTCTATCTCCACCAAGAGCTTCCTACATTTTCTCCATGTGCGAATTACGCCTCCTGCAGCTTTTGGGGGTTGCTGAATGCAGTCTCCTATCTGATCCTAGAGCTCAAGGGTTAACGTACCTACTTCTGGGTAAAGCAGGCAGTGTTCCCCTAGGTACACCAAAAGTCTCGCTAGCTCTCCGCTGTGAAAACGCACCTTAAATACCCTGGCCAGGATTCTGAACTCTCCCTCACGAGTTCTTTGGCTAGCGGATGGACGCTGTCGCTGAGGACAGGTCCCCATATTACCTGCGATTGGGTCCTCGGAAGTTTCCTCCTCGGGACGAGTCGACGCGTCTGTGGCAGGCAATAGGTTCTGGCGACGACGCTTCTGGGTAGAGCTCGGAGCGTGGACTGCGGCCACGGGCCCTCGGTGGCCACTGCGCTGTCAGGGGCTCACAGCTGCCCTGAGCGGAACACGTTTTTCCCTTTGGCACAAGCCGCCGCAAAAGTCGGGAGCAAGCTGTAGGATGCCTCTTTGGACTGCCTCACCGCAGGCCGTCCCTCCGATCGGCTGGCTGCCGGACGGAGTGCCGCGCTGTCCTCCGAGATGATTCGGACACGGTTCAAGCGCAGAACCGGACCGTGTGATCGCTACTCTCAGGAAGACCGCTCGGGGGTCGCTTACTCACGAGTAGATCACGTCGGGGTCACCAGGTGTAGGAATCGGGGCCGCTGAGGGCCGTAGGTCCCGGAGGAGACTGATCAAAGAACGATATGAGGCAGTATGGAGGAGGATAAGATCAGTCCTTTATTGAGGAAAAGGCATAACCATTTATAGATCAGAAGGCAAGGTAGAAAAAACCATCACCCGACAGTAAATCACATCACCTATTTACTCAGGTTAATTGGGAATCTTTCTTGGGGAAGTTAATTAGTACGGGCAAACATGGACTGGGAAAACACCATTGTTTTGGGCTTAGGAGCTGGGTAAATATGGCCACTATTTGCGCCAGAGATTTACGCAAAGCTCGGAGATGAATGTTTGCCTAATTATGTTACAGGAGTTAGCGATCTGCTTACTTGGCAGAGTCTTAGGTCAGGTCAAGGAATTGGGTGAATCAAACCTTATAATTTATCCACCCCCCTTAATTTGGGTGCTCGCAGAGCCCACGGGCCAGGGAGCCTTTCTCCCGAAGTGGTCTCTGGCGGGCCGTTCCGTGCCCATGGGGGCACGGGGAATCCACACCATACCTGTCAACCTTCCCGGATTGGCTGGGATTTCCTGATTTTCGGCGCCGATTTGCGCCATTTCCTGCCCATAGCTTCCAAAACTCCGGAATTGGCAGCGGGGGGTGGGGGTGGGGGGAGGTACTGTGCATCCCTTCTGCGCAAGTCATGTTCTACGCATGCGTAGAAGGCTTTTACACTTGTGTAGAACCCTTTTATGCTTGTGTAGAACTGTGCATATACCTGCACAGACTAATATGACTACCACTTCCAAAAAAATGACTCTGAATCTTTATAATAGTTCACACAAATACTTTGCGTTTATACTCCACCCTTCTTAATTAAATATTGGGAATCCATATGCTTCTCCCTAATCTTTAAATGAGGACCTACAACACCTCATAGAACAGACACCAAGAAATGACGTCCAAATCTTCTTAGGAGATTGGAATGCCAAAGTAGGAAATAAAAAAGTGGAGGCAATAACAGGCAAGTTTGGTCTTGGAACACAGAATGAAGCAGGGCAAAGATTGGTAGAGTTCTGCCAAGAGAACGCATTGGTCATAGCAAACACTCTCTTCCAGCAACACAAGAGGAGACTTTACACATGGACATCACCAGATGGCCAACACCGAAACCAGATTGACTACATACTCTACAGCCAAAGATGGAGAACCTCCATACAGTCAGCAAAAACAAGACCTGGAGCAGACTGTGGCTCAGATCACAACCTACTGATCGCAAAATTCAGGCTCAGACTAAAGAAAATAGGGAAAACAAGGAGACCAGACAGATACCACCTAGACAACATCCCGAAAGAATACACGGTGGAGGTGATGAATAGATATAATGGCTTAGACTCGATAGACAGAGTGCCAGAAGAATTATGGACAGAGATGAGGGACATCATGCAGGAAGCAGCAAATAAAACCATACCAAAAGAAAAGAAGCATAAGAAGGCAAAGTGGTTGTCTGATGAGACTCTTAAGATAGCAGAGGAAAGAAGGAACGCAAAAGTCAAAGGAGAAAGGAGGAAATACAATCATTTGAGCACAGAATTCCAAAGAAAAGCAAGGAGAGATAAGGAAAACTACCTAAAAGAACAGTGCCAAGAAATGGAGGAAAACAACAAAAGAGGCAGGACTAGAGACTTTTTAAAAAAGATTGGGGAAATCAAGGGAACATTTAAAGCAAAAATGACCATGATAAGGGACAAAGACGGAAAGGAGCTAGCTGATGCAGAAGAGATTAAGAAAAGATGGAAAGAATACACAGAGGAACTCTACAAAAAGGACCTCAACACTCCTGATAATATCAATAATGAGATATTGGAGAGCGAAGTCATAAAGGCCCTAAAGAGCACTGCAAACAATAAAGCTAGTGGAGATGATGGTATCCCAGTTGAATTCTTCAAAGCTCTAAAGGATGATGGCGTCAAATTACTGCACTCAATATGCCAGCAGATGTGGAAAACAAAACAGTGGCCACAGGATTGGAAAAGATCAGTATACGTCCCAATCCCAAAAAAGGGCAATGCCAAAGAATGTTCAAATTATCGAACAATTGCGCTCATCCCACATGCCAGCAAGGTGATGCTCAAGATAATACAGGACAGGCTTCAGCAGCATGTGGAGAGAGAATTACCAGAGGTGCAGGCTGGTTTCAGAAGAGGCAGGGGGACTAGAGACCACATTGCCAACATACGTTGGATCATGGAGAAAACAAAGGAATACCAGAAACAAGTATACTTTTGTTTTACTGACTACACTAAGGCATTTGACTGTGTGGACCACAACAAGATGTGGCAAGTAATTAAAGAGATGGGAATACCAGAGCACCTCATAAGCCTCCTGAGAAATCTGTACATGAATCAAGAAGCAACAGTTAGGACAGAACACGGAATGACAGAGTGGTTTGGAATAGGAAAAGGAGTGAGACAAGGTTGCATTTTATCACCCTGCTTGTTCAATCTATACACAGAGCACATAATGCTCAATGCAGGGATGGAGGAATCACAATATGGGATCAAAATTGCGGGGAGAAACATCAACAATTTGAGATATGCGGATGACACCACCCTAATGGCAGAAAGTGAGGAAGACCTAAAGAATCTCTTGATTGGGCTGAAGGAGGAGAGTGCAAAAGCTGGCTTGAGACTCAATATCAAGAAAACCAAGATAATGGCAACAGGTCCGATCAGTTCCTGGAAAATAGATGGGGAAGAAGTAAAAGCAGTGACAGATTTTACATTCTTGGGATCAAAGATCACTATAGATGGGGATTGCAGCCATGAAATAAAAAGGCAACTGATTCTCGGGAGACAAGCTATGAGAAACCTGGGGAACATGGTGAAAAGCAGAGACATCACCTTGAAAACAAAAATCAGAATAGTAAAAGCAATGGTATTCCCAGTGGTAATGTATGGATGTGAGAGCTGGACAATTAGGAAAGCCGAACGCAGAAGAATACATGCCTTTGAGATGTGGTGTTGGAGGAGAGTTTTGAGAGTACCCTGGACAGCGAGGAGAACAAATAGGTCAATCCTAGAAGAAATCAACCCTGATTGCTCATTGGAAGGTCAAATAGTAAAGAGGAGGCTAAAGTACTTTGGAATCAAATGAGAAGGGAGGATTCACTTGAGAAGGCCTTGATGTTGGGAAAGGTGGAGGGCAAAAGGAGAAGGGGGCGCCCAAAGATGAGATGACTAGATGGTATTGTGGACGCAATGGGCACAGGGCTGGGAGGGCTGAGGGGGATGGTGGAGGACGGAGGCGCCTGGAGGAAAATGGTCCGTGGGGTCGCAGAGGGTCGGAATCAACTGTGCGACTGAACAACAAAAAAACATCTTTAAAGCAAATGGGGCAACATTTCTGATGCTTATATTCTCTCATCATTATCATCATGTGCTATCATATCAAGTTTATTCTGGCTTACGGTGGTAACCCTGTGTAGGGTTTTCTAGAGTTTTACGATTCCCTCCTTTTTTGGGGGGTGGGTGGGAGTTATCCCTAAGATTGTGCTGCTTGTCCAAGTTCACATAGACTTGCTCTATTTTCTGAAGGTTAGGACTGTAGTGGCTCAAGTGGCTAAGAGGCTGACTGGAAGGTGGGAGGTCAGCAGTTCGATACCTGAATACTGCAGGATGGAATTAGTTCCCGTCTTTGTCCCAGCTCCTGCCAACCTAGCAGTTCGAAAGCAAGAAATTGCAAGTAGATAAATAGGGACCACTTTGGTGGGAAGGCAAACAGCATTCCGTGCACTCCAGTGTCTAGTCATGCCTGCCACATGACCACGGAAACATCTACAGAATCAGACAATGCTGGCTCTTTGGCTATGAAACAGAGATGAGCACTGAACCCTAGAGTTGGATATGACTGGCTTTTGAGCAAGGGTGACCTTTACCTTTACTTTCTGAAGGTACATTAGGGAATCAAACTCCCACACCACTGAGTTATTAAACAAGTTACACTGTAATTTCACCTGGTACAAATAATAGGAGTTTCTAATGTGTACAATTTGTAGAAGTTTTACTCTTTGACTAAGGCAAATAGTGTCTTTTCAGCTATGTAAGAATTATTATTTAACCTACACAGTAAGTTAACTGGAGACCTTCTTCATATGGAGTAGAGTCACTTTATTTGTATACCACATTCTTGTATATATTATGCTCAAAACAAATACAAAACAAACAAACAAACAGCCAAACCGTCTGTATCCACAGCATCCATGTAAAAGGCAATTTTGTTGCTTTGTAACAACAAAGCTATTTAATAATAGTGAGTAGGCCTTTGTATTCTGCCGTAATTACAGGCACCTTCGCACTAAACCAACCAGAAAGAGGAAGAAGAGCTTAGTAGGAGCCTGTCTTTGATAGTAATGTTGCACAGTTAATAATTTAGTTGCCAGCAAGAACAAAATAAGTATGCCTTCTGGGTAGATTTTATAAGACTGCAGTGGGAGGCAGAACCAGTCATTAATAATTATCAGGGCAGAAGATCTGCTACTTACCATCTCTGATGCAGGTGGTAAGTGACAGATTACAAAAGCTCTCCATTGGTGAGTGTGGTTGTCAGATTAGCTGCCCTTGTGGGTGCCTCAGTCTTCTAGCAGCAGTTGCTGAAGCACCTTTTGTAAGAGTCAGATTAGCTACTGTTTCCTATCCTTTGTCTTTGGTAATGTGGCATTCCCTTCCCGTTTAAATATTTTCTCTAAGGAACAAAGTTTTGCTGATCAGTTTGTCAGACCATCTAATCTTCTAGCATTCATCTATAGTCCAGTCTTCAAAAAAATGTCTCCAAAAATGGTAAACATGTTTGTGTTTTAAATAAATAAATGCCTCAGAATTTATTTCTGGTTCGGAGGGTAATTTTTCCACTCTTTAGGGACTGCAGTGGCTTAGTGGTTAAGACACTAAACTTGATGACTGGAAGGTTAGCAGGTCAGCAGTTCAGACTCGAGTGCTGCATGACAGAGTGAGCTCCCGTATCTGTCCCAGCTCCTGCCAACTTAGCAGTTTGAAAGCAAGAAATTGCAAGTGGATAAATAGGTACCACTTTGGTGGGAAGGTAACAGCATTTTGTGCACTCTGGTGTCTAGTCATTCCTGCCACATGACCACAGAAACATCTACACAAGCAGACAACGCTGGCTCTTTGGCTATGAAACAGAGGTGAGCACTGAACCCTAGAGTCGGATATGACTGGCTTTTGAGCAAGGGTGACCTTTATTTACCTTTCCAATCTTTCACCAAAAATAATTCAACTATGGTTTTGTGAATTCTAGTGGTTTCATGTTAAGGTCATTATTGGCCCTATGCAGGTTGTCAGGGTTTTTTGAATTATTAGCACTGAGAAACAGTTTTTCCGCCTGAAGATTACAGTGTCTCAGCAGTGACTGAGAGTAACCATTTCATCCCATGCATGTGTGTACTTCATGTACATACACACAATTGCACACTGAATCGTTGTACAAAGTACAGTAAATATTAATTCCAGACAATGATGTTTATTTGTACAGTACTGTACTTGAAATGGAATTGGTAAATGTCATCAAATGAGTTTTGGAGTAGAAGTTTGAAATAAAAAGGTTATAGTGGTCTGGAGATTGAATATAAATAGAAAGATGAATGCATATAACAGATGTCCTGTAAATGCATATAGAGTAGAACCCCATATAATGAATGCATCATACAGCAAAAAAATCATACAATGAAGGAAATTGGGGGGGAAAAACGTGCATTGTACAACATTTTTTTTCTTGTATGATGCAATGGATCCCTATGGGAATCGTACAACAAAAACATTTGTTGTACAACTTTTCCTATAGAGATTTTTGTTGTACAATTTTCCCCATAGAGATTTTCATTGTACAATGCATGCATCGTATAATGAAAAAAATCGTATAACGAAGTGCCTGGTGGAACTAATTATTTTTGTTATAGGGGGTTCTACTGTACTTACATTATAAATCAAAATGCATATGAATAGATGTAAATGTACCTGTATCTACATACAGTGGAACCTTGCTTACCAAATTTAATGCGTTCTTTGGGACCTTTTGTACTATAAAAAATTTGTAAAGAGAATTTTCAATAGGAATGCATTGAATGCAATTTCCCATAGGAATGAAGTGAAAACCAAAATTTGTTAACTAAAATACAGTTTCCCATAGGAATGCATTTAAAACCAGTTAATCCATTCTGGGGGAAAATCGTTAACCGAGCCACTATTTTCTATGGATTTCCTTTTGTTATGTGAGTTTTGTGTTAACCGAGCTGTTTGTTAAGCGAGGTTCCACTGTACTTAGTTATATACATATATGTGCAAATAATTAATAATTGCATGGTATCAATTCTGACATGGTGACTCTTTTAAGATTTTCTAGATAGAAAATACACAGAAGTGGTTTGCCATTTCCCTTGTTCTGTGGGCACCCTGGGACTGGGCCACTTGCCCATGGCTACACAAGCTGATTTTTCTCCCAGAAGGCACAGTGGGAAATCAAACATCCATCTCATGGCTTTGCATCTAGATGCCTAAACCACTGAACTATCCACCCAGCTATATATACACACTTATATTTGTGAATTAGGTAATTTGAACTTTGTATGCTCTAAGACAGAATGTGATTGCTGTTTGGTTTATTCATTCACACTCTACTTATTGAGAATCCATTTGGTATTCACAGTACTTCAATGTGGAAATAATTAACAAATGTATTTCCTTATTGCTGTTTTATACACATAAGTCATGGCAACATGACCTTGTATGATAGAGTCAATATGAAGCATTCAGCAGGGATAAGGTGTGTCTTCCTTCTGTCTTGGTAAAGTATCAGAGGTATGTATATTTTACTGTATGCCAGTCAAAGGGCAGGAACACATATGGTTGGTCCTGATTTTCAGAAGGAATCTATAAAAAGAATAGTGGTCAAAACTAGATACTCCTAGGGAAACTGCAGGAAGAAGAGATGGCTAGCCCTCTTCTGCTGTTGTTCTGCAGCTGCTATTATGCAGATACAGTAAAACCCCTACTTAGGGGGAAAAGTCCGTTCCGTAGGCTTCTGCTTAAATCGGTTTTTTATGTAACTCAAAGCAAACCCATAGGAATTTTTTTACATAACTTGAAGCAAACCCATAGGAGAAATTAATTTTTTATGTAAATCGATGCAAGTCCATAGGGAAATTGATTTTTACGTAACTTGAAGCAAACCCATAGGAAAAAAGAATCTTTATATAACTCAAAGCAAACCCATAGGAAATTGTGCAAATCGGGGCATGGTTTTAGCACAAAATTATTATGTAAGTTGAATTTTATGTAATTCAAGGCATATGTAAGTCGGAGTTTTACTGTACAATGGAACCTCGGTTAACAAATGGCTCGGTTAACATAAAAATCGCATGATGAAAGGAAATCCATTGAAAATAGTGACTCGGTTGATGGAATTTTTCGGAGTGGATTAATTGGTTTTAAATGCATTCCTATGGGAAACCACATTTTGGTTAAAGTATTTTGGTTTTCAATGCATTCCTATGGGAAACCACATTTTGGTTAAAGTATTTTGGTTTTTAATGCATTCCTATGGGAAATTGCATTCAATGAATTCCTATGGGAAACTCAGTTAATGTAATTATCACTGTAAGAAACATCCTAGAGAGCACACTAATTATGTTAACCGAGGTTCCACTGTACATGTTATCCCTGATCTTGGAGGCAGTGTGTAGCCATCATAACTACCAGCAAATAGCAGAAATCCTGTTGTTTATAAATCACAATAAAGTTGGCTTGTTGAATAATTGGGAGGGGATGAATCCATTCCTCCATAACTTCCATGGATTCATGCTTCCCTTTACCATAGTAAGTTACAGTTAGAGTAGGCCCATTTAAATTAATTAAACCTATGGGGATGTTGACTTACCAAATTCCCACTAATTCAACGGGCCTTCTCCAGCATGACACTAAGCAACCGGATTTCTGCAATTGCAACCCTTGTCCTACCTACTTTTGTCTAATTACCTTCTAAAGCAGGAGTTCTCAAAGCCAGGGGCCGGGTCATGCTACCTCAGACAGCTTTGGGGGCTGGACAGCCATTTTGCCCTTCTTCCACCACATGTCACTTCCTGGTATGGTGGAGGAATGGGGGGGACACATGAAATGGTGCTGTGGGCCACATCCAACCCATGGGCCACAGGTTGGGAATCTCTGTTCTAAAGCCATTGATGGCTGATGCCACATACCATGTGGCTGCACATTCTATTGTTCAATGTGCACTGCTTGTAAAGATATATTCTTATACAGTACCCTTATTAGACACTCCAGAGTCTGGAATTGTAAGAGAAGAAAGAAAACATTATATTTCCCAAAACATGTAACAAACCTATCATCTTCCACCTTAACTTTTTTTTTAACAATCTAAAAAACTAAATTATATAAACCATTTTAGCCTTTTCTTATAACAGAGTTACCAGGCCACTGATAATTTTAGTTGTCCTTTTCTGCTCCTTTCCTGGTTCTGCAAGTACTTTCTGTCATGTGACAATCAGAGGAAAATATACAACATTCCAGGTGTGGTCAAGCTATATCCTGGGTCAGCAAAGGTGTCTCTCCAAGTGTTCTTGGACTTCAATTACTAGAAGCCTAAGTCAGTACACTTGCTGATAAGGGCTTCTGGGAATTGAAGTCCAAGGACATCTGGAGCACCAACTTTGCTGATCCCTGGTATCTATAAAGTAATTATTATAACTGAGAAGTTTATTTCCTTTTCCTTCCTGAGGGTTGCCTGTGTTCATAATTGGCCAAAACCTTTCCCGATAGTTTCGCTCACCAGCACACAGCTGAGAACCATTATGGGCTTTGATGGAAAGGAAATTGGGGTACGGGCTATTGATAGTTACGGGGTGATTCATCTTGCATTGGTTGGAGGCTACGGTGGAAATAGGACAAAAGTCATAAGGTGATGACTCCAAGGTAAGAACACGTGCTTCCTCTTCTGGCCTCGGATTAGGCTGAGCAAATAAGCCGAAACCAGTTGATCAAGTTAGTTACCCAGAACCAATACACATAAGCTCCAAGATAGGGCTAGAACAATGGGTTTCGCCAGCCCAAGCCTTAATTAACTATGGGTTGTCTATTAGCTACAAGGCAACGTCCAAGCACAGGCATTATCCTGACCATCAGAAATGCCACGTATGCAGTCTTCTGTAACGGGGTCATGCGCAAGCTATGCACAAAAGATCATGAGGCAGGGTAATAAATACAGACCACCTGAGCCAATCGGGACTGGACTTTCACAGCACATTCGTCAAACGTGCCTTCCCTTGCGGCTAGTCATTCCAATCCTCCTTGGGCCATTGCAACATATGGTGATCCCAACATGATTCTAAGGGGCCACAACGTGATTCTCCTTGAGAGTCACGCCGTGATTCCTCTCTGAGGCTACGGAAAAGTTCTGATCGGAACGTTACCCCAATCGGAACTCAGCATGATCTCAAGACTAGGCCACCGCGGTCCCCAGCAGAGACCTCGATCATCCAGCAAGGAAGGCAACGCAACCACAAGCTCGGTGGATCCCGCTCATCATTGGAAAGAACGTGTTCCACATCAGGGTGAGCTGTGAACCCTGACACCATCGGCAGACAATCCCGCTCACACCCAGAGCCACGTCCTGTGCATCGTTCCACCCGACTTACTGCCTGAGGCGTACCGACCCATCCCACGGAGGCAACTCCAGGGGTCCTCCAATCAGGTAGTATGGGGTCTTGCTTGGAGGGGCAAGATTCATCCGTTAGGAGAAGAGCTCATGCGACAGAGCTCAGGTGCCTGGCCAGGCTAAACCACATCAGCATTCATAGCGAGAACCTAACGGAGTTCATGGTGTATCTGAGGGAGCATTATTTGTTCTACCCAAAAGCAGGCACGCTGGATCTAGAGACATGGGACAGAGTCCACATGCCCACCCTGCGCAAGCTGCTCGCGGAGACCCGCAAAAACACAGGACTCCAGAGCAAATCCATTAGGGAACGCAGGGACAGAACAGCGCAAAAACCCAAAAGTACTTGCTATCAGTGTGGGAAGATGGGACACCTTAAAAAAGAATGCCGCTCTAAACCAGGCAGCAAAGGGAGAGGTGCCCCCCCCCCCGCGAAAGTGGGGAGGCAACTCCTCAAAGGGCCATCTGGACAAGCCTGTTACCAAATGCCCACAATGCCATTAGGGCTTTTATTGGGCCAGCCAATGTCCACCCCACTGTGGCAGTGCCAGAAGAAACACCCCGGCAATAATGACCCCAAGCATTTCCAAGGTGCAGGCAGGACTTGTCTTGCCTCGAACCAAGGGCAGCACGGGACTAAACCTGAAATGCCAGGCAGACGTTACATGTGACCTGCCAGGCACAGCCCATCTAGTTAACTCCCAGTACAAGAACTGCTGCCAAAAAGCGCAGTGGGACTTGTCTTGCCTCAAAGTAGCGCAGAAAAACTCCCTCCTAAGCAAAGAAGCCCAGAGTGGCTGTAATCAGCCATCTGCGAACAGCAAAAAATCTGGCAGCAAGGAATCATCTCCTCATGAGTTAGGGTAAAACATTGCAGACCTGAGGAGGAAATGTCCCCAGGAAGGAATGAGGATTCATATCCAAAAAACGCTTGAATGTGTCGTGCGTACGAATGAATGGTGCACCAGAATGAATGTTTTATGATTTACGTATGTGACATGTGGTTGCATAGTTTATGTTATAATGAGATACAGTATCAGGTATTGTGTTCTAGACAGTTAACTCCATGGATTAGATATATTGCTTTCAACAATTGGAAAAAGGTTGCCCCAGTCCTGATCCATTCCAGGAGCAGGCTGGAGAGAAATTATGAGAAAGGGCAGTGGGCCAAAACTTCGCTGGTCCCTGGCTGCCTGCTTAGCAGCTTAAGCACCAGGGATGAGGGAGGAAGGAGGAGGGGGAAATCCTAGCCCAAAAAAGGGGGCAAAGTGACCCCCTTCCACCTCTGCCAAACCTGTTCTTAAATGTGCAAGGGAGGCTTTTTCTTCTCCAAAGAATTAAGCTGTAACTTCCGCATTCTCAAGCCTGTTTGGCAGGCAGCTAATTGGAGAGTGAAAAATGCAGAAAAGTTGATTCCTTGACATTTCAAGAGACTGCGCTGGAAGAAACAATTTTTAATGGCTTCGCAAACCAGCAGAAATTGTTTCTGAAACTTTTTCACCCAGCAAGAGTGCTCCAAAAAAGGAAAAGAGAAAATCTTATTCACCCTCATAAATCATCTTCTTCCCTATATCCTCAAATGACATGTCTCATTACTGGTTAAGTCCTGTCTAGTATTGTCTAAATGTTTCCAGAGTGTAATAAAGTCTGATCGTATGAAATTGAGGTTTTCAACAGGCAAAATCACAGGCTCAGATTTCGCATTAAGTCTGACCCTGGAACTTAAGTCAAATGGAATTTTGATCTAGGTTAAATGTTACTAACCCTTTGCATTATGAACAAACCTCATGACTCGAATTTATTTCCACAGCGCTGCTATAACTATGCTTAATCCCTTTAGATGACATAAATAATGCTTTTATTTTTGCAAACTTCTTTCCTAAATGCCACATTTCAATGGCAATTCATTTTCTTGCAGTCATAAAATGCTTGGAACTAAGTTCCAACCTCTTTGTGAATGGTATAGTGTTTTTTCACAGCCTCCTTAGTTAATTAACTCTTCATTGACAAGGGTTGCTGTCTCTTTCCACAGAGAAATAAATTCAAGGGAGTTTTAACTGATAAGAAGTTAATCTTTGACTTTTTTCATCCTCTGACTCTCTCCTTGTCATTAGAATAACACTGTATGAAATTTTTAACATGTTTCTTCATTTTAATGTCCTTTGCCACTACAGCATTAAGAATGTCTTTTTAGTTTGTTTGTCTTTCTAAAGTTTTAGCCTGTCATTTTATGGTTATTGATCGCAATGCCCAAATTGGGCAGCAACACATTTTGCAGCCCCCAGAGCAAAAGGGGGGAGGGAAAGGCTAGCTCCTGAGAAAGTGCAGAGAGCCGAACCCTACCTGGGACATCAGCTGCCCCAATCTTTTGCAACACCAGTTTTGCCTAAGATCCATATTAAACACTCAGTCACGCTAGTAGGACTCCAGCAAAAATTCTAGGGAATATTAATTGGACAAGGCCATATTTTAAAAATAGGCACAAATCTTTTAAAGTCATTCCTTCTCACTGCTCACCCAAGGAAAGCAACCAGCCCATCAGAAATACATTCCGCACAAGGCTAAGCAAATGCTCCAGGCAGCGAGCCGCACTCTCAGCCTTCAATGGGTGAGTTGGGGTGGTGGTGGGCCACACACACCCATTCTAAACCTGTGCATTATTAGAACAATGACCATGTTCGCAGAAGCACTGGGCACAGACTCCAGCCCGGGGGGGGGGGGCAAATCGTTCCTCCACAGGAGTTGGTAGCCATAGTCATTCATAACATTTCAGGACATGATCTGGCTAAAATAGTCATGCCATTCAATAAGGGCATACGAAACAGCTAATCCAACTATGCAGTTCCATTTGCAGCACTGCAGAGAGGAGCTGTATGTAGCCCACATTAGGCAGAGGGCAACAGCAGGGCTGATACAGCCACTAAAAAGAACACCAGAAATTAGTCTCGGGCGTCTTCACGACCCCGATCCAAAGCCATGCATTCTTCCACCAGAATGCCCAAGCATTAGCAAGCATTAGCAAGGCAGTTTAGCCTGCCATGGTTACCAGCCCAAGGAATCATGCGTTCACACCTGCCATATGCAGGAAACGCAGGGAAGCCTGGCAAACCACTTGCCAAGGGACCCCAGACTAGTCTCACTTCAGACTTAGTTCAATCATATAGTCACAGATAGTCAGTATGTCATTCTAATTACTGATTTTTCAACACTCACAGCTTTCGAGAGATCTAACATTCTTACTTTCTAGCAGGAATCAGGAAGTTCTGAATCTAAATGGCATTTTTACAATGCTAGGTCAAGCAACTGTGGAATAAGTTAACCTACACAGTCTTCTCTTTTAATTAAGAAAGAAGGGGGAATTCCCCCCCCGGTCCTCAGCCGGTCTTCAGCCGGATCCTTAGCTAAGACCTATAATCACAAAAACTAAACTAACTCTCTCAGACCTTTTTATTTCCTAGGCTGCATTCCCAGCCATCTTTCATTTCATCTGCAGGTCCATTTCTGGAAGCCAGCCAGACCAGGCTCTGATGCCAGCAGCCAAACAAGCTAAATGTAGCAAGCGCAGACACCAGCCAAAGATGACATCAGCCATTCAATTTTCTATTCCTAGATGATTTTGGCATGCCTTTTACCCCAAAGGGTGTGATTTCGGATACTGCACACACACACACACACAAGCCACTCAACGGCCAATTGGAACTTTAAAGGGCATCATGCTCAGCTAAACACACCACCTTTGTGCCAACTTGGACTGACGGACTCTTCAAGTTATCAATGGACATGTTGAAAAATACAGTTGGGACTTTCATAAGCTCCGCTATCAAGAGAAGCAGCTGAATGTTTATGTTTCAATTGCTATTGCTTATATTGTCTTTGTATATCTTTGAATTCTTTGCCTTTGTCTCAAGGTGGGATTCTCAAGGGACATATGAACTAGATTGTGAATTTTTGCACACACCCTATTGCATATTACCACCAAATCTGCCATCTCGGTACCACACCTTGTTAGGAGAATATGTCTTTGCCATGGGTGGGGGAAGAAGCCAGACAGGGTCACACCTGACCCAAAGATTGAGCATCCCGCAGCCAAAAGAAATCCCTGCCTATTGTGCTTATATCTGTGTCAATCACACCTCCTCTATGTGTGAGAAAATGTTTTGCATAATTGCAAGAGAGACCACTTTGCAGAGTAGCCTAGGATTACCTTAGAAAAACCATCTCTGTCACTGGGGGAAAGAAGTTAGCCCCCCAGTGAAAGATCAATCACAAGCTTCATCAGCCATTGCCATGTTAAAGCCAAGAGCATGCTGAACCTAGACACACAGATTTGGACCTGATTTCAAAGCTCCTGACTCAAAAATCTACCAGGCAGCGATTGATTTGCTGCTCTTACACCATTTGGGCTGAAAAGCTGCTCATGACATGTGTTGTCTCCACCTGATGGACCCCTCTCGCAAAAATCCAGGACCACGTAACCAAACTTGACACCACAGTCAAGAACACATAATTGGGCTAGCACTATAGTCATGAGTCCCCTTGAGGTGGGTGCAGACTGCACCCCATATCACAACCATCCTCATAGCAGTGGGGATTATGCTTTGCTACTTTGCACAACGCATTCCCTCACTCTTGCCAAGGTGCACCTCATGTCGGGACCCCAAGAGACAATTATGCCCAGACAACGCAGGCCTTACATCTACTGAGCTCTCAGCCAGGCTCATTTAAATAACTAAAAAGGAGTGAATGTGGGTTGCCCATGTTCATAATTGGCCAAAACCTTTCCCGATAGGTTAGCTCACCAGCACACGGCTGAGAATCACCACGGGCTTTGATGGAAAGGAAATTGGGGTACGGGCTATTGATAGTTATGGCATGATTCATATTGCCTTGGTTGGAGGCTACGGTGGAAATAGGACAAAAATCATAAGGTGATGACTCCAAGGTAAGAACACGTGCTTCCTCTTCTGGCCTCAGATTAGGCTGAGCAAATAAACCGAAACCAGTTGATCAAGTTAGTTACCAAGAACCAATACACATAAGCTCCAAGATAGGGCTAGAACAATGGGTTTCGCCAGCCCAAGCCTTAATTAACTATGGGTTGTCTATTAGCTACAAGGCAACGTCCAAGCACAGGCATTATCCTGACCATCAGAAATGCCACGTATGCAGTCTTCTGTAATGGGGTCAAGCGCAAGCTATGCACAAAAGATCCTGAGGCAGAGTAATAAATACAGACCACCCGAGCCAATCGGGACTGGACTTTCACCGCACATTCGTCTCACATGCCTTCCCTTGCGGCCAGTCATTCCGATCCTCCTTGGGCCATTGCAACACCTTCCCTAATGATGTTTTTAAACATGCAATTCACCTTTCTCACAACTGCCATTCACTGGGTGGACACTTTCACTGACCTCTCTGTTGCTAGTCAGTATATGCATCATACCTGCTGGTGGGGGCTGAGGTGGCTCAGTGGTTAAAAAGCTCGCCTTGTTGGCTGGAAGACTGGCAAGTTGGCAGTTCGAGACCCGGATACTGCATGACAGATTGAGTCTCTGGCCCAGCTCTTGGGGACAGATTGAGTCTCTGGCCCAGCTCTTGGGGACATGAAAGGAGCCTCATTTGGGCATCCCCTGAGTGGAGTTTCTTCTGCAAAAATCCTTTCAACCCAGAATAATTTCGGGCACAACATTATTATTACCCGTTAGTGAAGGAGCAATGCACACTTATACATTGTAGGGAGAAGTGAGGAGCCCTTGTGACGCAGTGGTAAAATTGCTATACTGCAGCCAAAAGATTGTGAGTTTGATCCTGACCAGGGTTGAGTCTGCCTTCCATCCTTCTAAGGTCAGTAAAATGAGTACCCTGCATGTCGAGGGCAAAATGCTAATTAACTTGTGAACCGCCCAGAGAGTGCGCTAAGAACCATGGGGCGGTATATAAGTGTGATTGCTTTGCTTTATACTGAACAGCATTCACTGTTTTCTTCACCATTTAACCTGTTCACATATTGTGCAAGATCCTCTTGAAGTGAGGCATTCTCTTTACAGTCAACCCTCACATAACAACATGCTTGGATAGCATCATTTTCGCTTAACAATGCGTCGTTATGCACCACGTGTCCCCCCACATAACGTTTTTAGTGTCGTTGTCCGGACAACAACGCTAAAATAGCTGTCATTATCCAAACAAAATGACGTTATGCGGGAAACTCCATAGAAACCTGCATAACAACAAAAAACGCTTAGCAATGCTACTTGAGGAACCAAGTAATGTCGTTATGCGAGGGTCTACTGTATTTATTTTCAGCAGCAAACATGGCCACTTCCGTTGTTCACCCCTTACTAGATAAGTGAAAAATCTCCACCTCTAGTAAGAAATTGATAGGAGACCCTTTGAAATGTCACCATTCAGAGATGTTTTCCCCTCACACACACAGATTTGCTTTCTGTGTATTGCCAGTCATAGATGGCTCCCTTTCAGAACAACATAATCTTAGCAGAGCCTGAATAAGGTGACCTTTTGTGAAGAAATTGCAAATACAGTTTATTTAAATTCTTCACAAATCATTCTCTGAGACCAAGTCTTTCTTCGCCTCTCTCTAATTACAGTAACTGCTGTTATCCTACAGTTATGGGTGATAATATGTCACCTCTTATTCCCCCACAGTAAACACAGTAGAGGTCTGGTCCCCCACCACAACTCAGGACATGGAAGGCTGGAGCACATCCCAGGTGTGAACCAAAAGCTGTGGAATAATTGTAGACACCAGGCTTTAAAAAACCAAGAGAGGGTTTGATTTGTCACTGCCATCATAGAGTCGGACGGCTGATCAGAGGCTTGTGAGAAGCCTCCCCCCCCCGCTCCACCCATTTCCTGCTTCCTGGCCCCTGCTTCTCCAGAACATTTGGACCAGAAAATGGGTCAGCTTCACCCTGGGAAAAAGACCATGGGGAGAACACTCCTCTTCCCCCCCACCATGGTCTTGCCAACAGCAATGGGGCATCCAGCCAAGCTGTAGCCCAGAAGACTCACACCCACCAGTAAGAAGTACTGAAGAAGGAAGAGGCATCACCAGGGGTTGCTACAATGATAAGACAGTGGAACAAACCGTTGGGGGAAAGCGGACCTCCATCAGCCCAACATTACTAGCCCCCAGTAAGGGTGTCCGGTGGCTGGGGTCAGTGCTGTGAACATGACAGCTGCACTGAAACATGGATGGAAACTGGGACCCAGGGACAAACAGTGGACAATGGGGAGGCTACTGAAGAAAACTAGGCTCTCTGTGCCCTTGTGGAATGGGGTGGAGAAGTTCAAAGGGAGGAGGGTCTTCAAGGTACTGTATAATATTTGTGCTGTTGGAAAATCTGCTGTTAAAAAACCTCGTGTTGATGAAAGATTCCACTTTGTGGTGTTTTTTTAAAAAAAGTACAGTATGTTAAAGTGAAGAAAGCTTGGCCCTATGCTATTAAAGCATGAATCCATCTTGGAGAAACTGAAATAAAGGTGGTTGTAATTTTTATTACTCATTCTTTATGGCAACACAGCATATAACATCTCTTTGTGACAGTGCAACATTGGCCCCTCTGAATGGAATGTGCATTATATCATTATACAAAAGTCTTACAAATAACGACAATTTGGCAACTGAATTTATTGTTCTGGTGAAAGAAAATTAATAGAGAAAACAGACTAGTAAAATGCATTGGGAATACTCATTTTAAGCCGGCAGCTCATGTTTAGGAACACTAAATTGTGAGGTGATGCAACTTTGTTTAACTTCTCCAAAGACCCACTGCTAAGAATGAATGAACATTTGATGTTGGTGCTTTGAGTCTTTCACTATTAGCAGCTCTCTCTCTCTCTGTATCTCATTGGGTAGAAGGCCTACTGGTTCTTATCAATAGGGGTTAGCTTCCAGCAACCAGTGGATATTCTACAGCTTACATGGAGTGCTATGTCTACAGGTTTTGTATGGGCTGAATTAGACCACACTGGGCTGGTGCATTCCCTTGCAGAGTAGCATAGGGCCAAGACTGTAATTTTTATTATACAGTATGTGGTAATGTGCCCCCAACAGATCCTAATAGCTTTTGAAAAAAATATTGGTTTTAGTGGATATCTTTTGCTTTTTATTTTGACAGTACAGTATGAGATTATGCACATCTTGCAGATAGTAGGGAAAGCCTGTTTCCTCTCTCAAAATACTAATATCCAGGTTAGCCACTGAGGCGGAATGGCAAGTGACTGAAGACAGCTAAAAGGTAGTGCAGTTTCACACCATGCATATTTAACTTTGAGAATTTGCACAAGCAGTGAAGTCTGCCAACGTGTGTGGCTTTATTAGCTTAATTCTTCGGAAATGAATAGTGGCCATGCTTCCTGGTGGTTTTACGTCATCAGAAGGATACTTCGGAAGGTCAGCTCCTTGGGAAATTGAGCAAGGGGAAGCCACAGCTTTCCTGTCTTGCTTGTTGACTTTTCATAGGCATCTAATTGAACACTATGTGAACAGGAAGCGGGACTATGTATGTCTTTGGTATGATTCAGCCTGACTACACTTAAGTTCTTAGATTCTTTACTGAGGTCACACCTTTTTCTACACAGCTGATTATGCTATAAGAACCACAGAGTTGGTGTGGATCACACTGGTAAGACATTTCTTGTCTCATTCTTAATAAAAAGTTCTCCCTTGCTTGAAAGTCAGTCATATCCAATTCTAGGATGGAGTGCTCATCTCTGTTTACAGACAAAGAGCCAGCATTGTCTGCATCTACAGACCTTTCTGTGCTTATGAGGCAGGCACGACTAGATGCTGGCGTGCACAGAGTGCCGTTACCTTCCCCGCTGAATTTACCTATGTATCTACTTGCAATTTGTTGCTTTTGAACTGCTAGACAGGCAGCATCTGGGACAGATGACAGGAGTTCACTCCATCATGCAGCACTCGGGTCTCGAGCTGCAGACCTGCCAAATGTTCGGTTGTCAAGCTCAGCATCTTAACCACTAAGTTACAGTGAAAACTGTACTTAAAAATCAAAGATTTTTCCTTAGACCAGTGGTGGTGAAACTATGGCATGTGTGCCAGAGGGGGCACTCAGAACCCTCTCTGTAGGCACACACACCATCACCCCAGCAGAGATTGCCCTGCCCTTCTGCTCAGCAGCCCAATGGGAACGCTTCTTCCCTCCCCCAGCACAGAGTTGACCTTGCCCTTCTGCAGCACGGATGGCAGCCTGTTGAGTTTGGACACTTGGTCTCTAAAAGGTTCACCATCACTGCCTTAGACAATCTGCAAAGTTAAAGATGTTATATAGGAGTATCCACAAGGGGGAAGAATCACATTAGAAATGGCAAGAGATTGGTCAAATGGCAGCCTTCTCAAAAATAATAATAATGGATGGATAATTATTTATTAATTCACATTTATACCCCTGTCCTTTTGATAAGCCACCGATAAGGTACAATCCCTCAAGTTTTTGAGTAATGTTATGCTGGGCCAGGAACCAAAATGCACACTGCATTCCCATAGCATACTTACCGGTAACTGATGCATGCCTGCTGCTTATTTGTTTTACCAGCTAGTGCCTAACAGGCCCCAAAAAGAGCAATATAAGCAGGGTGGAGTTTTTTCTTTTGGAGTGGTGGTATTCTAGGTTTCATAGTTCCAGAGTTTTCTATATAGTCTACTACCTCCCACTTAGCTAGTAATAATGGCAGCAGCACTTGAAATGTTATTGGAATCTGCATTCCACAATCTCCAAAGTTACTGAGCAATTTGAGAAATCTAAAAATTTAGAGTATAGTGTTACTAATGTGCAAATGATAGCTTAATCCAGGGGTGCCCAAACATTTCGGGCCATGGGCTGGTCAAATGGTTTAGGGGTACCTATGGCCCTGACGCAAATTCATCTGGCCTGCACCGCCCTTGTTGCTCCCAGAAGCAGAAGTAAAACGTGCCCTTATGGGTCAGGGGTTCCCAAACTATGGCCCATGAGCCAGATCCGGCCCCTGACACCAATTCATCTGGTCTGTGCCACCCTCGTCGCTCCCAGAAGTGGAAGTAAAATGTGCCCATATGGGTGCATTTTACTTGCGCTTCTGGGAACGATGCGGGTGGCGCAGGCCAGATGAATTGGCTTTGGGGGCCAGAGCTGGTCAGTAGGCCGTAGTTTGGGCACCCCTGGCTTAATCTCTAGTATCTCCTTGTTGATGCCAGGGAATCTGTGATATACAAAACATTATTATAGGTGGAGAAAGTTGCTGATCTGCACTGAGAAAGACAACTGGTATTTGAATGAGTTTGCACTCCCCCTCTAAATAGCAAGTTCAAACCCTGGGAAATTATTCGGGACACTTTATTAGCTGAAACTGCATTTGGTGACAGCAGCCAAAAATACTAAATCTTCAAAGACTTGAGTTGACCCAGATACACCCATCTTAATTACACCCAGATTGATGCAATAGCCTCTGTGATATATTACACTGTCTTTGGAGACAGTTCAAAAACATGAGCTCTTTCTATATGTGGCTCCAACCACTGTATAATTATGGTTGATGGGAGGTTTCCATATAATGCCTCTTACAAAAACTAATGGTGAGGTTGTGCTATTTTCCACAGCAGCCTTTTTGTTTCAGCTGTTATACCCTGAAGGTGCAGTTCTATCCCCCAAGTCCTGACACTGTCTTGAATTATGAATCTTGATATTTTTTTTAAATCAAGGCAACAATTTAGAGTGTAAATTACAAAATGAAACTTGTAGGATTTTAGGATTTTAAAATGTACCTCTCCCTTTATAGGACTGTTTTATGGATCTTGTCTGATCTTAGAATATATTTCCCAGATAAAACCTTGAATTGCATATCATCTTCATCTCCTTGAGATACCTGGTACTATGTCAGATGTGTCTCTCTGAGTAGCTTAAATGGCAATTGCCTATCCTTCATGAGTGGCTGTGGTTTCTTAGATCCAGCTGTTTGGAAAGAGTAAGTCCAATGCACTTTGTTGCTGTTATCCATCTGTCCTGTCTGTTCCTATGGTTTTTATGTGTGAGTTTTTGTTTCGTCTCACTTTCAATTTACAGCTACCCTAATATGGTTTTCAAGGCATGTGAGATATTTAAGAAGTGGTATTACAACTGCTACCCTACAGCGAGTTTCCATAGCCAAGCAGGGATTTAAATCCAGATCCCATGAGTTGTGATCTAGAATCTTATTAGAATGGTACAGCAATTGTACAAGGGACGTTCATGCCTATTCCAGCTGAAGAACACTGTGCTTTTAGACATACAGTACCCTAGTCACACAATCAATCTCATCTCTGATACTAGTCATGGCAAACATAAGAGATCATTATTACTCCCAATATTGTAATTTAATAAAATGTTTAGTGTGTTTTTGAATGAGTTTGCACTCATTATTATTTGAACAAATTCCTATTTAATTTAACCTGTTTTAAAAGTAAATGTGCTTAGAATTTGTTTAGAAACATAAAATTTAAGCACTGCTATGTAAATGAGAAAATAATTCAGAACTTAATCTTTTCCAGAATATTTTTTTCAAATCCAGTTAAGCAACACCGCCTCACATTTTTATGGCCATATATGAACAAGAAATATGACATGAAAATGACCCTTGCTTCTAGATCCACTTATTTGCTGGATTTTTCATTATTTAAAAATCCATAACCATCTGCAGAACTCATGACTGCTTTTCTGTGCCTTATTATGGCTGTAATTTGCCAAAACAACTACATTCTTTGTTTCCCCTTTATCCTAATCAACTGGACATTTCTGGTAAGAATAACTTTTCTTATTGCTTTTTCAAGCACAGAGCAAAGAATGAATGGATGGCTAAACAAGCACAAGAAATCAAAGGGTTATCACAACATCTTCTTCAGAGTACCAGTTCTTTCAACCGTGAGGTATACGGAGAAAACCTTGCTAAGTTTTGAATTTTTAAAGTGATCTGAAAAAGGTATCATCTCTTTCCTGCATTTGTTTGAATTTCTAATGGGTCACACGCAGTGATGAGATTCATATATATTTTTGCTACCTACTCAGTAGAAGTGGTATGGTAGGGGAAAAGCCCTGCGTTTCACCCAAATTAGGACTACTGTTCTTTATTTCAAAACTTGGATGGGTCGGGCCAGCTGGAATTTCTGCTACGGTTCTGGCAAACTGGGGCAAACCTGCTGAATCCCACCACTGGTCACAATGCTGGATTTTGTTTATTGGAGAAAACCTGGACATTTTTCTTATCTGTCAATCCTTCCTTAACTTTTTGCCAAGCAATGAGTTAGCTCTCTCCCAGAAAGATGATTTTTCAGTAGAATCTGGATTCAATTATCTTAACCTATAAATCCAAGGGTTAACCGTTGGAACTGGCTATAGGTTGCTATGCCTCACCCTACTTGCCTGCACTCACCCTTCGTGCACACGGCCGATCTGGGTACGCAGGTCAACGAAGGATTGAAAAAACCGGCAGTGGGGCAACAGCCCCACAAACATGAAGAAAGGGAAACAACTTCACTTCCCAACATTCCTTGCGCCGCGCCGCGCCAGAGCCAAAGCCAATCAGGCTGAGAGGCTCTCGCACGGGGCAGCGTTCGGAAACGCGCTGCAGCCAATCGAAAGAAAAGCATTTTAAAAAAACGCAGCACAAACATAAAACAGCAACCCATAACTACAAGCCCCAGCGTCCTGCGCGCCATGAGCGCGCAGAGCGCTGAGGAAACCGGCGCCCGAAAAATGAAAAAGAAAAACAACTCACAGCCAAGCACACACCAGCCGGCTTTCTTTCCCTCACCAACAGTGCCTGAAGCTCCCGACTGGAGTTTCCCCTTTAAT
Organism: Bradypodion pumilum; assembly: GCA_035047305.1. Taxonomy (NCBI): domain Eukaryota; kingdom Metazoa; phylum Chordata; class Lepidosauria; order Squamata; family Chamaeleonidae; genus Bradypodion; species Bradypodion pumilum. The sequence continues at coordinate 485,243,046 of JAWDJD010000001.1, forward strand.
ATCAGTGGGTGGGGGTTGCGATCCCCCTCTCCGCTGGCTACCCTAGGGTTTGGAGGTTTGTGGGGACAAAAGGGATATATTGCCCCAACCCTTCTGGAGCCACAGGAACAGGCAGAGTGGATCGATCCCCCACCCCCCTCCTTAAAACAACTCCGTCTTTTCTTCTCTTTAAAAATGGACTTCTTTTAAGGGGGGTGGGGTGGGGATTCCATCCAGTCTGCCTGATCTTTTGGTTCCAGAAATGTGGGGGCAATATATCCCTTTTCTCCCCACAAACCTCCCAACCCTAGGGTAGCCAGTGGAGAGGGAGATCGCAACCCCCACCCACAGATATTAAAGGGGAAACCCGATCTACTTTCACGACTCCACACAAACAAAGCACCATAACACACTACAGCCCCACTCCCCCCCAACTAGCCCACCCTTCCTAACCCCCAATGACCATGCCCCCCTCCCCACCACCGAGCCCACCCTTCCTAACCCCAACGACCACGCCCCCCCTAGCCCCCCCTTCCTAACCCCCAACGACCATGCCCCCCTCCCCACTACCTAACCCACCATTCCTAACCCCCAACGACCATGCCCCTCTCCCCACCACCTAGCCCACCCTTCCTAACCCCCAATGACCACGTCCCTTCCCCACCACCAAATAAATAAATATATTTTAAAAAAAATAACTAAAAACAGTCAAACACATCCAAAAATACACAAAAACAAAAACACCAAAAACAATACGAAGTAAACAAAGACACAATCAAAAACAAAACAAACAGACAAAAAATACAAATTCCAACCCCCCCGCCCACACACACACACACACACACACACACACACACACACACACACACACACACACACACACACACACACACACACAAAACAAAGAAAACAAGCAAACTTACCAAAACATGTGCTACCACCACCAGGACTGAAAAACAAATGAATAAAGAAAGAGACTACTTACCAGAAGAAGCTCCACCCAGAGGCCAGGAGAGAAAAAAAAGTCAAAATACAATAACCCCTACCAGCACCACCTGCTGGCCACAATAGTAAAAACAATTCAAAAACACACAACAGCATAACACAAATTCACAATTTTACACAAAAGGTCACACCAATAAAAACAAGTAAAAAAATTATACTAAAATATATGTCAATAAAATACAATAGAAACTTTTAAAAATCCTGTGCTGAGTTATAACTCAAATTTAAACTCAAAACATCTAAACACATTTTAAAAACATTGAATGTAAAAAACATTTACTTTTACATTATGAAAATTATGACCTACGGTACAACTAATTAAAAAAATTCAAAAAACTAAAACATTATTCACTTACATAAAACAATTTGAAAAAATTATATCATACTTTCTTCTTTTATTAATCCTAAAAAAAACCCAAAAAAGCAGATCCCAGTTAGTAACAGCCAAGCCAAAAAATTTTTACATAAATAAACATTTAAAAATTTAAAATTACAGACTAAGCAATTTTTAAAAAACATTAACACAATTTAACCTTCCAACACAATTTAAAACTATTGCAAAAATAAAATTGGTTCATTTTTTATTAAAACACACGGGGGGAAAAGCCCGGCAACGCCAGGCAACCCTTGCTAGTATTAAATAAAGATGACTGCTTAGACATTTTCTGGCCCGATAGAACATGAAAGGTACCTGGCCCTATCTTCATGGAACAGCCTAGACATGTCTGGGCCACTAGAGGGCAAAAAGCAGAGAGAATGCAAATACTCAGTTCTCAAGTACAGTAATTTTATTTTCAATTCAAGTGGTTAAGACAGGGGTGCTCAAACTACAGCCTGCAGGCCGGATATAGCCCATAGCACCAATTCATCAGGCCCATGCCTCACTCGCTGCTCCTGGAAGTGGATTGGGGACACACCTACCAATGCGCATGCGTTCCCACGTTGCAGCTGGAAGTGGTTGCAGATGTCCCTGCACATGTGCAAATATGCCCTTGCCACTCCCATAAGTGGATGGGGATGTGCTCACACATGCATATATATATATACACGTCACTTCCGGAAGTGGTTGCAGATGTGTTTGTGCTTGCATCGGCACATCTGCAACCACTTCCAGGAGTGGCGTGGGCACGATCACACCTGTGCAAATGTGCCCAGAATTGGTTACAGATGCGCAAACATGCCCGCTTCCAGGGGTGTGGTATGGTCCCCAGCACAAAAATGTTGGGCATCCCTGCCTTAAGAGGACACTATATGAAAGTAGATTTACAAAGAGGTAGGTTTATCCACCCTCTGTGCTGGCTGAACCTATATGTTTTCACATATGGCTCCTTTACAATGCAGCCATATGCATATGGGAGTAAGTTTGAAAATATATTTATTTTAAAGAAGACATCTCCAGATGCATGCTAGAAGAAAGCTACTGGCTGTACTATTATAATATTGTTTCCTTAAAAAACCCACTTGTGTAATAAATGGACAAAATTCTGTTGTTTGGCATGGTAGACCCCATTAAAATCAATGGGGGTTTGGCGAGTCAATTTAGCTGTAAATTCCATTAATTGAACTAGTCCTGTTACCTAAATTAATGTTCCAGGGCTTAATCTGACAGGAAAGTGGGGACAGGATGCAACCAGTTGTATAAAGCAAAAGTAATTTTATTTTGCTGCCAGAAAAGCACAAAGGCAGCCTTCTCTAAAAATAAGACCCCAAGCCAGTGCAAGGCACATACATTTATACACTGCTACAAAAAGTACTGTATCAAGAAAATGGTAAAAGTTCCTATTTGGCTGGTTGACCTTTATCTATATGGCATATGATTAGTTGTCTATTACTGACTTAAGTGAACAAAATATGCTTGTCTATTTTTCTGGATGTAGGCATGACAAACAAGTCTGGGCTGTATACCCCTAACTAATATCAACAATAGCCTAAGGTTTTAACACCAGGTACTTTTGTTATTCCTGTGCCATATCCTTATCAGAAAACCATGAACTGTCATCCAAAGTAGGGTTCGAAGTCCCTAAATTCAAGTTAAACTAAAGTTCAGTTGGTTGTCCATTAAGATAAACAGGTACAGTACCATTATTATTGTTTAGCCCTGTCCTATTCTGCAACTATTATGCTAAAATATTTTGCAGTTAGAGTAGGACCATTTGAATTAGTAGAATTTACAAACAAGTTGACTCATTAAATAACAATTGGTTCTACTTTAATGCAATTTATTGTGATTAGCAACAGATTTTGGCCACTGAAAATTAACAAAGTTTAGAATAAATGACTGCAGTCAGATATGTGATGAGTTAGACACTTTTTACTTTGTACAGGAAGGTATGGAATAATCTCCCTCAGTACAAGACAGTCTATTTATGCAACACAAGGCTTTGGTAGGCTTGTTCTTGGAGGGATGAAATGTACCAATGAAAGACAAGATTCCCACACTAGTTCCCAGTAAAGCTGAGAGGAGACCATGCTCACCATTCTCTTTTTGTTCACTGTATCTGCCCACAGGGCTATATATTAGCAAGTGGAGTCACTAAATTAGAACTGGTCTTAATTTATGTGGGGGTAGCAGTAGAAATGAAAAACTGACAGGTGAAAACCCATCATTGTTGATCCACAGGAGGTAGGTTTCTGGCAGAAGAACAGGAGGGGAGCGATTGCCGTTCTTCCATTCAGCTTTCAGCATCCTGTGAAATCTGCTTTGGAGGGTCAGGGAAGTGATGGGGGGGGGGGGGGATCAGAGAAATGAAGAGGAGGGAAAGTTCTGTTTCACAAAGAGAAGTTCACTCTAATAGACTTGGAAGTAATCTAATATTAGGACAAAGAAAGTGACAAACCATTTTTAAATGTCTTGGCACTGGATGACTCGGCATAATGTCCTGGCATTAATCTTTGGGCAGAGATATGCTGAAGCACAGTCTTTACCAGGGAGAATGTTAACATGTACATTCTTTTTTACAAGTAGATATCTAAGACACTTTTAACAGTATAAACCTGTATATGTTTATTGTTTACTCAAAAACAAGCCATTATAATAATTTTGTGTCAGAAATTATTCTGGGTTGAAAGGATTTTTGCTGGAGAAACTCTGCTTAGGGGGCACCCGAATGAGGCTCCTTTCATGCCCCTAAGATATTTTCCCACCAAAGTGGTATCTATTTACCTACTTGCAATTTCTTGCTTTCGAACTGCTAGGTTGGCAGGAGCTGGGATAGAGACAGGCGTTCATTTGGTCATGTAGTACCCAGGTCTTGAACTGCTGACTTGCCAGCCTTCTAGCTAACAAGTCGAGGTTTTTAACCACTGTCTGCCAGTGGTCCTTATTATCTAGTGTGTGCCTAAGTACTGTATTCAACTAAAAATATCAAGAATGTCAGGAAACCATGAATAGCTATAGCCCCCAGTTGGAGATGGGCAAACCGGAATCACTCCTTGATTTCACATCAACAAGTTCACTGGTGTAAACTCTGCATCATTCTATGGAATTAGTTAAGAACTAGGAGCTGCGGTGGCTCAGTGGTTAAGAAGCTCACCTTGTTAGCTGGAAGGCCGGGTACTGCATGAGGGTTTGAGTGCCTGTCTCTGTCCTAGCTCCTGCCAACCTAGCAGTTCGAAAGCAAGAAATTGCAAATAGATAGTGACCACTTCAGTGGGGAAATATCTTGTGGATATGAAAGGGGTTTCATTCAGGTGTCCCCTAAGTGGAGTTCCCCAGCAAAAATCCTTTCAACCCAGAATAATTTCTGATACAAAATTATTAGTTAAGAACTATATTTAATGTTGAACATTTTAATGGAATGGTTTCCTATTGAAGCAATTAATAAAATATAAGGCTAACTTATGATCCCCAGTGTGGTGTAATGGATGGAGTGGACCAGGACTTATATGGCCTAGCTTCCATTCCCCACTCAGCCATGGAAGCTCACTGCTGGTGTGGAGCTTAAAATTGTACTTATTTGTAGGGTACTGTATTTTATTGTTCACCACCCTGTGAGACCTTTTGGCCAAAAGGGTGGTATATCAATTGAAACAAACTGGCAAAAGCTACTCCTTAAATATTTCACTTACCTTGAAAGCCCTATTAGGGTTGCTGTAAGTCGGTTCAGGCTTGAGAGCACACAACAACCACCTCTGCTAGGTTTTGGTTGTGGAGAAAATCTTAGTGGCATCGTAAGGATGCACAAGACCTTGGCAGAAATATTCTCAGTGTTTAACCATGCAGAGGTCAGCCCATATTCCTTATTCTGCTGGTGGATATCAGGAATAGAAGAGCTAAATACAGTTTGAAGGATAAGGTGAGAGAGTTGTGCTCAGAACAATGCTGCAGAACTAGGCTGGGAGGTGGGGGGTGGGGGGACAGCTCTCCAAGACAGATATGGATCTTTAATTTAAAACAGAGTAAGCTTATTCATAGGGGAAAGTGCGACAAAACACTCCTGGGGCACAAGAGTGCACTCTGGTAATTAAAAATGCATTAAAACCAGATAGGGAAGTCGGGATTCTAAAACAGATGAGCACAGAGGACTGTGTTGTCCTTATTTGTTTCAGCATATTTACCTTTTGAGCAAGAGAGATAGTTGCTGATTAATTTTCTTTCTGGGTGCTTCATCTCCAACTTCATTGTTCCTGTTTGTAAAGTCATTCTCTTCTGTCTGCTCCTAAAGGAGGCAGGCTGCAAAGGCTGCATTAGGCAGGTAGCCCAATGGCCTGATGCAGATGAAATAGTGTGGTTTTTATATTCAAAGACAAGGGGAAGAAAAGGACATCTTGAATAGAAAAATCATTGGATGATCCCTAATTATTTTGCTCCAAAAGAGAAAGGTGTCTTAAACAAAAACAAAAACAAAAAAAATCTGCACTCACAAGTATTAGTCCAAAAGGTAATAAATGTATTGTAAGGTTCAGAGTGGGGGACTGCGGTGGCAGTGGCTTAGTGGTATATTAATAATAATTTTGAATCAGAAACTATTCTGGGTTGAAAGGGTTTTTGTAGAAGAAACTCCGCTCAGGGAACGCCCACATGAGGCTCCTTTCATGTCCTCAAGAGCTGGGACAGAGTTGAGCACTCAACCCATCATGCAGTACCCGGGTCTCGAACTGGCAACTTGCAAGCTTTCCAGTTAACAATGTGAGCTTCTTAACCACTGAGCCACCGTAGCCCCCTGGCTTAGTGGTTAAGACACTGAACTTGACAACTGGAAGGTCAGCAGGTCAGCAGTTTGAGACCAAAGTGCTGCATGATGGAATAAGCACCCGTCTCTGACTCAGCTCCTGCCAACTTAGCAGTTTGAAAGCAAGAAATTGCAAGTAGATAAACAGGTACCACTTAGGTGGAAAAAATAAACAGCATTCTGTGCACTCCAGTGTCGAGGCATGCCTGCCACATGTCCACGGGAACCTATGCACACAGACAGTGCTGGCTCTTTGTCTATAAATGGAGATGCGAACTGAACCCTGGCGTTGGATACTACTAACTTTACCTAAGGTTCATAGCACCAGTCTGGCCAGGTTATCCTGCTATGGTAATAGAATAGACCATACTGCCAGAGACTCAATGCCCAGTGTCAGGAGGCGGTTAACTAACCTGACACCCTGAGGACTAATGGCCTTGGGTGCCAAAGTCCACAGGGAAGGAAGGGTGAGGGTCCCCAAGTGGATTAAATGCCACTTGAATCTATCTTGATGAAGGGCAGCAGCTTCATCAATACTGGCCTGGGGACAATGAGGACTTTGCGTGCCAAAATGGTTCAGGGCCACAAAGTGACTTGTGGAACTGAATCAATGGTACGGGTAACATGATGCAATACGAAAGGCAGATGAAAGGCCACTTCATTATATTCTTAGCAGTCTTCGTGGCTGATCGTCATGATTACATATACAGTATTCGGATTTGGGTACGGCAGAAGAATGTTCATAGCAGGTTTCTATACATCAGAAAGCAGTATTCAGGCAAATAATAATAATAATAATAATAATAATAATAATAATAATAATAATAATAATAATAATAATAATAATAATAATAATAATAATAATAATAATAATTTTGTGTCAGAAATTATTCAGGGTCGAAATGATTTTTGTGGAAGAAACTCTGTTCAGAGAATGCCCAAATGAGGCTCCTTTCATGTCTCCAAGAACTGAGACAGAGATGGGCGCTCAAGCTATCATGCAGTACCCGGGTTTCGAACTGCCAACTTGCCAGCCTTCCAGCTAACAAGGCAAGCTTCTTAACCACTGAGCCACCGCAGCCCCCATTCAGGTAAGTCATATTATATTGCTAAAAACCATTAGAGGCTTATTTTAGTTTAAAATGTGAGTTATCATTCATAAAATTTCCTCTGTGGTCCCCAGGTAGTTTCCTACACAATCAATTGATTAGAATGAAACCAGTCAACTTCTGCAAGATTACTGCATCGTCTGCTTTCAAACTGTGCCCTTGGTTACAGTTGAGTAGCTGTGCTTGTAAAACTGGTGCCTCTTTTCTGACATCACAAAGTGAGTAGCAAGGTATCTACAGAACAGAGGATTTTTTTTTTACTTTCAGCCATATTATTATTATTATTATTAATTTGATTTGTTTGCTGCCCACTCAGTATACGCCAACTCAGGGAGGTTCACAACAATAATTCACAAATACTGTGCCTAAACACAGGCTTCCCTGAACTGGATTCTTCAGTCAGCTTCACAAGATGCTTCTAATATTAATAAGGGGAATTTCTTATTTAAAGCTAGGCAACTGGAGTAACATATTAGAGAGACACAAATTTGTTGTGTCACCTTGGAGAGAGCTTGGAGGAAATTTCATCCAACTCAGTACTTTGACTATGATGTTGATCAGCTTGGGAAAGCTATTTGTTTTCAGAATGAGTGATCCGTTATTACTACAGTGATCCTTGCCCCCCTCCTTTTTTTTGGTCAATTTTCCATTCGACTTCCTCCACTGGATTGGAACCAACAAGCCCCATGTTGAAGGAAAATACGGGATGTAGAGCTCAGCTGTCAATATTTATTGTGCCTTTGATTTCAGTGTTCTTCTTGATATGAGCTTATGGTAGCAGACAGTTCTTCATTTGTTTTATTTTCAGCTGGGAAGCTCTGATTTTCAGCCAGTACCTGCCTGACAGTCATGTTAATACGAGATGTTTGCAAGTATCTGGCACACACTTGCCAGTCATTTTGGGAGCAGGGCTCAATAACTGAGCCTGCAGGAAGGTCATCAGGAATGGACAGTTCCATACAAGAAGGCAAAGGTTTGCCCTCTGGGTCAGGCAGAATTCTGGGGACGGCATGGTAGAGCAGACGGCTGAAGCCAGACATGATTATCACATCCCCACTATGCATGAACATGGCCACAGGGGCTTCATCACGTTTCTGGCCACCCAACAAAAATATGGCCAACTGCCCAAAACTGGAAAGGAAATAGAAAAGAGAGAAGGACATTAGTAATAGGTACACATATGAAAAGAACAACTCTACTCTTCTTAATAAGCTAGACTGAAGTGAGTTGCAAATCAGTGTATATGAAATCTTCAAGGCCATATTCTTTCTTGTTCTTGAATAAGCAACAACCCTTACTCAACCCTTCAGTGCTCACTGTCCTGAAAAGTCCTATATCACACTGAACTCTATCAGCGTTCAAGGAGTCCATCAGTGTTACTATCAGGGCCAAACTATGCATTGCAATTAGTTACATTTCTTTCCCTCCTACATACTATTTCTTAAAAACCCAACCAGAAGGGTTGCAATCTAACATAAAACACCTGGGAAGGTAGGTAGGGGACTAAATGCCAATAATTATTCTATTAAAAGATCCTCAAGTTTTTTTCTCCACCTCAGAACCATAAAAGGATTAATAACATGGCTTGAAGAAATAAATCAAGTATTGTCTTTAAAATTAGAAATGTGCCCTAGCTTTATTAATGAAGTTTAGAAGCATAAAAGTAGATAAATGTAAAAAAGAGATTATTGTTATTATGGTAACAGCTATGAGATTATTAATGGCTAAATTTGGAAAATGTATATGGAATTTGTAATGGGAGGATTGGTATAAAGAATTATGGAATATTGCTATAAATTATAAGCTAACATGTGATTTAAAATTAAATAAAGGTTTGACAAAGGAAAATTATTTTATAGATACTTGGGGTGAGTTTATTGATTATGTATTTGTTAAAACGAAAGGGATAAAGCCAGGACAAGAATATTCAACTTTTTGGAAATAGGGGATAAGAATAAGAAAGGGAAATTTTGTTTAGATTATATCATATGTTGTATTTGTTTGTATGTATTGTTTGTTTTTTGTTTTTAAAAAAGAAGTGGCTATGGTTGCCTGGCAAAGTGTCTGGATGCATGACTGGCATTTTGCAACTGCTGTTCCATGTACCAAAAATCTAACAGGATACTGGCCTTGCTGATTTGGCTTTCACACAGTTAAGCAACTCAGGTTTGCCATGTTAGCCTTTAGTCTGCTGCCGCCACCACCTATAGCCGTAATGGCGAACCTTGGCACTCCAGGTGTTCTTGGACTTCAATTCCCATAAGCCCAAGTCTCTGTGAATCCACACGTACATGCAGTAAACCCATTCGTGTGGATTCACAGAGACTTGAGATTCTGAGAACTGAAGTTCAAAAATAGCTGGCGTACCAAGGTTCACCATGACTGACCTATAGTCTTGATCTTCTCAACAATTCCTGTTTTTACAGTTGAATGTTAATGCATCTGCTGCAAGAATTCTGGCCTTATATATGTTTAATCAAGATGAGGTTTAGGAGAAAATCCTTTCAGTGGCTCACCTGAATGATAACAGGGGTTGAGTACAGTCCAGCTCAGACTCATCTACATGGATCCCTAGAGAGGAGTCAAGGTGATAATAGTTCAAGATCCCTGCTTCTGCCTGGAAATATGCAAATCCACATGCTTTAGCCACTTGCTTTGAGAGGAAAGCCAAGTCAGGTGGGAAGGGCGTGTAGTGATCAGCTAAATATTTCTGTTGAAGGAAGGAAATAATAAAACTTGCAAATTAAATTCTCATTTTATAAAACCCATGGCATCCAGTGAATTTTAGGCCAATATTTGGCTAAGATTCATATAGTATGGTTAAGATTCATATAGTATATTCTCTGTAGGTTTGAGGATAGCGAATCGATAGGGAAGCACACTGAAATGTTGCATTCCACTGCATACCAAACACATTCCACACAATAACATGTCACTAAGTATCTAGGTTGCTAAGTATCCATGTCAATCACTTAGACACCTGTGAGGGAGCTCACACGTGCATAACAAGGGGGATTCCCATGGTTACAATCGGTCAATAACCCATCACCTTCGAGAGAAGGGAAAGGTGACATTCACATAGAAGTGGATCATGAGACATTAACATCTGTTCAAACATCTGGGGACAGGGTGATAACAGACAACTGAGAATTAGGTTATGTCAATTCATGTCTAAGAATTTGGTTACATCATAAACACGTGTTTGGATAAACAACGTTTAGTCAAAACAATGAGGTAATCTCACATGTTTAACATTTTGGAGGAATGTGTGAGGACCTCAGAAAATATATTTAAACCCAAGATTTTGAGGGTTCAGAAGCCACCATTTGGGAGGAGGCGATAGCCGACGTCACTTTGAACCCAGACCATGGACCCATAAGGAAATCCTAATGGAGGCTTTCAAGCCCATAGAGAAGAAATGCTTTCTTAGTGAAGTTAGCTGTTTTCTTAGTTTGTTAAGTTAGAGTAGAGTTAGATTGATTGCTTTGATCTGCATTTTGATATATTTTGGATCATTATTATTCTTTAATAAAAAGCCTCAAAGACATCGAGAAAGCCTCATCTCTGGCCATCTGAACTAGAAGGGGAGTAATTTTGCGAAGGGGAAAGAAGCCAAGCTATAAGGCTACATTTTCTCAAGGGTGCAACCTTTCTCAAAGGGACATTTTACTTTGGGGGAGATAAGGTTGCCACAGTGATCCTAAGGGAGAAACTCTTGCTTCAGTCATCGGCCTGGGAATATTATCTGCCGGGACATCCCAGCCTTTGAAGGTAAAAGCTATCTTCGAGCAGGGAAGTTTCCCAGACCCAAGTCCGCTCTGTGTGTGTGTGTGCGTGGAAGGTGGCAATATAATGGACTGTTATTCACCCTTGCTACCATACTTGCTACCACATTCCTGCCTAAAGTGCAGAAGTGCCATATTCCTCATTTCAGCAGCTGTGGGAGTGTTCTCGGAGTAGGCGGGCCACTGAACCTAAATGGATCTCCTCGAGTGGGTACCCCAAGTCAGGGGTCCCCCTGATACCTAGTGAGACCTTTCCCTGGGCTCACGACACTCAGTATCAATTAACTCAAGTTCAGGGAGACATATATGATCCCAGATCAAGATTTTTCCTACAAGTTTAGTTGAGTAGCTTTTGCTGAAATAATGATTTCGTAATATAGATCACTCTTGCTCGAAAGCCAGTCGTATCTGACCCTAGGGTTCAGTGCTCATCTGTTTATTTATTTATTTTTATTTTTTATTTTACAGCATTTGTATCCTGCCTTTCTCATCCCAAGATGACCCAAGGCGGCTTCCAACATGGTCTAAAAATTTCAATTAAAACATCAGTTAAAACATCAATTAAAAACCCAGATTAAAACAATTTACAAAGCTCATTCATAAAACTATCAGAAAAACCTCCCATATCCTCCCTAACCCATTAAGAAAAAAGACTGGAGGGAAAGAAAGGGGTTGAAAAAGGTACGCAAAAATTATACACAGTCCCCAGCGCTGTCTACATCTGCAGACGTTTCCATGGGCATGTGGCAGGAGCTGGACATGTGGCCTAGACACTGGAGTGCACAGAACGCTGTTTACCTTCCCACCGAAGTGGTACCTATGTATCTACTTGCAATTTCTTGATTTTGAACTGCTAGGTTGGCAGGAGCTGGGACGGAGTTGGAAACTCACTCCATTATGCAGCACTCAAGTCTCAAACTGCTGACCTGCTGACCTTTAAGTCGTCAAGTTCAGCATCTTAACCACTAAGCCACTGCAATCCCTGTTCACAATATAACACAATAACAAAACTAAGGTTATGAACAGTTTCTGCATAGGAACACCTCTCATTATGTTACTTGTACTTGGCATCTTTCCCATAAATATCTCCATGAAAGCTTCCCTGAACTAAGATCCTCAGCATACTTCATTTGATGTTTTTATTGAGAGGATTGGGAATAGATGGGTTTCTTATTAAGACTAGACAAGAAGCAGATAAGGCTGCAGGTTCATTTGATTAGGAATGTCTGCAGCACACCGATAGACACTCTCATTCAAGTCTGCAATCTGATCTGAACAATTTGGCTTTGAAAATCTTTACATATCTATGGTTTCTGTATTTTGTCACCTAAACCTAAATTTTCAGACGACAGCAGAAATAAAATCAGCAAACATTTACTAATATATTATCTTACAGTTACACAGTGATAGTGCCAAGAGTATTTCGTAGCCCTTGGATACCTTTGTATTCCAGTTATAATGGTAACCCAAAGTCACCCATCGGAGCTTCTCCAGTAAACTTTTTGGCTCCCTTTTGTTGGAACTTTTGTTTCTAGAAAAAATTTAAAATAAAAGGAAACAATTTCATTTAGGAAACAAAGTCACACAAAATTGCTTTAAATGTCTGGCTTTCATAGTTATTTGTACAAATGAGCACAACCTGATCTGTGTTGCATTTTCTGACAATAAGAAATTATAAGGAGCATAAATTGTACTGATTTGAAAAAAATCTGCTTAAAAGAAACCTAAGATGCTTAACAAAATTATTTAGGAAACGTAGCATAGAACTACAGAAGGGAAAAGAACAATTGTGCAAGATTAACACCTCCTTGATTGGGAAAACTATGGGCTCAAAGGAATAATTAATATTTTTTTTAAAGATTTCTAGTAGAAATTTGTGTTGCTCTTATTGAGGTACCTTAAACTCCCTCTTAAAATGTCTTTGAATCTGATAAAATGAGCATTGTCCATGAGCACTAATGTTATAACACTGGCTAGTCTCAATAGTACAGGAGTTCTTAATCTTTTTAAGCCGGGGGCCGGGTCACGCTCCCTCAGACAGCTTCAGGGGCCAGACGGCCATTTTGCCCCTCCTCCACCACACAGCACTTCCGGTTGTGGTAGAGGCAATGGGGGCCACATGAAATGGTGCCGCAGGCCACATCCGGCCCACGGGCCATAGGTTGAGAATCTCTGCAATAGTGCCACAAGATTCTGTTATTCATATTGCAAAAACATTATCAAGGCTCTAATAAAGTCATTTCATTGCAATCTTACAACAAAATGGCAGATGCTCTATTAAAATTCATGATAAGCTGATACATGGTAATATCTCACTGAAAAAAATTATGTACACATCTCCCCTCTCACTGACACCTGCTAAGTTCTAGCAACATTATTTCAAATCAATGACACAGAAACAGGCCTCTGTTCAGAATATTTGGATAAACTGCAGTACAGTATCAAATGACTAGTTCACATTAATTAACTTCTTCTTCTTCTTCTTCTGTATCTGATTTCAAATATTGGTGATCATCATGGCGATAAGCCATGAAGACTGTCCTGAGAATATAATGCCATGGCCTTTCATCTGCCTTTAGTATCACAGCATGACACCTGCTGTACCACTGATCTAGCTCCCCGTCACCTTCTGGTCCTGAGCCCTTTGGGCACACAAAGTTCTCATCACCCCCAGGCCAGTATTGATGAAGCTGCTACCCTCCATCAAGATGGATTCAAGTGGGATTTAATCCACTTGGAGATTATCACCCTCCCCTGTGGACTTTGCCAAGGCCGCTAGTCCTCAGGGTTGTCAGGTTAGTTAACCACTCAGTGTTGAATCACTGGCAGTATGGTTTACTCTATTACCATAGCAGGATAACCTGGCCAGACTTGGAATTAATTACCCACCCTGCCCCAACTGGTTCAAGCACCACTCTGGGTGGCTTACTACAATAAAAGAAAAGCCCACAAAACAGAACATCAATCAATAAATAAAAATAAATGATAGTGGCTTCCTCACAGACCTTTCCTATGCAGTTTCAGAGGATTGAATTACAGTCACTAGTCCCTTGAACACCTCACTGAAGTTAAACTCACTGAAGTTTCCCCAGGTCCAGATCCTTGGAGGCAGGTGAGGGAGTGAGCTTCATGCCAGGGTGCACATTTTGTAAGGAGAGCTTGTACAGAGAGGTAGAAGAAGCTACTAGCTAATCCCATTCCTGGCTCTCCCCTGGCACACCTCTTGTTGCCTGCATCTCCAATGCCACGGCTGTGTAGGGATGGGTGCTGCCATGGGCGAAAGCAATCCTGAAATGCTCAACTTTTTTCATCTGCAATAGGCAGGCAAGCTGGATAAGAAGAAGGAACCCAACATTTCTTCTTGCTTCACCTCTGGCATCACACAAAAGACAAAGCACTGACCTTCTTCTGCATCTTCCCACACAGACCCCTCTTCCACCGTAAGTGATGAGGACAACTTTCCTCCTATCTGTGTGATCCCAAAGCTACTCCAGGTGCTTTTCATCAGACAGCCTTATCTCGTCTAGCTGTCTGGCTGGCTTGGGACCTAGGAACCCCACCGTCTCCTTTCTCTCAAATTGGTTGCTCGCTTAATTTCTGAGTTATATTCAAGGTGGGATTCAAAAGAACAAGCAGTCCAGGTTTGGACAACAAAAACATATTTTTGATGATCCTACTAAGACAAAGCAAAAATCCTTCCTTTGTATTTTAAGACTTATAAGGACAATTATGTTCAGTGTTGCAACTATTCTTTTTTTTTAATATTCCACATTCACATGAAAGTTTTAGAAAATTAAAATGTCATTATCTAAACTTCACTGAACAGTCAAACAGGAACTAGCCATCCCTATGAATAAATGGCTCATTTACAGACAATGAAAATTTTAAATATTTTTTTAGTACATTTCATTTAATCTTTTGTCCCCACTCCCCAACCTCAGTTTGATTAGATGTCCTACCATAATGTCACAACTCAGGTCAAACAACCTTAATTAGATTAAGTCATGCTGCAAAAACTGGCTCTCCAGAACTGTCTGTACAGTGTAGCTTCCTGATTATGAAAAATCTTCACAGAAATAAGTCAAGATTAAAACAATTTTCAAGGAGAACAATTGGCTAGGCTGAGTTTTTGAAGTGCATGCATAATTATTCTTTTAGCCTCCTCCTCAAATTAACAAATGCTATAAACAATTATGTACATGTCCAGGCTTTATTTCTAACTACAGGAGAAGGGGAGGACTTATGGATAATGTTATGTTTGTTGTTATGTTTATTGGATTTATACCCCGGTCTACTCGGCACAGGCCAACTCAGAGCGGCTTACAGCAAGTTAATACAAGAACAAGAACAATATAATGATACAGAAAATAAATAGTCAATACGTTTACAATAAATTCCACAATAATAATACAATATCTCAGCACATGTCAGAATAATAAAAATCAATATATCAAAAGGGCACAGGCAGGGATAAGGCAGAGGAAAATCAGAATCATTTTCAAAATATTGGTTATTGTACCTCAACCTCTTTAAAAACGTTCTTATTCAAAGCCAGGCCTTACCGTATTTGATGTTGACTCCTTCCCCACAAATCGGTGGTCTCCTCTGGAGACATGTGCATATCCAAATTGCACACATTGGGTTTCTGGGTGTACTGCTTTAGACATTGCTTTACCCAGTGACGCTGGCATCCAGGAAGAAAGGGATCTTGGATAAATATAAACCCTAGACAAAAAATGGAGGTAAATGGGTAAAAGAGGAGAAAATTATACTTAACAGTAGCACCCCACATCTTGAACTACATGCACCAAAGGATGTAGAAAGAACACAGGGCATATAGGCACATAACACATTTCATTCAGAAATAGCATCCAAAAGTTGTTATTGGATATTCTCTCAACTGAAAGATTATATACATTCCAACAGACACAATAACCTTATCAAAACAAGTCCTGTTTTTTCTTGACTCAAACATACCTGGGTAATTATCAAGGCCATAGGCTTTCCATTGCCTAACTGGACGCAGTCCTGCTCTGTAGGCATCTTGATCACTTACTGAGGAAAAATTCAGAGAATAGCTTTTTACCTAGTAGAAGAAAACTAAGTATTAGACATTTGACTAGGATTCCACCGAGTTGGGTTGAATTTGATTTGATGATTTTCTGCTCATCAGCAACCCCCACATCCAAGAAAAAGCACTGAATCTTGGAAAGAAAGCCGCCCTAAATTTCATAGCAGCCCAGATTTCATAAATGAATAAATAAACAAAAAGGTGACAAAATTATTTGTTCATTAAAGTTTAAATGTACTATGAAAAGCTGTAAATGTAATCTGCATAGCTGAAAACACAGTGTAAAATGGAGATGTAAAGATTAGAAAAATGGTAACAAGGCTGAGAGAAAAAAGAAATTGGATAAAGATAGCCTACACTGGTCAGTGATAGCTGAGCAAGCAAAGCTTTTGCTAAGTCTAAGTGGGCTAAGTGCTGTGTATATATATATATACACACATATATATGTGTGTGAGGTTTCCCATGGATTAAGACAGTATTGGCTGTTACTAGCCTTATTCAAAAACATGAAATGAATTGGAAAACCATGCCAGAAAGGTAAACGAACCAACAGGGGGTCTGATATGCTGGTCTGTAAATTGTTTTGTTTCTTTCAAAGAGATAAGAGATGCTCAACTGAGAACAGAAATGAATTTTAAAAATCCTAATTGTTTTATAACATATTTCTTTTTTGTATCTTACAGCGTCAGTGGTTTCATTCAAGTTAAAGTGAATTAAATTCTTATGGATTATCTCTGTGGGAGCGGGACGGGGTTAACCCATCCATCCTTGCTCTTCTTGACCTCTCAGCGGCCTTCGATACCGCCAACCATAGTATCCTTCTAGATAGGCTCTGAGGGATGGGGATACAGGGCACAGTGTGGTCCTGGTTCTCCTCTTTCCTTAGTGGTCGAAGCCAGTCGGTGCCTGGAGGCTGTGAGGGTCTGGATGGGGGACAACGGGCTACCGCTGAATCCTGGCAAGACTGAATGGCTGTGGATAAGGGGTCCTGTTTTGTCAAAGGAATTACCACCTTTGGAACTGGATGGGGCTATCTGGCCTCAGACAGACCCAGTGTGTAATCTGGGGGTCCTCCTGGACTCACGGCTCCTGCTCAAGGAGCAGGTGGCAGTCGTGGCCAGGAGGGCTTTTTCTCAAGCTTGAGTGATTCACCAGTTATGCCCATTCCTCGACCGGGACTCCTTGCTCATGGTCACTCATGCACTGGTCACCTCCCAGTTAGATTCTTGTAACACACTCTTGTAGCGTGCATAATTTGCAGCTCTTAGAGACAAGGAGGCCATTGCGTAGACTTTGATGCCGAGGGTGTCGAGCTTCTTCCCTTCCTGTGATGACGGAATCGGGAAGCCGCTAATTGCAGTTTTGTTATGCGACGCCTTGACAACCATGGAGTTCAGCACGGGGTGGGCCTGAAGAAACTCCACGTCATCGACCAGCAGTCTGTACATGCTGCCCACCCTTGTTGAGACCGTGTGCGACGAAATGGGCTTCTTCCACATGGCCTTGGCGAAATGAAGAATAGAAGGCAAAATCCCAATGTGAACAGGCCTGATGGTCTTTTTGTCCAATTTTGCTGTCACCTTGTCCTCGAAGGGCAGCAGAGGGTGGATTCCTAAAATGGATCCAAGGCGGGTTAACAGTGCTGTGAATGACTTTTGATCCTCTGCATAAGGCAGCTCAGCCGCACCAATGATGCCCTCCGGGGTCTTATCTGCCTCCGCCTGCCGCTCTTCCTCCTCAGAAGAAGTCCAAATCATCCGTCGACGAAGGCGGTATATGGCGATCTACATCGGAATCACGCCAGTAAGGCCTGGGGTGACCGATGGATCTTCCAGTTGAGGACACTGGAGAAGGTGGTGAAACACGGTCTTCTGCACAATTCAGTGGTAAGGGACCCAACGAATCCTGGGTTGACCCTGATCGAGGAAGGTCGGCAGGAGGATGGCTACAGTCAGGCTGGCGAGCATCCTCAAAAGATTGGTCAGTCAGGAGAAGTGCACTCACCGACTGTTGTCTCTCTCTGGACGAAGCTGCTGTAGTACCCGCCAAAAGTTGATTACCAATCTTTTGCACCACAGCCTGGATAAGCAGTGCAATAAGGTCCAGTTGGAGATCTTGGGACAAAACCGTGGCCTCAGGCTGCGTAGACGGAATTGAATCTCCTTGTGTAGAACGAGCTGAAGTCAAAACTGATCTCCGACAAAATAGAGACTTGCCTCGAGGCAGTGGAGGTGGTGGAGATGGTGAGTGGTGAAGGGGCACTGGAGGTGGCAGTGGAGAAGCAAATGAACATCCCCGGGAGGACTTGTATGGAGAGCCCGTGTACGAAAAGGATTCCTCAAGAACAGATGACCTAGAGTCCTGATCCTGCAAAAAAATGATGGATGACAATGACAGAAGATGGAAAAAAGGATGCAGAAGGTTGAGGTGAATAGTTCGGTCTCGGTGTTGGAGGGAGAGAATGGTGATCTCTTCGATGTTCTCATGACTTTTTCTTTTTGTCTCCTGTTTTGTCTTTCTTCTTCTTCTTGGTCATTCCCTCCACCATCTTTGTAGCCTCCCCAAACTTGGTTGCCATTTTGGTTCCACCAATTTGGGCGGGAATTTGAGAGGCCTGTCAAGTCGACAAGGGAGAAAGAGCCTTGGCCATTAAGTGAACTTTCTGCCTATTCTTAATTGCCAGACGAGTAAATTTCTTACAATGGATGCAAATTTGAATCTGGTGATTCTCTCCGAGACAGATTAAACATTTGCTGTGGTTGTCAGTGGAGGGTAACTTCTTCCTGCAGCCGGTACAGTACTTAAAGGCTGCTGTAGATGCCATCAAACAGAGGACGGTGAGAGAAAGAGAAAAACCCAACCATCCTCTGCAAAGTAGATGGTCAGAGGGAGGCCGGTCCTTCACAAGAAAGACTGACCCAAAAATTATTTGGTAGGTTGCCGCTCGGGATGAGCAACCGAAAAATTGAGGTGTGGTGTGGCGCTGGTTCTCCCAAGGGAAGACAGCTGAAAAATTGAAAAACTGGATATGATCCCATGCGAAGAGGAACAGACCAGGAACGGCAATTCTGCCCATAGGACAAGATCACCCAAAAACTCAATAGAAACAACTGCTTTCAGATGAAGCACTAGAAAAATTGAAGCGAGCTCTCTAACAGACTCCTGCTGCTGCAGCGGAAAAAAGAGAACTGAGGAGAAAGCGCAAAATGGCGCCTAAGGGTGGGCGGTACGGTAGGCAGTCCTAATATCAAATCTTTTAACCCAATTAGCTCTGAAGCTCCAATAACGGCTCTGTGCAGGCGCAGATTCTCAAAAGTGTGAATTCACAAACTACATGAAGGAGAACCACTACACCTGAACTCTGTTGGAGGTGACGAACTACAATTCAGCTTGCACTAAAATGTCACATTTCCCCTCCTGGCCTTTTCTTGAAGAGGTCAGAAGGGGAATCTTGTTTTTGTTCACCAAAAGTATACATCTGTTAAGGGTTTTCACATCTCCATCTTTGAAAGCTAGATTCCACTATCTTTCTAATCACAACCTACCTCTCTACTAAATATTATCTTGATATGATTTCTTTCCAGAAGACGTATGCTCTGCTAACCATTCTGATATAGAGCAACTGAATCCACAAATTATCTTAGCTGCTGTTTGCTCTATTAAATACAACATAAATTTAATATGGAAATAAATAAATAAATCTTCCGAGGAGAGCAGGATCGTATGAAAAGATTTTAAAAGATTTGGTGAACACTGTCAGATTTAAAAATGATTCTGTCCACCTGTGGACCCACTGGATGTTCAAAACAAAGTCACTGGGAACATCCGTGCTTTTATTAATTTTAAATCCCAATGAAATAAGCAAGCCATATTTATAGCTATTTGCTTGACTGTGCCTTCTCTCAATCTCAGTTTTTCTAGCTTTAAAGTGGGAGTCCATGTTGGCTGCAACTCAATCCAAATATACATTTTTTTCTGTCCCAGGGCACCAGGAGGCCTGGTCTTGGAGGCCAGCTGGTTCTGGGCCACCTTTGCCTTCTGAGGCAAGCAGGAAAAAAAATTCATTGGTGTGAATTTGTTTAAGGTGGATCCCAGCTTGCTATGAAGTGATCCACACACTATGATCTCGTATGAAACGAGACATGCAGGATTTAACACCGGGACTGCGATGGACTGCCGCAGCCTTGAGGATGTTAACAAGGTGCGCATTCACAGCCAGTTCAATTGGCATGGCCTCTTCCACCTCCATGACCATTGGGAATCCGTGGGATTAATACCAAACCTACCTGGTCACTTTTGAATACTGTATTTTACTACATCATGTAAAGTAGGTTTAGGGAATCACAGGTATATTCATGCATGCTCAAGATATTTCAAATATGTCCAGTGATGCATATGTATCAAACTCCTAACAGTACCTGAAATCTATCAGTTTATAAACTACCTGTCTAATATGTACAAAGTTTCTGTTTCAAAATACAAGATATCATTTGTTTTCATTGTGGGGAATAACAAAATAGTAGCTTCTACTTCAGACTTGTGAGGAGATTTCTGGCACATTTTATTTAGCTCTGTAAATTAGGAGAGAGAAAATCTGAAATCATGACGTTCTGACAAAAGCTTGAGCTTCTTCATGCACTATAACTCTGCCATTATCGGGGGTAATGGCTATAAACACAAGAACTGCTAGAACTAGAAAGCCACAACGTTTTACAGCCTGTGACATACTTGAATCCCAATTGAAATTGGGATAATGCATTAATTTCTAACTTCAATGGATATGTGATTTTAATTGAAATTACAAACCATGCTGGAGAAATAAGAGGGTAATCACAATTATGTAATCTTAAAGTTTAAAGAGTTTCTTTCTAGGACAAGAATTCTCCTTAGGAGAGCTGTAATTATACTGCACTCATCACAGTATTAACTGAGGACCAGTAAACCTGTCTAAGCATGGGATTCTAGTCACAAATTGTTAATACTTAGTAGTCACATTTAATATGTTACTTTTAATTAAATAAAAAGGAATCTTTTGTTACTGAAGATAGTGTTAATCCTCTGTCATCCTGAAATGTCACCTGTATTATTAATTTTCTCTTCAGTAGTTAATTTCCTTAAAGTGACAGGAGATAATGTGGGTAAAAATCAGGAGGCGCAAGACACAAACTTTCTTCCTGAAATTTGGCTGATAACAATGCAAATACTATTTTTCAAGAGTAGGAAAGTATTTTCAGCAGCTTCTATTCCTACATAGCCATTCCCAAGAAGTGTAGACAACCATGCGCTGCTTGTCATCAATGTTTAAAGCCCACTGACTAAAACGTCAAATATTCTAGGAAGCAAAAGTACCGATGGTACAAATACAGATGTTGATACTCAGGAATTCTGCAGATGCACTGTAAAATTATGGTTCTTTCTTGCAGATTTTATGAGATATTAAAAGGCACAAGGATAAAATTACCTCAGTCTTCACGTTAAAGACAAATTAACGTTAGTGCCTGATCAGGACAATTGCCTGTACATGCTCATATTCCTTATAACCAAGGGTGATTCTTAACATTTTCAATAACAAATTTAACAACTAGGGACATGAAATGCAAATAAAAATCCCATGGTCAGGATCCAGCAGGCATTAGACTGTCAGATACTTATCACTGTAATTCCCAGAATTTGCCACAAATTCCCCAATGCAGACTTTAGCTGTAGCCAAGAAATCTAAATCCTCAGAGGACTTCAATATACACCAGATCTTCAGGGGATTAAGAGACTGAGGACTCACTGGAGAAGGCCCTGATGCTAGAAAAGGTTGAAGATAAAAGGAGAAGGGGGCAGCATAGGGTGAGATGGCTAGATGGCATCACTGAAGCAGTGGGTGTAGATCTGGGCGAACTACACAGGATGGCAGAAGACAGAGGAGTCTGGCATACGGTGGTCCATGGGATTGCAAAGGGTTGGACTCAACTGTGCAACGAACAACAAGTTTTTTGAGATCACCCTTTACAGAGATTCTAATGAGCAATCCAGTGATAGCGGACCTTGGCACTCCAGCTGTTCTTGGACTTCAATTCCCAGAAGTCCAAATCAGCACTCCTGCTGATCAGGGCTTCTGGGAATTGAAGTTAAAGAACAGTTGGAGTGCCAAGGTTCGCCATCACTGCCCTAATCTCTTACAGCTTCATGGAGCATAACCAGTCCCATTCATTCCTTTGTTCTCCAGGCAAACTCCAGAGAGAGATTTACCAGGTTTTGAGTGCTAAAACTCTTCTGAGGACCTGGGTTTCTTGGCTATAGCTATGACAATGAGTCTGTGGAAATTCCTGATGAATTCTGGAAGCTATAGTGAAGAAAATATGAAAGTTTTATTTCTAGCATTTAGTCTTTTGACAACTATTTCCCCAAAATAAATAAATAAATAAATAAACAAATAAATAAATAAATGAATGAATGAATGAATGAATAAATAAAGTTTTTATTTGGTTTAACAAATTAGAGACGTTTCTGCTTGTTTTAATAAATTTATTTATAAAACTGAGTATAGAAACAATTTTTACAGTGCTCTGTTTGCAAGTTGTTGTTGCTGTTCAGTTGCACAGTGGATTCCGACCCTTTGGACCATTGCCCGCCAGGCACCTCGGTCCTCCACCATCTTCCTCAGCCCGCCCAGCTCTGTGCCCATTGCATTTACAACACCATCTAGCCATCTCATTTTTGGCTGGCCCCCTACTTTTGCCCTCCTCCTTTCCCAGCATTCTTTTGCCCTCCACCTTCCCAGCTTTCTCAAATGAATCCTCTCTTCTCATTTGATGTCCAAAGTACTTTAGCTTCATCTTTACTATTTGACCTTCTAATGAGCAGTCAGGGTTGATTTTTTTTAGGATTGACTTATTTGTTCTCCTCACTGTCCAGGGTACTCTCAAAACTCTCCACCAACACCACATTTCAAAGGCATCTATTCTTCTGCGCTAAGCTTTCCTAATGATCAATCTCTCACAACCATACATCACCAACGGGAATACCATTGCTTTGACTATGCGAGTTTTTGTTTGCAAGATGATGTCTCTACTTTTCACTATGTTCCCCAGGTTTCTCATAGCTTGTCTCCCAAGCATTTTTGTTTTAAAGTACTGTACTGTAATAAAACATTCCACATACATTCATTATCCTCTGTTATACTGGAGTCTAGCATCATTAGTACAGTTCAGTAAGTTCTTCCAAATAAAATACTTGCAACTGTGACAGCTCTTAAGTAGGGAAGAGGCTTCAAAGAAGTTTGTCTTATTGACTACAGCCAATTAAACCTGTTATGATGATCTAATGGTCCTGTCAAACTGTCTTTCAAAATTTTCAGAACTATCTCTACATTATACATCCAGTTCCAGGTTTCCAAAGTTTAACAAATTCTATACAAGCTGACACCAGCGTAAACTTTAAAAGTATTTTGTGATCGATATGCTCTTGTCAGTTTAAAAATTGAATGATAATATATCAAGAGCCACATTATGCAAATAGGCAAAATCAGTATTTTGAGAGCCAAACCAAGTTGAGAGAAAAGGTTGCTTTATTTTACAAGTTGGAGCCAAACTGGCCAAATAGATTTCCGTGAGAAATTCCTGGGAAAAGGAAGGTGGCAAAAGCCAACCTTTTAATTGTGCGTTGTACGATGCATTCCATAGGGAAAATCGCTATACAGTATGATGCATCATATAGCAATTGTTTCATACAACAATGAGCCCTGTGGAATGGATTAAAATTGTTGTATGAGGTACCACTGTATAGGGCAGACCCACAAGCCCCAAGCACAATCACTGCTATGAACAAAAACATCTGCTCTGATAAAACATTAATTTTATATAAAGCAAACCAATATCTCTGAATAATCTAAAGACAGATCTCTGAAACTGGTATCTATACCTATAAATCCAAGGGTTAACCGTTGGAACTTGCTATACGTTTCTGCACCCGTCCATTCTATCCTGTATCGAGCCTCCTGCACTCACTCAAAACCGATCCGGAGGTTACTGCAGGGTTGAAAAAGGCGTCAGTGGGGCAAGAGCCCCACAAACGTGAAAAAAGGAAAAGAACTTCACTTCCCAACGTTCTCTGTGCCGTGCCGCACCACAGCCAATCAGGCTGAGAGCCGTGAGGAAAAAGAACGTTGGAAAATGCAACACGACCAATCGCGACCAATTAAAATTGATCCACAGAAAAAAACGCCGCATGAACGCAAAACAAAAACTCAAAGTCCCAGCATCCTAAGTGCTGTGAGTGCACAGAATGCTGAGAAAGCCAGCGCGCAAAAAATAAAATTAAAAAACGCAATGGGAGTGCAAGTCCCCAGCAGGCGGACGCAGCACCTCACAGCCTCGCAAAACAAAAATCCACAAAAATCCACTGTGAGACCACTGCCTGCCTTCTTTCCCGGAGCAACGGGGAGAAGAGGGACTCCCTCTCCTCCATGCTACCCCACCAAAGACACGGCGAAACCACCGCCGGCCTCAAGGAAAGTTGAGCTGGGGTGGAAAATAAACAGCAGCAGCAGGCAGCAGTTCTTCAGGGAAAGCACCCTCCCTGGTGAATGACTGGCTACTGCATTTGTACTTCTGACAGAGGTAATACAAAAGCAGCAGCCAGCAATCTGCAAGGAACAGAACCACTCTTTACGGATCTCTGCTTGCCGATCTCCGGTTAGGTAAGCCGGGAAAGAAAAGAGACAGAGAGGGGAGAACCATCATCAGGCAGATAGCTCTTCTCTGCCTCCTTTCCCCCCGACCTACGTAACGAACGTTCCTGGGGGAAGAGCCAGCTGACTGCCGGCTCCTCCTTTTTTCCTCCATTGCTGCATCAAAACCAAAATTCGAAGCAGCAATGGGGAAAAGAGGAACCAACAGGCAGCCTGTTCTTCACGCAAAAATACACAACAACAATAAACACCAACATTAATAAAAATTAATAAAACACAAATAAATCAATAATTAAAAAACCAATTAATACACAAAAAAGAAAACAACAAAATCCACAAAAACATCCATAATTCCAGAAAAGCACAGAAAAAACACCTAACTACAACACGAGAACACCTAACTCTAACAACACAACTACCACAAATTACACAAATAAACAACAACAAAATCACAAAAATTAAACAAACCAGAAATAAACAAACCAATTAAACAAACCTAAAACCCAACCAAACCACAAAAGAACAAACAAAAAACCTCCCAGCCCACCACCACAAAAACAAAACAAAGAAAAAACCCAGAAGAAAGAAAACCAGAGAACTGACCAGCACATCCTCCCTTCATGAGATTGGAACAGAAATGAAGAAACAAAGACTACTTACTTACCGGAAGAAGCCCCACCTAGAGGCCAGGAGAGAAAAAACATGTGAAATGAAAACAAAACCACTAACAGCCCCACCTATAGGGCGGAATATTAAAAACAAGTCAAAAACAATAAAGCCCCACCTAGAGGTCACAAGAGTAAAAACAAGTCAAAAACATAACACTAAATCAAAAGTTTACAGAAATAACAAACATATGTTAAATAAATAAAATAAAAAGATTTATAGCATCCTCTGTTGAGTTTTAACTCAAATAAAAACCCAAAACATCTAAACACAGTTTAAAAACATTGAATGTAAAAAAAATGTACTTTCACATTTTTTAAAATATTACCTACGGTACATCTATTAACAAAAAAAATTGTCACATACTAAAATGTTATTTGGTTAAATAAAACAATTTGAAACAATTATATCATCCTTTGTTTTGTTTTTTTATCCACAACCCCCCCCCCCCCCCCAAAAAAAAAGTTGATCACAGTTTATAATAGCCCAGCAATGCCGGGCAACCTATGCTAGTTTTTACATAGAAAGAGGAAGAGCTTCAAACCAATTTGCCACACATTCATTATTGATGAACTATCTGTCTTAAATCACTTCTTCATCAATGAAGTCTCCATCTTTTGACTACAGCTTAGACTAAAGCTCCCAGAAAAATCTGTCCAGCACAGTCAAAGGTGAAGACTTCTAGGAGTTTTAGTTCTGCTACTACAATGATAGTTTCTAGAACAATCCTTTGAATAACTGAACAAATGAGTGTGTCTGGAATAATCCCTTTTTATCAGCAGAAATGGAGTTGTACTGTGGTAAAAGATTTTTGGAAAAGAGTTGAAAAAGAGATTGGTGAAATAATGGGTAAGAGAATTAAACTTGGGTCAGGTACCACTATGCTAACAGATGTGGATGGTATTAATTTAAACAAGGATGAGAAAGAGTTATTAGAAATAATGCTAACAACAGGTAGACAATGTATTGCTAGAAATTGGAAAAATGATGTAATTATACAGACTGAAGAATGGTATAAAGAAATGTGGAATTTAGCATTGAATGATAAATTGACATGGGAGATAAAAGAAAAAAAGGGTAATTTGAAAGAGAATAGATTTTGGAATATTTGGAAGCCCTTTGTGGAAAACTCACTTATGGGTTCTGAAAGAAAGAGACCTGTACCAGATCAAAGTAGTTTTTGGAAGTAAAATAATGACATATTCTGAGTTCTCCAGGGCAATGTAAATAAACACTGGGTGTAATGTATGTGTAATTTTGTTTTTGATAGTTGTTTCTAATTCAAAATATTATTGAATTGCTTAATGGGAAATGGATTTAGTGGTATTAATAGATAAAGAATCTTAGGAAGAGCTCCTGAATAAGGTTAGAAATTAACTACTAAGTTACAATTAAATTATTATTTTTAAGGGAGGTTTTAATGCATTTGAAATATAAAGATAGATATAAAAATGTATTAGATCGATTATCTGGTATGTTGGTTATTTTTGTGTATTATATGTTTTATGATGTATTGCTTTGTATTTTTGTATATGTTTGAAAAATTTAATAAAAACTATTAACAAAAAAAAGAAAAGAAAAGAAAAGAAATGGTACCCTGAAGATTCACCAGGCACTTGGGTTTGAATATTTAGTAAAAGGTAAAGGTCACCCATGCTCGAAAGCCAGTCATATCCGACTCTAGGGTTCAGTGCTTATGTTTCATAGCTGAAGAGCCAGCGCTGTCTGCTTCTGCAGATGTTTTCATGGTCAAGTGGGAGGCATGATTAGACATCGGAGCACACGGAACACTGTTTACCTTCCCACCGAAGTGGTCCCTATTTATCTACTTGCAATTTCTTGCTTTCGAACTGCTAGGTAGTACATCTCTATTTCTGAGGGCTTAATTCTGTTCTCTTCTTTAGTTCTTGCATTATAATGGTAAGGACCCAACATTACACAATGGACAAAATGACCAGCATATCAAAAAATTACACCAGTGTAAATGTGCTGGACATAATTCTTAGCAAACAAGGAATTCTACTATTCTATTGTGCATTGATCGTGTGTCCCCAGAACAAGCGACTGTGCAATGCATCAGCAGAATCACCTCATGGATAGTTCTTCTGCCTTGGCGCTAGTGTAACTATTGTGAGGCAACCAAGTTGCATCTGTGTAGTTGCACAATAGGATTTTGACCAATGATTCAGAGCTGTTCTGGGCACAAGTAATGGCTCAATGATAAAACATGTTCCTTGTAGACAAAATAATTTGTTGACTTGAGAAGCACATGGGATACAAATGAGGAGCCATTCAAAGAGCAGTGAATTGAGTTCCTACTATGACAGTTTTGGATGAGAGCTCTGGTGGTGCAGTACCTCAGCCAAAACATTGTGAGTTTGATCCTTAGGGGATCAAGGTTGACTCAGCCTTCCATCTTTCCAAGGTCAGTAAAATGAGTACCCAGCAATTTAGGGGCAAAATGCTAATTATCTTGTGAACCACCCAGAGAGTGTACTAAGCATTATGGGGTGGTTGTTGTTCAGTCACACAGTTGAGTCCAACCCTTTGCGACCCCATGGACCATAGCATGCCAGGCTCCTCTGCCATCTGCCATTCTCTGGAGTCTGTCCAAATCTATGTCCACTATATAAACTATGCTGTCTAACCATCTCATCCTCTGCCGTCCCCTTCTCCTTTCGCCTTTGATCTTTTCTAGCATAAGGGGCTCCTCCAGTGAGTCCTCTCTTCTCATTTGGGGGCCAAAGTGCTTGAGCAGCAGTATCTGTCCTTCCAAGGAGCAGTCAGAGCTGATTTCCTTTGGGATTGACTGATTTGATCTCCTTGCAGTACAGTGGACTCCCAAAAATCTTCTCTAGTACCACAGTTCAAGGGCATCTATTCTTCTGTGCTCAGCCTTCCTTACGGTCCAGCTCTCACTGCCATACATTACTACTGGGGAGACCATTGCTTTAACCATTGCAGACTTTTTTGTTGGCAGGGTGATGTCTCTACTTTTTATTACGCTGCCTAGGTTTGCCATAGCTTGCCTCCCAAGGAGTAAGCGTCTTTTTATTTCATGGCTGCAGTAGCTGTATGCAGTTATCTTAGATGCCAAGAAGGTAAAGTCTGTCACTACTGCCATTTCCTCCCCTTCTATTTGCCAGGTAGTGATGGGGCTGGATGCTATGATCATGGTTTTTTTTTTAATGCTGAGTTTCAGGCCAGCTTTTGCACTCTCCTCTTTCACCCTCATCAAGAGGCTCTTTAGATCTTCTTCAATTTCTGACATTAGTGTAGTGTCATCTGTGTATCTCAGGTTGTTGATACTTCTCCCAGCAATCTTGTGCTTCATCCAGCTCCGCATTACACACAATGTACTCTGATAACTAGGGAGAATGACAGATGACAGAGGAGCCTGGCGTACTGTGGTCCATGGGGGTCGCAAAGGGTCACACTTGACTGGGGGATTGAACAACAACAACTCCGATTATAAGTTAGATAAGCAGGGTGACAGCTTTGTTGTACTCCTTTTCCTATTCTAAACCAATAAGATGCTCTGTATCTGGTCTTAACTGTCGTTTCTTGACCCGCACACAGGTTTCGCAGGAGACAGGTGAGGTGGACTGAAAACTCCAATCTCTTTAAGGCAGGAGTTCTCAACCTTTTAAAGTCAGGTCACAGCTCCTTTCAGACAGCTTTGGGGCGCCGGATGGCCATTTTGCCCTTCCTCCACCACATGGCACTTCCTGGTATGGTGGAGGTGGTGGTGGGCCCACATAAAATGGTGTCGTGGGCCGCATTCAGCCCACAGACCCCAGGTTGAGAATCTCTGCTTTAAGGACTTGACACTTTAGGGAATAGGAAAAGGAGTAAGCCAAGGCTGCATTTTATAACCCTGCTTATTCAACACAGAGCACATAATGCGCAGTGCAGGGATGGAAGAATCACAATATGGGATCGAAATTGCTGGGAGAAACATCAACAATTTGAGATATGCAGATGATACCACCCTAATAGCAGAAAGTGAGGAAGACCTAAAGAAGCTCCTGATTAGGTTGAAAGAAGAGAGTGCAAAAGCTGGCCTGAGACTCAATATCAAGAAAACCAAGATAATGGCAACAGGTCCGATCAGTCCCTGGGAAATAGATGGGGAAGAAGTAGAAGCAGTGACAGATTTTACTTTCTTAGGATCCAAGATCACTGCAGATGGGGATTGCAGCCATGAAATAAAAAGGCGACTGATTCTTGGGAGACAGGCTATGAGAAACCTGGGGAACATAGTCAAAAGTAGAGACATCTCACTGAAAACAAAGGTCCGCATAGTCAAAGCGATGGTATTCCCAGTGGCAATGTATGGGTGTGAGAGCTGGACCATTAGAAAGGCTGAGCGAAGAAAAATAGATGCCTTTGAAATGTGGTGTTTGAGCGTCCCCTGGACAGCGAGGAGAACAAATAGGTCAATATTAGAAGAGATTAGCCCTGAGTGCTCCTTAGAAGGACAAATAACAAAGATGAACCTAAAATATTTTGGACATCAAATGAGAAGAGAGGATTCACTTGAGAAGGCCTTGATGCTGGGGAAGGTGGAGAGCAAAAGAAGAAGGGGCGGCCGAAGATGAGATGGCTGGATGGTATTGTAGACACAATGGGCAGGGGCTGTGTGGACTGAGGAGGAGGGTGGAGGACAGGGGTGCCTGGAGAGCGATGGTCCATGGGGTCGCAAAGTGTCGGAGCCGACTGTGCGACTGAACAACAACAACCACCGTTTGTTGTGATCAACACAATTAAAAGGCTTTGGGGTAATCAAGGAAACAGAAATAGACGTTTTCCTGGTACATTTCTATAGCAAAAGGCTATTGCTACGAGAGGAATCCACTCGGGCTCTCCCTCCTTCTCCGTGGAGGGTCTTGGCCAAACTCCACCGGGACCGGCCTGGGCTGTACTCAGGCGCTGACCCGCGAGCACAAACGAAGCCCGAGGCTGCTGCTGCTGCTGCCTCCTCGAGGGGACGCGCTTCATTGAACTCCATCATGGTTACCACGGAACGGGTCAAGACAGCCGCCTTTACCTGCCGCGGCGCTGGCCTCGAGAAATCAATCACCCCCGCCGCCGCCGCCGAGCCTTCCCACCGGCGGTAGAAGCGGAAAAGGCGGCGGAAGGCGTCCTCCTCCCGTGTGACGCCGGAGGCTGCGGCGGCGGCCGCCGCCATCTTAGCTTCCCGGCTGGCCTTGCCCGTGCTCCGCGGAAGGAAGGGGTTGGGTTTCTTCGCTTTGGGCCGGGCCGGGAGGGAAGCGGAGGAGGCCGGCTTCCTCCCGGTTTAAGATGGCGGCCGGTGGAGCTGCTCGCGGGCGCTTCCATATCTTCGTGGAACGGATACCTTGGACCGTCGCGCTCAGTGAGTGAGAGAGAGAGAGAGAGATAGGGAAGGGGGCCGGGGAGAGATCCCTGTAGGGAGATCTAAGTGTGAAGGGGATGGTTTAAATGGACGCTCGGTGACTTTATCCCGCCAGTCTTGGACTGCGGTGGCTCAAGGGGTTAAGACGCTGAACTCGCTGATTGGAAGGTCGGAGTTCAATTCCCGTGTTCTGCACGGCGGAGTGAGCTTCCGTCTCTCTCTGTCCCAGCTCCTGCCAAGTTCGAAAAGCAAGAAATTGCAAGTAGATAAGTAGGGACCACTTTGGTGGGAAGGTAAACAGCGTCCCGCGCACTCCGGTGTTTCTTAATGCCTGCCGGAAACCTCTGCAGCAGCAGCAGCTGGGTCTTTGGCTATAAACAGAGATGAGCACTGAACCCTAGAGTCGGATACGATTGGCTTTCGAGCAAGGGCGGCCTATTCATGGTGCGGATCTCTTGCCATGCGGTGCCAGGTTTTGCCGTATTGGAAACTTACTACTTCTGCCGTATCAGAATCCGAATATAGGCGATCCTCATGGCGATTAGCCATGAAGACTGTCCTGAGAATATAATGCAGTGGCCTTTCACCTGTCTTCCGCATTGCACCATGACACCTGTACCACTGATCCAGTGTCAAGAGTCACTTTCTGGTCCTGAGTCCTTTTGGCACGCAAAGTCCTCCTCAGCCCACCCAGGCCAGTATGGATGAAGCTGCTGCCCTCCACCAAGATGGATCCAAGTGGGATCTAATCCACTTGGGGACCATCACCCTTCCCTGTGGATTTTGCCATTCAAGGCCATTAGTCCTGAGGGTGGTCAGGTTAGTTAACTGCTACATGAAACTCGGCAGGATAACCTGGCCAGACGGGTTGGAACTTGGAGACTAGAGAAGCAAAAACTGAGGCAAATAGGGAGGGAGCATCTGTCTGTCTTTTGGGGCTCATATTGCCTGTTTCTCCTTTAGGACAGGAGTTCTCAACCATTTAAAGCCAGGGGCCAGATCATGCTCCTTCAGACAGCTTCAGGGGCCGGACAGCCATTTTGCCCTTCCTCCACCACATGGCGCTTCCGGTATGGTGGAGGCACTGGGGAGCCACATGACATGGCACCACGGGCCGCAGGTTGAGAATCCCTGTTTTAGGACAATGGCTTCTCTCCACCCTAAGGCAATATCTGCTGCCTTTCCCTTCCCCTCTTTATCTTCCCACTTCCCTGTTGCTGCGATCCATAAGCCAGTTCTTTTAGTAAGTCTTACCTTTAGAAAAGTAAAGACTGCTGAAAGATGCTAGGACAAGGTAATGGTGGAGAGGTGTAATGCTGATGAGGATGGTGGACCAGCACCTGGGAGATTTAAGTAATTTAAGTAAAAATGGAAAGCAATTTTTATTTTTTGTATACTGCCTTGGGTCCTCCTGGAGAGAAAAAACGAAATACAGTACTGTATTGTATATTGATTGATTGGAGGCTCAAGTCCTCATTGAGTCATGAAACTCAGTGGCTGACTTTGAATCATTTACTCTCTGGCAGGCCTATTGTATAGAATGTTGAAAGGATAAAGGTACGAGAACCATGTATTGCCACGTTGAGCTTGTTCAGCAAAGTGTGGTAGAAAAAATATGTTGTAGGTAACAGTAATGGTGTCTGTAACATTCAACCACCACAGATCATGAGTAAATGACACAGATCATGCCCAAAACAGCCAGTTTACTTCATGGCTTTCTAATAATATGGACCCAAGTCTCTCCCCCACCACCAACATGCACACTATGTCCATCATCTGGGATTGCAGGGGGATTTTGTTCTCATGCTCTATACAGCAGTGGATTTGCATTCAGATATAAGTTGGGATGCTTTCTCTGTATTGTTACCTTTTCCAAGGGGATGTGGTGGCTCAGTGGTTAAGAAGCTCACCTTGTTAGCTGGAAGGCTGGCAAGTCGGCAGTTCGAGACCTGGGTACTGCATGACAGATTGAGCGCCTGTCTCTGTCCCAGCTCTTGAGGACATGAAAGGAGCTTCATTTGGGTGTTCTGAGCGGAGTTTCTTCTGTAAAAATCCTTTCAACCCAAAATAATTTGACATGAAATTATTATGACACCTTTTTCTTTCCAAAGGTCCATGGGATGGCAACTTTACTCTGCAGTCTTTTGAAACAAACTAGACAGAGCAATTTTGGCCAAAACTGCACATGTTTTGTAGCCACATAAGATTTTGACCTAGATCTTCCATGGCGTAGTCAACTGCAACTTGTATCCGAGAATGCATTTTTACCCCTGAAGCAGGAAAAATGTCACTGGCGTGGATTTGTTTAAGGTGGATCCCATCTTGCCATGAAGTGACCCACCCTAATTGGGCCCACGGGCTGGAGTTTGGGCGCCCGTCCTAGGCACTAGCCAAGGTCATGCTATTTTTTTGTACTACATTTCAATATAGTAATGCTTAATTTTTTCAAGAACCTTGTACAGTAATACCTCATACAACGTCCAAACTTGGTTCCACAAGTTAGGACGTTGTACGAATTCTGACTTTGTATGAGGCATGCAAAATCCAAGCTGCGATGCTTCATACAACGTCCAAATTATTGCCACTGATGCTTTGTATAACGTCGTTCCCATAGAGATACATTGCACAAACTGCAGGGCAAAGTCAAAGAAACAGGAAACTGACAGGACTTTAAGAGGGGCCTTTGGCTCAACAACTTAAACAGGATTTAGCAAGGAGTGGGCTCAACAACCACGTCGGAGCCCAACTCCAAGTCCTCAGGATCATCGCCAGAGCAGGGCAACAAATAATAATAATAATAATAATTTTAATTTAAATACCGCAATTCTCTACCTTTGCAGTTTTGTTGTTGTTCAGTCGCACAGTCGATTCCGACCCTTTGCGACCCTATAGAACATCGTCCTCCAGGGATCTCTGTCCTCCGGGATGCCGGAGGAGCAGCTGACAAGCCTCGCCCGACTCTCCTGGGCCCCCGCCATCGGCCCAGGATGGGAGTCAACTGCGGCTACCGGCCCCGCCTCCCTCCGGCCCTGCCTTGACCGGAGGGATAAGAGGACGACGGAGGAGCAGCCGACAAGCCTCACCACGACTTTCCCGGGCCCCGCCATCGGCCCAGGATGAGAGTCAGCTGCAGCTACCGGCCCCGCCTCCCTCCAGCCCTGCCTTGACTGGAGGGATGAGGACGACGGAGGAGCAGCCGACAAGCCTTGCCACGACTCTCCCAGGCCCCGGCCATCGGCCCACGATGAGAGTCAGCTGCGGCTACCATCCCCGCCTCCCTCCGGCCCTGCCTGGACCGGAGGGATAAGAGGACGATGGAGGAGCAGCTGACAAGCTTCGCCGCGACTCTCCCGGGCCCCCACCATCGGCCCAGGATGAGAGTCAGCTGCAGCTACCGGCCCCGCTTCCTCCGGCTCTGCCTTGACCGGAGGGATAAGAGGACACCAGAGGAGCAGCCGACAAGCCTCACCACAACTTTTCCGGGCCCCCGCCATCGGCCCAGGATGAGAGTCAGCTGCGGCTATCGGCCCCACCTCCCTCCGGCCCTGCCTTGACCGGAGGGATAAGAGAACGCCGGAGGAGCAGCCGACAAGCCTCGCTGTGACTCTCCTGGGCCCCCGCCATCGGCCCAGGATGAGAGTCAGCTGCGGCTACCGGCCCCGCCTCCCTCCGGCTCTGCCTTGACTGGAGGGATAAGAGGATGCCAGAGGAACAGCCGACAAGCCTCACCACGACTTTCCTGGGCCCCCGCCATCGGCCCAGGATGAGAGTCAGCTGCGGCTACCGGCCCCACCTTCCTCCGGCCCTGCCTTGACCGGAGGGATAAGAGGAGCAGCCGACAAGCCTCGCTGCGACTCTCCTGGGCCCCCGCCATCGGCCCGGGGTGGGAGTCAGCTGTGGCCAGCGGCCCCGCCTCCCTCCAGCCCTGCCTCACCTCGCCTCCACCAACGCCGGGGCTTGGAGGCCCCACGGAGCTCGACCGGCAACCGGCCGGAGGAGGCGAGGAAGAACTTGCCAGAGAGGCGAGCCCCAAGTGCGGTGAGTTCTTTCTTTCCCTGCCTCCAACGGACTCCACCGACGCCGGGACTAGGAGGCCACACGGAGTTCGACTGGCAGCTGGCCGGAGGAAGCGGGGAAAGAAAGAACTCGCCGCACTTGGGGCTTGCCTCTCCGGCGAGTTCTTTCTTCCCTGCCTCCTCCGGCCAGCTGCCGTTCGAGCTCCGTGGGGCCTCCAAGCCCCGGTGTTGGTGGAGGCGAGGTGAGGCAGGGCTGGAGGGAGGCGGGGCAGCTGGCCACAGCTGACTCCCTCCCCGGGCCGATGGCGGGGGCCCGGGAGTTGCGGCGAGGCTTGTCGGCTGCTCCTCCGGCGTTCTTATCCCTCTGGTCAAGGCAGGGCCAGAGGGAGGCGGGAGTGGTAGCCGCAGCTGACTCCTACCCCGGGCTGATGGCGGGGGCCCAGGAAAGTTGCGGCGAGGCTTGTCGGCTGCTCCTCCGGCGTCCCGGAGGACAGAGATCCCTGGAGGACGATGTTCTATAGGGTCGCCAAGGGTCGGAATCGACTGTGCGACTGAACAACAAAAACCCTAATGCCTCATACAATGTCCGTCGACGTTGTATGAGGAACCTTTTTTCCAAGAATTGGGCGACGTTGTATGGATCCGACGTATGAAGTGGACGTTGTATGAGGTATTACTGTATCTCCCTCCTTGATACCCAAAGTGGTAAAAGAGGAAGTAAAGAATGTTTATTTTTTACCATCTTATCTGATTTTATTGCTTTTACAATATTTGACATACAAGTATGTTGAAACCTGCCTGTTTTATACTCTAAATTACAAATTGCAAGTGTTGGAATAAGAGCCTGATTAAGTGCAGCGGCTGTGCAAGGGGTTCCACAGTATGTATTGCTACATATAATTACATTTTATGGGGAATAAAAATAGTTGCAAAGAAATATCGATATATGCTTATATTTTAAATTGTGGATTTTACTGGTGCTTTCTTGGAGCATGTACAGGAAGATTGGGCGTGTAATAATAATAAATATATACTTCGTCTAAGTATGGTTGATGCAACCCTTAGTTTAAGTTATGTGATCCTGGTGTATAATGTGAGAAAGGAACAATATTAGGAATTAAGTACAGTGCAGAAAGGTTCATTTGAGATACTGTACATAGAAACAAAACTGTTGAATAGGTGGATACTGTTCTTGATTTTCTGAGAGCCAACATTCTGTAACTGCAGAGATTATTCTAGTGCCTCAGAAAGCTGCTGTCTTCTTTTGCCTAAGCTACCACTTGTTAAGTGCATGAGGTCCAACAATAGGAGGTGGTCTCATCAGAAAATCTGACCTATGGCCCCATAAAATGGGCTAGTTGTGAATAACCTGCCTGCTCTTGACTGCCTTCTTTTATCTTTTCAGATGAGTTAAAAGAATACTTTGGTCAGTTTGGTGCTGTGAAAAAATGTTACCTGCCATTTGTAAGTATTATCGCTGCTAACTGTAGCAAAACAAATGTTGTGGAAGCAGTACTTGACCTAGGAGAATGTGCCTACTGTATTATTCCTCTAGAAAAAAACAACAAAACCAGCTATTACCTTGATTCATACTTCTCATGTTCAATGTACCAGTTTTATATGTCATGTAGCATCAGACATTCCTTTCAACTCTACAAGTTCGCCACTTGACATCCTTTCAGGTTTAATCTTGTTGCTTTGCTAGCATCAGTGCTATTCATACTTGTCCTTTGCTCTTTCTTGGTGATATGTTTTCAGACCTAGGAATCTCACCTTCAAACACTTATTTTTTTAAGGTAGAAAAATTTAGAAATTTACCATTGCCACCTTCTGTATAGTATTAATCAAATTAGCTTGAATGTCACTGCTGTTGTCTGTGAAAAATCCTCCACTAGTTTTTGTTTCTTATGATCCTTTGTAACCCGCCCCAGTATCGGAACTATCAATTGTTTTGCTGGTGTGATTAAATTCTGAAGTGGGTTGAACATATCTTAGTGTAGTGTTGGGGTACACAGAAAGAGCCTTCTTGAAGAGTGTGGTATTTTGAACTACAATTGGGTGTACCCTGGGCAGCTGCCACTTTGTCCCAACTAATCTTTCTCACACTAGATCGGGTGAAAGAAACTGCAGAATGAACTCATCAGAAAGTGGCTTCATTTTGGCAGTTTCACATCTAGCCTAGACACGGAAGAAGTGTAGTGTGTTTTGGCTTCAACAATTCTGTCTTGGGTGATTCTGTTAGGATTCTAGTCATAAGAGACTAACCTTTTGACAATGTTGCTCTCAGCTTCCCTGATGCACTCAACCCCCTCACCACATTAAGATGTTTAAAGTTTCCACAAGATTTAAAAATGGAAGTCTATTGCATGTTTGAATCCAATTATGTATTTGTTTCTTGGCTGATTAGAATAAGGAAACGGGATTCCACAAAGGTGTTGGCTGGGTTTCATTTGTTACTGAAGAAGGTGCTATCACTGCCATGCAGAAAGACTCTCATGTTCTAGAAGGAGCCAAGGTAAAGAGATTCAGTATCATACATTTTGAGTTTCTTGTTGCCTTAGTTTAGAAATAATTCACTTAAAGATGCACATCAAATATCTTTCAATATTTAGAATAGTCTGAGTTTGCTGGACTTTTAAAACTCTTGTCCACAAGTTTTTTTAAAATCTCCATGTTCACAGGGCAACATGAAAAAAACAACTTTCTCCTATAATACTATGTAGTCCAGCTCAATTTGTTTTTACAAAATCATGCTTTAGAATGTATTTAGTATTAACCTAGCTGGAGAAGGCAGTTTATAAGTAATATTATGGGAATCTGCAAGTATTAATTTAACTTAAAACAAATATTTTGTTAAGAATTCAAGATAAACTTTGTTCCAAGAAATGGGCAGAAAAGCTTTTTGAAGAATGCAATTTTAACTTTTATGGACAATTGCATTCAGCTAGATACTGTATTTAAATTTATCAAAATCTAGAGATATTAGGCTTGTTTGTTTCATTGTCTTATAAGTATTTGTCTATTAAATCTTTCAGATACATGTTGAATGGCGGAAATCCAGACAGGCTCCAGGCCAATATATGGACAGAAGAAATGATGATACCAGTTAAAGGAAGGCTTTATTTCACTACTATATAAAGAAATTAAAACAAATCTGTATTTGTATGCATCTCTGTTAATTGAATTCTTTTCTCTAAAATTATGAATTATACAATCTCAGCAGAGCAAGTGAAACACTATCCTTCCTTCAAGTACAATTCAACAAAAGCAAGGCCAGCTATATACAAGATGAGTTCTCAGGTGATATAAGCAGCTTTAACTAAAGAGCAACATATTCTAAACACAAAATCTCTGTTTGTGTAGAACCAAATAGGAAAGACGGAGGTACAGCTCAAAAATATAGAACTTAGATAATTCAGTGGTCCAATTTTAACTTCCTTCTCTATTCCGTGGGTAACATTGTCTTGATGGACTTGTGCTACTTTTATATCCACCACAAAGGAGCTATCGGTTGGTCAGAACAACCCCTGAAGACTTTTTACAAATGCTTGAAGCTGTAAAGTCAGCCTCACTCTTCAGATACAAACCAGTTCTTATTCTTTCCTCCTCTTTTTGCCTTCATGCTCATGTTCTTTAGGGCGGCCACTATCAGAAGGCCTTTTTGAACCTCCATGCTGTTTGGCTTCTTCCAAGAACTTATCTAAGCCAAAAGGATCCTCTTCAAACTGCACTGGCCCTTCTCGACCTCTTTGCCTGCGATCTGATCCAGAAAATTCTTTATCAGGAACGAACCTACAAAATGAGAATAAACCAGCAGATGTAGTGTAGTAATAAACAAACAAAAAATTTAAGCTTGAACTTGGTATGCTCTGTACCTGTTTGTTGTTTTTATTCGTGCCTCCAAATCATCTCCATACATATCTTTATCGACATTCTTACTAGGCCTGTAGATATTTTGTGCCATGTCCTTTCCACTTCTCCAAGGCTGGTCATAAACATTGTAAATCTCGTCTTCACCACCAGCAAAGCCACTGTCCATCCCCTACCAGAGCACAAAAGTGTTTTGTAGTATTTAGATACTGTCCTTAGCAAGTTATTCAAGAATCAATACACATATCAAAAGCACACTTTATGACTTTAAACTGTTGACAAAAAGTTTTGTAATATTTTCTGGCATAAAACAGTAGTCACAGCAGCATGTCATCTGAATAACATTTCCAATGTTTCCCCCCATAAAGTTCCAGGGCACTAGCAAACAAATTTACAGCGGTGTCCAATGTATCAATGCATTATGGAAAAATTTCTTCCTTTGCACAGTATCACTGAAGAATCACACTGCACAACAATCAAATCCAGTGTTCAGATTCTAAACCAATTCCAACTTTTTTTAAGGCTGAGTCCTACTCTTAATAAGTCTTAGAATTATGTTCTGGGAGACTGGGCTACATAAGCAGATTCCATAGCAGTATTTCTGTTGGTAATTATGTTACTAGAAGTATGTTTTCTCTTGTACTGTTTCCAGTGTCACTAGAAAATATCCTTGGCTTCAAAACCTGGAACTGACTAGTTTTAAATAATGTAATTATGGGTGGAAAATATATGATTTGAGAGCTTTTTTGTGTAATGCTTCATGGCTCTTGTACATATGATAAGGTGAATGGGTGGAGAATGTGTTTTCTTGAAATAGGCCAATCTGCAATACTTGAGTATTTTAAGTAATTAAAAGTAACTATTTTAATCATTTTTTAAAAACCAAAGAAAGGCAAGTCTTAGAAAGCTGTGACTTGGCGATTAGAATTCTAAGAAACAGAGGTGTAACCAATTCCTTTTCAAAAGTAACTCTTCTAAACTCTAGATACCACAGTGATACACAAAAATCCCATATTTTTCTGTAGTAAAGTAAAAATGCTGCAGTATTCCTTTCCTTCCTTCCTATCCATTCTCCCTCTAAATACTAGCCCATATTTTGAGACCACTGGTTTTTTTGGTATTTAAATTGTTTGCAGTGTATATCCCGAATAGCTGAAGCCATTGGTAGGTAGAACCACCGGCAAAGGGAAGCTATTATTACAGCTTGCTTCATTTAGACTATATACTATGTGGGGGGGGGGGGCACATGATGATTGTCCCTTTATTGCTGATAAACAGAGACATGTGTCTCTTCAGCATCCAGCTTCTATCTCCAAATTACTTTCTGCAACAAAAGTATAATTCTCTAGTCACCAGTATGTACTTTTTATCATGTGACCCTGCAAGAAGTTACTAGAGGCCAAAAGGGTGGTATATAAATTTAATAAATACTAACTAGAAAATAATTAGTGAACATTAGAACCAGATCTTTAAAAAGTTACTTCCCTGGACTACAAATGCCAGAATTGTTCCAGCATAGCCACGGGTCAGGTTGGCAAAAGAGATCTTAATCTTACAAAATATAATCCAAAAAAGTAACTTTTCCAAATCATGATTAGTACTGGCATATGGCAACTTCTATTGAAAGTGTGAACTAGTTGTAGAATTACATAAAGATAAATACAGATAGCTCAGCATATTGGTGGACCTGTAAAATTAAAAATACATTCATCTAGCTCTGAGAGCAGAGACTAAAGCAACTTCTGGTGCAGCATAACACCAAAATGTACTGGAAGAAGTTACTTACCTTGCTCTGGTTGAAAAGCCTCTGGTCATACTGGATTTCATTAGAAGTCCGAGGGTTAGGAACTCCCAAAGCAATGACTTCACTAATATCTCTGTTCTCATTCCTCTGTAACTTTGACCTGTATCATAATTATTGTACATGATTAGGCTGTAGTAATATAAACTATAATAATCATGTGCTGTCAAGTCAGTTCTGACTTATGCTAACACTCTCCAGGGTTTCCTAAGTACAAAATGCTCAGAAGTGATTTATTATTGTCCAGTCGCACCTATGCGACCCCATAGACCACAGCATGCCAGGCTCCTTTGTTACCTGCCATTCTCCCTTAAATATTTGTACAGTACAATATGAAACTCTTTGCCTGATTTATCTTTAATTTGAATAAGCAGTATATTGTTTTTGATCTCTGGCCAAATATATTCTAGTGAAAACTATATCCCAAAAATTATTTCAGCCACATAAAGGACTTGTTAATAGTACAATGGATAATTTAGCTTTTTCTTTCAAGACAATCTCCTTCTGAAACTTTCCAACTTTGAAGGTTATGCTACAAAGTGACTAAGAGTTTCAGGAACTGTTTTTCTTAAGCCAATAGAACAAGTTTAATGACCTTCATCTGCAAGTAAGTGGTGTTTTTACAAAAAATGTGATTGTAAAACACATCGATTCTACTCTGTAGTGGAAAAGAACTGGAGTGCATGATTAGAGGCTGTGGGGTATGCTGTAAACCACCACTTAGTTAAAAACTATTATGAGCTAATTGTCCTATGTTTCAATTAAGCGTAACTGTTTGAGAGAGAGAGAGGTTGCCCCACATATCCATAGGTGATAGATTCTAAGACCTTCGACAGATACCTGAAACCTTGGAAAAATTAAGTACAAGTAACTCAATCATAGAAGCAGGAAGAGCTGCAAATGCCTCTGTTCTACAAAATGGCTATGGCAACAAATACAATCTGTACCTACTAAACCAGGGGTTACCTGCCTGCGGACCGAACGTGGTGTGCGGCAGCATTTCATCCGGCCCATCACCACTGCACCCGGAAGTGGGAATGGACAAGTTTACGTCAGCTGTAAAATGCACATTTGTAAACATGCCTGTGGCTGTCATAAATGTGGAAGTGGGTACATTTATGACTCATAAATGTGGCTGCTTCCAGAGGGCGTGGTCAGGCCCGCTCAGCTGTTCAGGGTGTGTGTTCAGGCATGGGGTGCAAAAAAGTTGGCCACCCCTGTACTAAATATTACATTGTATATGGTGGACTCTATTGGCCAGCTATGGTAATGCACCATAGAAATACTCATCTTTTTCAGAGAGTGAACATTTAATTTATTTTTGCTGCTGTTTACTCTGATATGCTTGCAGACTAACACAGCTACCACTTCAAACATTTCATGTATTTCAGTGACTTTTATTGAGTAATTTTAGACTCACGGATAACTGAAACCATGGAAACAACCCATGGAAATGGTATGTGTGAAAGCTGTACTAGAAAATGGAATATTTATTTTAACTCATTTAAACTGAATTTTTCCTTCTGAATGATTTAAACATCAGTCCATTAAGCATTTGATGGGGGTACACAGAAAGAGCCTCCTTGAAGATGATGGTGTTTTTGAACCACAACTGGGCGTATCCTAGTAACAGCAACCTTGTGTTGCCGGCTAGTCTTATTCACACTAGGTCAGGCGAAAGGAACTGCAGAATGAACTCCCCAAAAGGTGGCTTCATTTTAGCAGTTTCACATCTGACCTAGACACGGAAGCAGCAACATCTGACCACTTGCAGAATTTGCCTATGGACAGACAGCTAGTTTAATTGGTATAAATATTGGGGGAAACTTCTCTTCAAGTACCAGCTTTTTATAGTCCTGGAAGTGGATGCCTTGAACAGATTAAAGACAATGTACTACACAGCCCACTGCTTGCTGGTTCCCTTTCTGAGCTAGTTAAATTAATTTCTGGTGAGTCTGATGCCTCTGGTGCTGGAAAAACATCAATATCCATTCTGAGACTACCTCATCATGGGCAAGCCATCCAGAGTGCCAATTCTGGGGATAAAGTACAGTAGAACCCCGCATAACGAAAAAGCTCCATTCCATGGAGCTCTTCACTATGCGGTTTTCTTCATTATGCGGATTAAATGGGTGATACCCCGCATAAAGAAAAGAAAATGTTCGTTATACGGGTTTTTCATCAAC
Source organism: Bradypodion pumilum (assembly GCA_035047305.1). Lineage (NCBI taxonomy): Eukaryota > Metazoa > Chordata > Lepidosauria > Squamata > Chamaeleonidae > Bradypodion > Bradypodion pumilum. The sequence goes on from JAWDJD010000001.1 coordinate 485,285,762, forward strand.
CGGGGTATACCCTGCTTAACGAAAACCCCGTATACGCGGGGTATTGCGATTGCCGCACAAACACTTTGTTGTACAAATTTTTTGTTATACGAAGCATTCATTATGTGGGGTTCCACTGTAGTATATTAACACATAAACATTATGAATATTTGACACCATTTGAGCCCTATCTTTTGAGCTGAACAAGACTATGTTCTCCAAAGGCACATTTCTACCGTTGTCATATCACACAGCTCAGTCTTGAAAGAGGCACAACACAGTTAAGAATGTACATTTCTGGCAAGATAGTGGAGAATGAAGGCACAAATGAGGTATTTTAATTTATTACAAGTGTATTCATGTTCTGTTTCTCTTGTTAAGACAAATGCTAGTTGCATATTAGCTGAACAACTTTACCTTTTATCAGGAGCTGCTCTGGAAATATTCCGGTCATGCTGTCTTTCTTTTCGCCTGTCATGTCTGATTTCATCACGTTCTCTAGCTTCTCCATCCTCTACACATAGATTTGAAATTCAAAATGATACACAGTGATCATTAAGAGGTTTGTTTTGCAAATAAGAGATAGCGTAAATGTTCAAAAAAAACCAATGCAGTTTACAAGCTTTTCCTTGATTCCTAGATGAAACAGAGACATTCATTAAAAATTATATATGAAGCTGATTGTAGGCTGCAATCCTATGCATGCCTATATGTAGAAACGTACCGCTGAATTAACATGTCCTTACTTTTGCTAGAACATGAATGGCATAGGGCCATACATAGGCTCTAAGCCTGTGGAGCACCACACATGAGATTAACAAAAAGAAGTAGTGCCCCACTAATGTGCTCTTAACACATAGGGGGACGTGGAGCCGTACCTTTCTCCACATGGGTTTTTATTCCAGCTCTTCGCTCCCTGGCCTTCTGGGCCATCTCTCGGAGTTTCTCTTCATGTTTTTCTTTCTCCTTTTGAGCCATCTTCCGTTCAACTTGGGCTCGCATTTCTACAGCCTCACGAGCCTGCACAGGATTCAAAACATAACAACTGTGAGGAGACTTTGAGGTTCTGCTTTGAATTATAAAATAAAAAATACATGTTCAGCATGTATTCTAATCAGTGAAGAAACTAAATAATTAAAAAAGCTGGGGTATAAGATCCATTCTACACTGCTACTTGAATGTCTTAACACCTATCCAAAAGTTTCAATGCTCCTCAGATTTAATGCATAGAAACATTACTCAAAGGAAGCACATTGGAGAGTAATAGTCTGACCTTTCTATCGGCAATATAGAGAGCCTCAGCCAACTTGGCAAAGTTTTCATTGATGTGTACAGTCTGCAGTCCTCTACCATCCGCAGCCAGACGCTTGTCTAATGGAATAGTGTAGCCCTAGAGTGAAAAAGAACAAGACACGTACACAAAGAATTTTCCCCTAAACCCTCACATGTCATCACAGTGCTTCACGCAAACATTCCTTACACAGCAGAACAAGTAAATGCTACTTTTGAAAGTTCTAACTTTTGACTGAGATGATTTTCTAAAATTCACACTGCCATGTTGTAAAACATTTGCAAATATACTTACAGTCCTTATCTGCAGAATTAGCTATGGTGCTGACATTTCTTCACGATAACAAAGTTCTTATATAACTTTGATTTTATTTACTTAAGAAACTATTTTAAAGGGCTGGACTCACAATTTCAAATAATAATTACATATTTAGGGTGAACCTTTCCAGTTGTTTTTAAAAAAAGAACTAAGTATTCAGAAGTGGTTTACCATTTCCTTCTTCTGCGGGGGCCCTGGGACAGTTCAGCTTGCCTACACTGGCTGGCTATTCTCTTAGGATTGACAGTTGAGAAATGAACGCCCAGCATCTGGTTCCACAGTCAATAAGCTATTGAACCAGTGAGCTAACCAATTAAAATACAATTTTGTACAACTCAAGTGATTGGCTAGGAGAAATTTGTTACAGCTCTGTCTCGTGTTGAGTTACTGAATATTTGGAGATACAGTTAACTTTTCTCCCGATGCTTTATTAGTCTTTCCTGTAATCTGGCATTCTGCTACTGGTTCACTACTTTCTACTGATATTCAGATTATATCTAAAAAACAAGGCCAGTCTTTCTCCACAATTTCTCTATGCACTCACACAAACTTATTTTGTCTTCTTAAATAGGTTCAGCCTTGACATGTCTTCTCCTAGCCTTCAGCCTATACCACAGGCATCAGGTCCTCAAGGTATTTCCAAACCTTTTTCCTGATTTTTACCCCTTCTTCTGCCTTCTCATTGACCTCAACTACTCCCAGGTTGACTGACTACGGAAGCTAATGGCTGCATATGTATTTCACACAGAAACATCCAATCAATTAGAATCTTCTTAGATAGAATCCCATCATGCTGTTGTTTTTCAAACAAACTACAATATACATTGCAATATTCATCTCCCAACCCATCAGACTTTTCTAATTTGGGATCCTTCACTTAGTACATAGGGTAAAATGGATTTTACAGTCACCTTTATGAAAAGCTAGGAAAGTGGCACTTTAATAGCTGTTTGTTAGTCTTCCAGCCTCACCTTTACACACTGTACATTTCTCTGGTCTAAGTCCTGAGCAGAAGATCATAGTTCTCTCTGACTGTGTCATTCTTATTTAAAAAACAAGAAAACATTCCATTTTTATACCCTTTAACACCTACAGAGGCATTTCCTACATTCTAAGGTTTATGGCTGAGTTGGTATTTAAATTCAGTTTGTCTGGTCCATGTCCAACAAAGGCTAAAGAACTACAGTTGCACATTGTCTACATATTTTTGCATAAAGCTCAAGAGTTGGAACAAACTCATTTCACATCTTGCTGACAATTGTGTTTGGGGAATATTAAACACTTTCTTTTGTCCAACCGCATTTAAGACAGTGCAGAGCAGCAATGTATTTCCCAGTATGGTATGGATACTGTTTGCTCCTGTTGTCTTAGAAGACCTAGAATATAGGGGAAGTTGATTCATCCCATTATGAGAGCGATTTTCTTTTTGAAAATGAACAATTCATCACCAATAGATGCTTTAAAGAAATACATTGGAGAGCTTTTTAAAACGTTTCCCAATTAGATGTAACATTAGAAATTAAGGTTATGACAAGTTAACTACCTTTGCATTTTTCCAGTTTGAAATGCAAGGAGGAATTTTCCATTCTTGCTGCTCCTTCACAGTCATCTAAACAGAAAATAGATTAGATACATTAGATTGTTACCAACTCAAAATATATTCTTTCTCATTTTGAAATAATATGGCTTAAAATGATAGAATATCAAATAATAAGCGCCAACGAAACCATAACTTTTTTGTGACAACAGCTATGTTCCTTCAAGCTAAAACAAAATGAGTTATCAGCACTTCAAGCTGCAGTTTTATACTCTTACATATCAATACTTCCCCAGGGGAAATCAGCTTATCCATGGAAATTCCAAGCGGTGAAACAGGGCACTTTTATTCATATTCTCATCCTCATTTTATTTCCTTTGTTTTTCCCCATTCATTTTCCATCTTGAAGATTATTTTACCAATTTAGCCACCTCATTGATCATTCACTAACCCAGATTATTTATGAACAAGTTAAAAATCATCATTCCCATACAAAAGCTCAAAGGACTCAACTTGTTATGTTATGAAAATTATCTTAATTATGAGAAATAAAAACATAGTGCCAGTTCCTAAGCATGAAACAAAAGTTACCCAAAACAGGTGAACGTTACATTTTGATCAGATTAATATTCCTCTAGGTTACCTTCAGTCTGAGTTCCCAGAGATGGAAAGACGCAGTTCATATCAAAGGTTCTCAAATGAAATTTCTTAATGTTGAACAAACTTAAATACTCCACAGACTATGTGTCAGACTTCAAAACATAAAAGAGGAAACAGCAAAGCATTACCTTTCTGCTGGGAGAATGCATTACAGGAGCTGGAGGTGATGGTGGCCCACGTGGAATTTTCTTGTTAATCCTATCAGAAAAAACATTATAACTAGGTTTAAATCTCCATCCTTCAAGCCACTGATATATAAAAACTATGAATGTGAGAAACTTACTTGAATCTTGGGGGCTCCATGGGATCCTTCTGCATCTCTACCATTCTAATCACTCTCTGTTTTGCACCAGAGTTGAAGGCTACACCCTGCTGGGACGGTGTGTATCTGAAAAAAGAAATAATCCATTTGGTCTTTATTTTCCCCTTACCTATTTTTCTAATATTTCAGTCATGTTCACACTGGCTTGCCAAGTAAACATTTCAAACAGTGGGATTGACAATGTGCTTTTAAACGGTACATACTGACCAGAGATCTTGTTTCATTCACAGAACACAACCTGTTTCTTTCCAATGTTATTAGTAGAATAATAGAAGATACTACCAGTTGGATGCCCTGTAACTTAGCTCCATGTCTTGACAGGCATAACTGTGATAGTCTCTGTTTATGAACCATAAAGATCACCATGTAATTGTTGAGAGAAAATTCATTATCAGGAACAAGAAAAGGAAGAAACAAAAAGCCAGAAAGTTTCTTTAGTACAGCAAAGTATACTGTGTACTTTGTAAAAGGGCTAATATTACATTTCATTAAACAGGACTGGTGTCTCATCACTTTTCAAGTAACCGTTTGTACCTTCAAATAATCATTATTTTTTACATTCTGAGAAAGTCTTGATATTAAACTTCTTATCAAAAATATTTAATCTAAAAAAAAATCTTCAATACCGGATGTACTGAGCTGGAGCTAGTTTATCAGCTGCTCGGACTGGCATGGCGGCTGCAATTTTCTGGGAGACAGACTTTTCTAATGCTGCCCGGGTCTTTTCTGTAAGCTGCAATAAAAACGTTATAGTAAATATTTGGAACCAATGCAATTGACTCCAATAGTTATGTGCATCATTGACCATAATACCTCTTTCACAGCTTCCTCATCAGGTCTTTGCAGTTCAGGGTCATCCGCATTCATAACTTCCTTTGGAATCAGGTCTGTGTATTTGCTGTAAATGATCTGAAACAATGAAAAGGGCACTAAGAAGGGGAGGTACAGTAGATTGGAAAGCAACAGGCTTCTACATTAGCTTTTCAGAGCATGGGTCAGAAATGTATTTAAAATTCTTAATTACAAGACTGGGCAAGATTTAAAAATGTCCATGGCTTTATAATCTAGTTACAGATAATCAGGTTTTTTTCACACCCTATTTGAGGTTACAATGATGTGGTGTTTAGGACTGACAGGCTTTGTAGGGCCACAAGTTATCCACTCTTGCAATTTGCCATTTCATATTCCATGAGTTTATAGAATAACTTAGCAAAATGAAAAGAAAAAAGGCATGAGATATTTATTATAAATTCAAACAATCTCAATGCATGAAAAACCACATTCACTCAAAGCGCAGATATCACAGGAAATGATAAAATAGTTCATTATTCACTGTATAGAAAAATATCAATACATTATAAAGCAATGTGCTAACCTTATCAATAATAATTGGCTTGCAGTTAGCCATTTGCATACTTATTTGTGCAGAGCAAAAAATTGTCTCAAAGCAGCTTGGTGTCCCACTGGTTGTAAAGATAAAGCCACTTAGTTCCTTAAGTATTTTTGTAGTGCAGCTCTTTAAATGCAGACCTATATGATGAAAACTGTTTAGAGGGCTTCATTTCTCCATTCTAGCATTAACACCTATTTGGATGCACAGAGTACCTGATTTTTACTGTTCATTTCATGCACAGAAGCTAAATCTTGGGTATGTACTCTTTTGAGTGCACAATCCACACCATTAGAACAAAGGGAGAAACTGGGGGCAGCGGGGTTGCACTCTGCATAACTAACTGGTAATACTAAGTGGTAACAAGTGTCTACTTCATATGCCATGAAAACTTTACTCTAGAATAATTAACTCCACCACAGCTTTTCATTTTCACGTCTATGGTTCACTCCTCTTCTTTTGTGTCCTAACTTTGGACTGCCAAATGAAGCCATTTTCTTGGCTTTGTTGTTGGCCAAAATTAAGTCATCGTTGCTGTATGTGTCTAGTAGCAGTTGGCAGACTAGTAAATGAATTGGGTTCTGCATCTCACCGTATTCACGGAGCATGTTGTTGTCTGCCAGCAGTCTCCACTTGAGCATGTTGGACTTGCATTTAGGCACTCTGACCCTCCGCCTGTTCAGGGTCCTCCAAGTGACACATGGAAGGTTGAGTTCCTCAGCTTTATCCTCCTTTAATGTTATTCCTTGTCCAGTGAGCTCCTTCCTCCATCTTCTAATTTGGTTTTGCTCTTGCATACCCTCAAGAGTGTTTGTTCTTGCCATAAAGCTCTTCCTGGATCTGAGCCAGTGGACTTGAGGCACAAATCCATTCAGAGGATGAAGCGATACCAACAAGAGGGTTTATTTTCTCAACTGGTGTAGGTTTGGGGCCTCCTCTCACTATATACATGGCTTCATTAACAGCGATGTCAACTTATATATGTAGCAGAATGAAATGGCAAGATAGTCTGGACCACTTTTGGCCACAGGGCAGCAGTTGCAAAATGATCTGTAATCCAAGGTCAAGTCTCTTTCCTTAAAACACTGCCACCTAATTCTTTTGCAAATAAAGACCTGTTTTGATCATCTATCTACCTGTTACACACCTCTTCACCTCCTCACAATATATGAATTATGAATATACATTATAAAACTTCTATGTAAGTGTTATATATCTCTTCACCTTTTACACTATATGCATTATGAATATCTTATTTATTTAGACTTATATCGCCGCCCGTTCGCCATGGAGACTCAGGGTGGCTTGCAGTCAGTAAAACAACAGTCACAGTATAAAATTGAATCACAGTACTATGATTAAAATCAGTAAACTTAAACAGCTAATATACACCTTGTTAAAAACATCTTTAGACAGTTAACTGTAGTAATATGTTTGGAAAAATGAGTTAATGCTGTACATTAGATATAGATCTCATTCTTCACCACTGTATTATTGGGCTTGCAAGCAACTCATCTGGCATTCATAAAGATGCAACTTATTTGGCATTTCACAAAGTAAAGTTCACATTTGCCACAGAAAAATTAAACTAAATATGTTTTCCATATTTATGCTCTACACACATATAAATATCTGAAAATTATATTACCTTATCTTTTGACTGTCCCTGCCGAGCAATAGCATCATATTTTATTTTTCCTTCTGCATCGACCTGAACAGCTAATGAATTGGACATTTTTTTCTTCCGGCCCATATCCAAAGGGTACTGAGCAACATGAATTTCCGGGAAAGCACCTCCATCTCCAAAATCCTACACAGAAATAAAAGTGCAAGTTATGGGTAAAACAAGTAATATGACAGTTTATGAGTCCTGGAACCCCTAGTTTCAAAATAAGCCAATGGGAAGTGAAATGCGGTGGTGGTCAGCCTGATGAAGACTTGCATGGATCAAATGCTAACATTTTTTTAAAATCCAGTGATCTAATAAAGGTACAACCTGCTCTTGCTTTTGGATTGTGTAAGGATCACATGACTTGCTTTGTTTATAACAAGAGAACAGTTATATATGCAACAATGTACTGCTAAGCGTCATGGTTTGTCATGTAGTATCCAAAAAAATCAACAACACTCTTCAAGAAACACACAACAAAATCCATTTGATAACGAGGAAATAGCTGTATGGTTCCTCAATTCCTAGCATATAAAGGCTATAATCCTAAAAGTATTTAATTTGCACCTATAGGTGAATCTTTGAGAAATCACAGTAAGTGGCAAATAAAGATTTTAGGTGCTATTAATTAAGCTGTTCAATGCTTTTGAGATGGCACAGTGACTTTCTGCATAGGTTCTAGATCTTGCATTTCCAAGATGTTCGGAAAACATTTTTGAAGCATTTTGTGTACAAAAGATATGACTTTGTTTACATGAAAATCTATCATGGTGTCTAAAATCCTCTGCAGTAGGATCATATGAAACTAAACAAAATTCTGTAAAAGAAGAAACTGGTATAGAAAGAACAATTGACATGTTTTACACAATCTTTCCAAAAATATATCTGATTTTGACAGACAGAGAACAATGGATATTGGATTAAATGCTGTAATGATCTTACAAGTGATATTTGAAAGGATACAATTATGGTTATGAACAAATTCTGTTGCATTACTGTATGTTACTAAAAATGTAGTATTTTAATAGTAGTATTTTAATACAATTTAAAACTATTTTAATACAGACCTTGACTTATGGCACTATAGCTCTACGGAATACCACACACAAAGATGGGTAATATATCTACATACACATTATGGAAACAAATTATTGCTCAAATTTGAGATATAAAAATTAGGGGCTGATAAATTCAATGCTAGAGCATTAAGTTGCATTCCAGGAAAATTATTTAACTTCTTACTACTTGAATAAAATGGTCAATAACTTGCAGGAGAGGGAGAGTATATCCAGTCAAAATATGGAAAAATCAAAAGTTAGTATATAACCAGCCATTTAACATTTTTGAGAAAGCAACACAGCAGGTTGACTCTATATGTACACCATATGTGAGTGACAACCACTTTCTGCTTTTTCAGATTTAAGGCAACAGAAAGGCTGTGAGTTCAGAAACATTAGGCATAAGAGAATACTAGATTCTCTCTGATGTAAGGACAGTCAAATGCTCAAGGCACAAAACGTAGATTGTTGCATACTGCAATACAATCCTTTGCATGTCTAATTAGAAGCCCCACTTTGGGAAACAGTATATCCCAGGTTAAAAGATGTACAGGGGGCTGCGGTGGCTCAGTGCTTGAGATGCTCACCTTGTTAGCTGGAAGGCCGGCAAGCTGGCAGTTTGTGACCCGGGTACTGTATGACGGATTAAGTGCCCGTCTCTGTCCCAGACTCCCAGCTCCTGCCAACCTAGCAGTTCGAAAGCAAGAAACTGCAAGTAGATAAATAGGGACCACCAGTGGGAAAAAATCTTGGGGACATGAAAGGAACCTCTTTCAGGCATCCCCTGAGCGGAGTTCCTCCAGCAAAAATTTCTGACACAAAATTATTATTCTTAACACTGCACAGAACACAAGCCTGACTTGATGATATTAAAAAGGGTATCAATAATAATGGAATAATTGCTATAGCTGATAATTTCTGCTTTCAGTTACTTTAAAAACAATTTTGTCTACTATATTTTAGTTTGTTTTTGTATTAAACCTTACTTTTTAGTTCTTTTAGGCAACGTTCTTGAAATACATAACTATAAATCTGCAAGCCAGTGGTCCCCTTCCAAGATCTCTAGATGCTGTTAAATTACTGTTTTCAGAATCCTTGATCATGTGCATTAGGAATGATGAGAACTGGGAGTCCTACATCATACTGTTGTAAACTTCTTACAGGGGTTCAAAAAACATTTCTAAGCTCATTATTGCTTCCAATCACTTCCGTACTTTTTCCAGTGCCCTTCACAACCATTAACATGCAGGCTGTTACAACAGAAACTTGAAGCATTTTATTCCCATTTCACACATGGGGAAACCAAGCTCAGCAAATAATTACATCTCCAAAGGCATGTAAATAGTGTATAGAGCAGAGAGAATATCAATTCAGGTTTTGAAAGCCATAATCCAATTTAGATCTTTTATCTTCACAGTATGATTCATCAAATGAATGCATTGCACCAAATTTACTAAGATTGCAAAATATTTGATATCTGAAGATTTATGAAGCTTTGGGTGTTCAAAATTAATGGATGGTGGGTTGTGTTCAGTTAATGAGCTATAAATTGGGTAGACACGGCATAGCTATCCTCTAATTCTTACATTTAGGATTATATGTAGAACTAGTAAAAGGTAAATTTACCTTTACCTTTACGTCGAACTATTAGTTGTAGAACAGTGGTTCCCAAGGTGGGGTCCACACCCCACAGGGGGACTTCAATTCCCAGAAGCCTCAGTACATTGGCTGATCAGTGCTTTGGGGAATTGACTTAGTCTTCTGGGAATTGAAGTCCAAAAACCAAAGGTTGGCAAATACAGATGTAGAACAAAGCCATATCAATGAACATTTACCTATAAAATAGGTAAATATATTCTGTGCTGTTTTCTAACCCATTCCTAATATTTGCTCTGTAAGGTGCCATCACCCTTTAAATCAGATTTTGGTGTACATGGGCCTGCAGGGAGAAGGGCAATTGCTCCTTTTGCTGTTCCATTAATAGAAGCCATTTTGTCAGTGGAAAGAATGAACCAAATTATGGTTTTTTAACGCCCAATTTTCAACTTTTACTTCATAAACAAAGGTTTTTCTTAGTGATAGAGACATTTCTGGTAACTTTTTAAAGCTCATGCTAAAAATTATGAGAGGTTTGCCACATCATTACACCAAGCACTAACCTAGTTTCATTTTCAGAAGAGGTCAGCCTACAAAGAAGCCCCCAATCAATTCCTAAAATGATCTTTTTTTTTTAGTTGCATTACTAATCAATTGTATTCCTTTTAGTCAGGTATAAACAATACTGTGCATTGTGTATCCATGTGTCTATACCTGTGATGGCGAACCTTGGCATTCCAGGTTTTCCTGGACTTCAATTCCCAGAAGCCCAAGTCTCTGTGAATCTACATGAATGGGTTTACTGTGCATACGTGCAGTAAATCCTTTTGTGTGGATTCACAGAGACATGGGCTTCTGGGAATTGAAGTCCAAGAACACCCATTCTTGTAAATTCAGAGACTTGAGCTTCTAGAAATTGAAGTCCAAGAACACCCATTCTTGTAAATTCAGACTTGGGCTCCTGGGAATTGAAGTCCAAGAACACCTGGAGTGCCAAGGTTCACCATCAAAGGTCTATACAAATATAAGAATGTAAATGAAGTACAAATATTGCATGCCTTTGCATACAAAAGGCAAGATTACCTTTCAAAAGTAAAAAGCTAGTTCTCTTTACTAGAATGGTGCACATTACTGCTTACCTCCAACATTCGTGGTATCCATCCTTTCCGATAACCATAAGGAGGAGGCTCCCTTCTTGATGACACCAGTGCTGTCTGTCTTACTCTTTGCAATCTTGTTCTCTCTTCAAATTCCAGCTGATCCTGAGATAGCTGAGTTGGTGCTGGTAAAAAGCTAAACAAACACAAAAGAATCTTAAAATTGGCACTTCATTTATACTTAACATCAGATTGCAAAAAGATACCTTTTTTCATTAACAAAAATCACAAAGCTAGTTTTTTGGCTATTAGTTGAGCTATTTTTTATGTAGACAGCGATGACAATCAGAGGGGGGGGGAGCCAATCTCCCTTCTATTTGTGGAGTTCTGTACCAACTCAATAGAGAACTATGCCAGCTTTTCATGAGCTAAAGACTTGCCATTGAGGAGTCCAGATTTTGAATGGCAGTGGGGTTCAAGCGTTTTTATGGCCACTGATCTGAACCCTGCTTATGGATAAAGCAAAGCATTCAATTTTGGTATTCACAACAGGTTTTGTATGTAGACACTGAGAAGCAGTAACCACTTCAAAACATCACCAAACTCTGGTTTAAAGTGATAAGTAGATCTTAGGCTCTGAGTTCATTTCACATAGCAGAAAGATCTAGTCATGTCCTGCCGGACTGCTAGTTTTGCAAGAGAATGGGATATTCAGAGATGACAGGGGTGCCTCACTTCTGGATAGGTAGCAGAACCGTGTCTTTTCCAGGACATCATCTACAGCTGCTATTGACATCCACATTTGCTGCTTTACCTTGGGGAAGTATACTGAATGTTTTGGGACATTTATTCCCACATCCATGGGCACAATGGATTTTCTGGCAGTTGATGGTAATGGGTTTTCTGACAGGGTACTCTACTGACTGACAGCAGATCTCTAGAGTTTCAAAGATAAGGACTTTCTAAGCCCTATTCGAAGAAAGGTAAAGGTCTCCTTTGCTTGAAAGCCAGTTGTGTCCGACTCTAGGGTTCAGTGCTCATCTCTGTTTATACCCACTGATCTGAACCCTGCCTATGTGTGTCTGCAGACATTTCCGTGGTCATTAGGCAGGCATGACTTGACAATGGAGCACATGGAGCACCATTACCTTCCCACCAAAGTGGTACCTATTTATCTGCTTGCAATTTCTTGTTTTTGAACTGCTAAGTTGGCAGGAGCAGGGACAGAGAGAGACGGGAGCTCACTCCCGCCGGGCAGCACTAGGGTCTCGAACTGCTGACCTATCGACCTTCCAGTCGTCAAGTTCAGCATCTTAACCGTTATCTACGACCTCCTATATATATAAAAAGACCCGCTTTACCACAGGGCCAGGCAATGCACTTGACGCCAGGGTTCACCACACACGGCCACACACGTGTGAGCATCTTTTGTTACATAACCCCGTGTCGCGTACCACACCCGTGTCCCACTTTCCCGTCGACGTGAGGGAAGCCCTCGGCGAATTTAACTTCTACGGTTACGGTGAGGCCTTCGCTTCTCCCTCTCTCGGCCTGGCGTGTCACCCGCCATTACGTCCCCCTCAACTGCCATTTCCACGTCAGAGGGAAAAGCCTTTCTCCTACGACTGGGCGCGCGAAGGAACGAAAGAAGAGAGCCGTCAGGCCGCGGTAAATAGCGAGGCTTGAGAACTGGGGCAAGGCCGGGCCCCTCCTAGGCCTCCCTTGGGCGGCTGCAAACCTTTCGCCAAAACTACAATGCCGGTAAACAGGCAGTAGCGGCGCCATTGTTAGAAGATGGACGAATCGAGGAAGGAAGCCACAACCTGCCCCTCGCTTCCCAGGAAACCCCTTGCTCCGAGCCCCATGACCAACCTGGTGAGCGCCATTTTGCCGCTCTCCTCTCCTCCTCCTCCTCCTCCTCTTCTTCAGCCTCCCCGAGTCCCTCCAGGAGGAAGGCAGCGGCGATGCACCACAGCCTTTACTGCATTCGTTTCTGTTCCAGAGGCATGCTGGGAGTTGTAGTCTCCACGCTTAGTCCCGCAGGACGAAGTGAGCGCGTGAGATTTGGATTGCGCATGCCCAGCAGTGGCTGGCCTCTCGGGAGCAGCTGGGGTGACGGTGGAAAACCGGAGCTGGATTCCAAGGGGAGTGGAAATTGGAAGGGAAGAGGAACGAGATGAGAAGGAGACCCCTGGTGGCGCTGTGGTAAAAAACTGCTGTGCTGTAGCCAAAACGTTGTGAGTTCGATCCTGACGGGAGACAAAGTTGACAACTTAGCCTTTCATCTTTCCGAGCTCAGTAAAATGAGGGCAAAATGCTAATTAACTTGGGAACCGCTCAGAGACTGTACTAAGCGCTATGGGTTGGCATATACGTGTAATTGCTATTGCTATGTGTAAATAACACCTGTAATGTATTTATTTATCTGTAATCTACGCTGCCTTTCAGCGTGGAAGTTCAAGACTCTAAAATCTGATTCTCTCTTTGCTGCCTCTGACTAAGAGAGGTAAAGGTAAAGGTTCCCCTTGCTCGAAAGCCAGTCGTATCCGACTAGGGTTCAGTGCTCATCTCTGTTTCAAAGCCGAAGAGCCAGCACTGTCTGCTTCTGCAGTTGTTTCCGTGGTCATGTGGCAGGCATGACTAGACACCGGAGTGCACGGAACACTGTTTACCTTCCCACTGAAGTGGTCCCTATTTATCTACTTGCAATTTCTTGCTTTCGAACTGCTAGGTTAGCAGGAGCTGCGTCAAAGACGGGAGCTCATTCCGTCCTGCAGTACTCGGGAATCGAACTGCTGACCTTCCACCTCCCAGTCAGCTTCTTAGCCGCTTGAGCCACTGCTATAAATAGAAAAGGGATATCAAAAGGATCCAGAAAATGGAAATACGGTTAAGATCTCATTATTTGCTCATTTGACAAAAATGCTGGATGTTTTGATAGCAGCAAGAATCTGAAGCTGCTACCAAGTGGAATAATTTTTGAGGTGGTAGCCCTGTTAGTCTGTGCAAGCGTACCAGAGTAAACAAAACACACACACACACACACACACACACACACACACACACACACACACACACACACACACACACACACACACACACACACACACACACACACACACAATGTTGTGGCATCTTAAATACTAATTCCTACACAAGTAAGAGGTTAAACCAGTAATTGGCAATTTCACACTTTTAAGATTGAAAGGGAGACATTTAAAACTAATCTGAATAATCATTTGTTACTGCTAGCTGTAGGAAGCTGTATTGATATGCATGCTTGTCTGTCATTCTTGTCTGTCATTCTTAGGAGACTGCAGTGGCTCAAGTGGCTAAGACGCTGACTGGGAGGCGGAAGGTCAGCAGTTCGATTCCCGAGTACTGCAGGATGGAATGAGCTCCCGTCTTTGTCCCAGCTCCTGCCAACCTAGCAGTTCGAAAGCAAGAAATTGCACATAGATAAATAGGGACCACTTTGGTGGGAAGGTAACAGCGTTCTGTGCGCTTCAGTGTTTAGTCATGCCTGCCACATGACCACGGAAACGTCTGCAGAAGCAGACAGCGCTGGCTCTTCGGCTTTGAAACATAGATGAGCACTGAACCCTAGAGTCGGATACAACTGGCTTCCGAGTAAGGGAAACCTTTACCTTACCTCATTGCTCTGTGATCCATTTGCCTTGTGACATCTTGACCCCTGCATCTGGTGTATATAAACCATGCCTGGAAGTTTGACTCCTTTGTCTGAAGAAGTGGACTTGATCCATGAATGCTCACAGTAAAAATATAGCAGTTAGTCTTTAAACTGCTGCAGTGTTTTTATTTTTATTATTTTGTTTTCTGACATGCCTGTATTTTAATGTTAGCTTTCATGGATTAATTTCATTTTGTCAAACATAAGAGTGAGACTTCATGGCATCAACTTATACATTTCAGGTACAGAGGTACGCAATGGTTGGTTAATGATTGAAAAATGGTTTCTATCTCTTTTTGTGCAGGACAATGACAATAAAGATTTATCTATCTATCTGTCTATCTAATACTGTATAACTGAAAGGTCTACAAACCAGTGTGGCTTTTTACAACCAGTAAGAACAGAAGATCCCTGACTGGTGTTCAGATTTATTACTGTGAAGTTTGGTTCTGTTGAGTTGTAAATGGTTAGCAGATGGATGCAAAATAAACATTGTGGTACTAAACATCTACTAATGAGTTAATTGAGAATGTTGTGAGTGACCTTGCCAGAAGCCAAATTACTTACTTTGTTCTGTGAAGTGTCTACCACATGTCCACTGAAAGTCTGCAGATGCAGACAGAATATTATATTTACCACTCAGAGATGAGCACTGAACCCTAGAGTGGGACACAACTGGCTTTCAAGCAAGGGCAACTTTTACCTTTCTGTGAAGTGGGCTGGGGATCACTGACCATTCTTCTGAAGTTTGTTCTGTAAAGGTGGTATGGATAAATTAGTAAAGGTAAAGGTTTCCCTTGCTCGAAAGGCAGTCGTACACGACTCTAGGGTTCAGTGCTCATCTATGTTTCAAAGCCGAAGAGCCAGCGCTGTCTGCTTCTGTAGACGTTTCCGTGATCATGTGGCAGGCATGACTAAACACTGAAGCGCACAGAACGCTGTTACCTTCCCACCAAAGTGGTCCCTATTTATCTGTGTGCAATTTCATGCTTTCGAACTGCTAGGTTGGCAGGAGCTCGGACAAAGATGGGAGCTCATTCCGTCCTGCAGTACTCGGGAATCGAACTGCTGACCTTCCGCCTCCTAGTCAGCATCTTAGCCACTATAGCCACTGCAGTACTGTATATAACAATCTGTTAGTTGTGGCATTTTAAATTTGATAATGTCCCAGAAACTCTTGACTGATATTCAAATCTTTGAAATGGGTGTCCAGCATATGTGTATATTTTATCTCTGCAGTGTCTTTGTCTTGTAATTTTTGAAAGTTGGCATTCTAGAACAGAAAAACCCTGACATAGAGGATTGGTTATATTTATTTGATATAATCTTTATACAATTAAACTCACAACATAGTTCTTTTCAGAACCATCTGCTATAGGAAAAAAAGAAGGCAAAAATCGCTGATGGGGAAGGTGGAATTTACCTTTTAATTCTCCCTCAATAGATAGAGTAATTAGGTGGGGAAGAAGGAAGAACACAGCATTATAGTATAATTCAAAATGCTAATATCAGCCTCAATATCATTTGTATTTTTGAGGCGCCTCTATTTGGTAGCAGGTGTTATATAATGAAATATTGAAATGAAAAGGAACCAAATTATAATTCTTGGATCAAGTAAGTAACTATAGAATTTATGTACAGTATATACATGTATTGCTAAATAAAAAAGGAAAAATGTCTTAACTGAGTAGAATTAACCACATCAGCAAAATGTATTGAGCTATATTTTCTGCAATGTCATATACAAAAAGTATAGTTGACTGGAGCACCATTTTTGGAAGAAACATGAAATGTGAGGATAGTATATGGTACATTAAATGAAATGGATGAAGGAATGCAATATTGAAGTTGGATGGAGTGAGAAGTTATTAAATGATCAGCTAGTGATTCTGCAAAGCTTTTGTGAATCGCTATAATAAAAAAAGTTGGCAAAGAATAAATAATTGTAGTTTCTACTATTTATTTATATGGGGGAGGAAAGATGGAAACCATAAATAAATGGCTTTAAAGTTTGAGAACTATTCTTGGTCTCCCAAGCTGTGTGCCAAATATACTTCTCTGACTAGAAACAAGTCAAATGTCAATTGAATCCATGGATACTTAAATTCAACTTTTTTGGCTACCAATGATTTTTACTCCTGTTGGATTGGCTCCCCTGATTTTAACTGATGGATTTCAGTCTAGGTGGAAAAGGACACTTGATGAAAAAGTATCTAAACTGGGTCTCTCTCATAATGCTATTTTGGCGACAGGATACACAGAAGGCAGGATCTTCACCAGTGAATTAAAGATAATGAGCTACAATAGCATGTTAATGCAGCTACTGTCTGTTTTGGATTCAGAGATATTGGTAAGACTCCCCCCCCCTCTTGCAAGTCACATGGATATTTTAGGCATCTCAAAACATAGGAAAGCTTTTACTTTAGCTAAGTTTAATGTACTACCTTCTGCCTTGTTGGAAGGACAATGTAATAATGTTCCCTATGATGCACATTTATGCCCCTGTGAGGTGGGAGTGGTAAATATAATATAGGACATGTACCTGTATTTCTGTACTGTTCCTTCTATAATTGACTCAGTAATATTTTTATATTTCCAATCCTTAAAGGTATTCCTGGAAGAGACGATGAGTACTACATATGTTATCTGTTAGCAGGCCAGCACCCTGCGGTAACAATTAAAATGACTAGTTTCTGTGCAGCAGCATTAGTTTGTCAGTGTGAAATGGTATCATAAAATTGTATAATGATTATTTTTTAAAACCTGTACTTTTATGAGTTAACTACACCTAATGTATACATAACTTGTATTTAATAATTTATTATTGTTATTATTACATAAATCTGTTTTATCTGATCAGTGATCATAATAAAGATAAAAGCGAAACGTGAAGTGGAGGAGCTGCAATTACCTGTGGCCGGATGCATGGCTAGTATAAAATTGTGTACAATGTAAGACAGTATACAACACAAAACAAGGTTTCATGACCAGAATCTCAAACTAAATAGCAGTACAATCTTGCACACTTTTGGTCAAACCAGATCTTATAAAAATTCAATGAGTTCTACACCCTGGTAAGTGTTTATAGGTATGTGAACCATGTAAATCGCTTAGTTCTACAAATATTTGGTATAATGACTCAGGATTATTTGTGTGTGTGGCAGTTATGTTTATTGCTTGAGTGGGAGTTTGAAAAATAGGAAAATAATAAAAGAGTGACTCCAAAAGGTAACTGTGTCCATCTCTAGGGGTGGTGCTCATCTCTGTTTACATATACAATACAATGACAAATGTTAAAATAGCTTTCAGTTTGGTTACATGATTAAGGTTTAGTTTCAGGACTTGGTTAGCTGTTGTGGTACAGTATCTCTCTCCAGTGAACTTGACCTGAATGGCTCTTTACAAACATGCAGACCATAGCTGCCCAACCTGAGGAAAGCCAGTAAAACTTCCATCAGGAGCAGAGCTTTCCCAACAGTGGCACCATTTTTATAAAGTTCCCTTTTGATGCATGTCTGACAGGCCTCCTCCTTCTTTATATCTTACTAGCATACCCTTTTCCCTGCCTGTGGTGGTGGTGGTGGTGGAAGCAGGGAAGGGTGGGATTCAGAAATTTTCCGTATCCCCTTTCCCAGCATTGGGGGTGGGGGGGGAGGCATTTTTTCCCCTCAACTGTTTCGAAGGTTGCTTTGCGTAAACCTTCAAAACAGTTATTTGGGGGAAAAAACAAAGGCAGAAGGCAGCTATTCGTGAGGGGAGGCACTCTCCCTGGCAGCTGGCTGGCTGTCACCTTTCTATTACCCCCACCGCTGTTTCGTGTTAGCTTTCAAAACAGCGGTGGGGGTAATACAAAGGTGGCAGCCAGTGATCCGCCAGGGAGAGTGCCTCCCCTGATGAATCACTGCTGTGTCCCCCCCCCCAACTTACCTTGAGGCCGGCAGCAGTTTCGTTGCGTCTTCGGTGGGGTAGCGGGGAGGATAGGGAGTCCCTCTTCTTCCCGTTGCTCCGGGGATGAAGGCTGGAGGTGGTGTCGCCATGGATTTGGCGGGCTGGTGTTCCGGGGCGGCAAAGTGCTGCGTCCGCCTTTGGCGGCCTTGCACTCCCGCTGCATGAGGCGCTATTTTATTTTATTTTCCGCACGTGGCGCTTTCCTTGCCTTTGCGCTCGCATCCTTTAGCTTGATTGGCTGTGGGGTGTCGCGGCGCGGAGGATGCTGGGATATGTAGTCTGTTTTTTTGTTCCAGTTTGTGGGGCGATTACCCCACTCTTGGCGACCAGACCCTTGCGGCAACCATCAGACGGTTTAAAGGCAAGTGTGGCTGGCTCTTTTCAGGATGGTTGGGTCGAGTGTGGCCACTATTGCCGGACACGCACCAAGGTAACCTCTCTTTATAGGTAACTAGCATATTTTGCCCGGCGGTGCTGGGCTTTTTAAAATTGTGTTGGATAGTAAAGGGTTTCATTTTTTTCCTTGTACCAATGGTGCTGGGCTGTTTTAAATGGTGTTGTAAGGTTTTGTGATTTTGTGGCTTCGAGGCGCTCCCAGTGTTTTTCGGGTTTTTTTTTTGCAAGCTGGGCTCTTTATATTGGTTTTTGAAGGTTTTTGTTTTATGTTTATGCAAATTTTATTTTAATTAATTTAATTTAATTTAATTTAGTTTTAAAATTTAATTTTGGTTTTTTAAATCTTTATTTTTACGCATTTTTTCTTTTTTGTTTTGTTTTTTTTTGAGTGAAAAGTGATTTCTGTTTTTTTTGTATTTTTTGAGATTAGTGTGATTATTTTTTTAATGTTTTTATAACTTATTTGATTAATTTTGGAATTAATCTTATTATTTTCAATATTTTTAAATGTTTTTTCTCTTTTGGCCTCTGGGTGGGGATGGTGAGTTTTTCTTCCTCTCTATAATTGTTCTCATCTGTCCTCTGGGTGTCGCTTCCGGTAAGTTTTTTTTTCTCATTTGAGTTCCAGTCTTCATGGATAGAAGACGATTTTTGGTAAGCTCTCTGGGTTTTTTTTTTTGGGGGGTGGTGGTGGTGGTTTGGATTTTTTTTGGGGGGGGGCTCTGTGTGTTTTTTCTTGTTTGTTTTTGGCTTTTTTTGTGTTTCCTTTTTGGATTTTTGATTGTTTTTGTTTTGTGTTTTTGTTTTTACTTTTTAAGGGGGTTGGCTTTCCTTCCCGCGGGCCATGCTGGCTGGCCCGTGGGAAGGAAGGGCATTGGCGGGGTGTGTGCTTTCTTTGCTTTCTTCTCCACGGGCCATGCTGGCTGGCCCATGGGGAAGAAGGGCAGCGGCGGCAGGGGGTTCCTTTTTTTTCACCGCGGGCCATGCTGGCTGGCCCGTGGGGAAGAAGGGCAGCAGCGGTGGGTTTTTTAACTTTTATTTTTCTTGCGCTGGCTTGCCCATCGAAAGGAAGGGCAGCGGCGGCGGGTTTTTTTCTTTTTTTTCCCCACGGGCCATGCTGGCTGGCCCGTGGGGAAGAAGGGCAGTGGCGACGGGCGTTTTTTTTTACTTTTATTTTTCATGCGCAGGCCGCCTCAGCGTTCGGCACGCTAATGGCACGCAGGACGCTGGGGCTTGTAGTTTTGCCTGCGCGTGTTTGCTTACTGTGGCGGGTTTTTTCCTGCGGCTTTTTTTTTATTGGCCGTGGTGCGTTTCCAAACGTTCCTTTTGCCGCGCCGCTCAGCCTGATTGGCTCTGGCGTGGCGTGACGCAAGGAACGTTGGGAATTGAAGTTCCCTTTTTTTGTTTGTGACTGGGGGGCTCCTGCCCCCGGGTCGAAAATTTCAACCCGACAGTTACCTGCGAACCGGGTTCGGGCGAATGAACGGAGGCCCATTACGGGCTAGTGGGGCCTGGTGCAACATCCTTTGTCACATTCCAACGGTTAACGCACCATTTTATAGATATAGAAGACAAGCTGGCCAGGATGGAAGTTTTAAAGAAGGCATTTATCAACATTTTGCACCTGAGTTGATTTTGTTGCTTCATATTTTTTGTGAAACTACTGCCTTTTGCTTTTAAGCTAAGGGATATTTTTATTTTATTCCTGTATGTATATTTCATGGCCTGATAGTTGAGACAAATAAGCAGGCGGTTCCCCCCATAAACAGCTGTTTCTTTTATTACATATAAAGAATTCCAATCACATTAACAACTACTCATTCAATTTGTTTTAATTATATAAATATTCAGTATTCTAAGGCACATTGCATAATTCTATTATTGAAGCTCAGGGATTTCTTATCCTCTGCTGCTTTTCCAGATTTAGACTGCTTAGTTACGAACCACAAGAAACAGATTATTTTGCGTTGGAAGAACAGATGCTGGTAGGCACATACCTCCCTTCCGATTAAGTCTTATGACCCAGTGATTAAGGCAGAAATCATGTTAAGAGTTAAGGCCAATCATATTTCACCTCTATTTGGCAGATAGCTGAGTTGAGAATTATAAATTCCAACTATTGTAGGGGTGGTTGTTAAATTTGTCTCTGTGCCCCCAATTTTCATGACACAGCAGTGACTAACCAAGCACAATTTTCTTTGAAAACAAGGTAAGTTCTCTACACCTGTGGTTCTCAACGTGGTGCACATGCCCCACAGCGGGGCAATTCAAGAATGAGTTATTAACATTCTTTTTGCATTTCTTGTGGTTCTAGGGGCCTCATATAGTGTTTATAAATATATATTGTGATACACATTTTTAAAATTAAAATGAGAATGTAGGTGGGGCATGGCCAAAAACGGTTGGGAATCACTACTCTACATGCCATGTTTTAAAGCAGAACTGTGTTCCTGGAATAGCTGAGGTCTTAGCAGCATGTATATAATAGGAATAATATTGTCTACATATTTATGTTCCCTTTTCTTAACCCCCCCCCCTCTAATCTCCTGAAACAATTGAATGGGGTGATCTGAAGTTTCATAAAAGACTGGTAGCAAATTGGCAGCGATATAAATGCATGTTGCTATTGGAGTGGCTACATAAATGTTACAAGTTCTTACCAAGTCAGGGGAATGCAAAAAAGATATTAGTGCTGGGATGGTGAACCTTTTAGAGACCGAGTGCCCAAACTTAACAGGCTGCCATCTGTGCCGCAGAGGGGCGGGGCAAACTTTGAGCTGGCGGGATGGAAGAAGTGCTCCCATTGGGCTGCTGGGCAGAGCGAACTCTGTGCTGGGGGAGGAAGGAAGCGTTCCCATTGGGCTGCTGGGCAAAGGGGAGGGGTGAACTCTGTGCTGGGGTGATGGCACGTATGCCCACAGAGGGCTCTGAGTACTGCCACTGGCACATGTGCCATAGGCTCGCCACCACAGTAATAGTGCATTAGAATGATGTGTTTCCAATGTTTACTGCTAAGTAAGATTATGGGGTACACAGAAAGAGCCCCTGCAAAGATTGTGATATTTTTGAACCACAATCAGGCGAACCCTGGTAACTGCCACCTTATGTTGTTTAGTGTCTTGCACGGAAGACAAAGAAGGAGTCGCAGTGAGGACTAACACAGGTTTATTGGTTGATGATCAGGATGAACATGTGGTAATGGCGGAGGTACATCACATTATATACAGTAGTGCAATACATTTGAATCTTGTTGCACGGTAGCTTATTGGCTGCTACCGGCGTGACATCGTCCAAGTCACGCCCCTCTTCCGTAGTAGTTTGCTAGTGCGGGAGAGTTCCCGCGGCTGCCGGTGATTTGAGGAATGAGAACCATGTGAGTTGAACGCTCGCAGCTGCCCTCTATGGGCAGCTTACTCGCGTTCCTTTAACAGCTGGGCTACATTGTAATTGTGGTCAGGTTACATTCATACATTTCTTAAAGCAACATTGTACATACATAACATCCCTCCCCCCTAGGATGGGACGAAGTCCCTCAACCATTGTGGCTTGCCGCACGTGCGCCTGGGGCGTGCGGCCGCTTGACTTAACACAGGGGAGCCTGGTTCTGCGGAGTCCTGTCCTGCAACGGAAATGGGGGACTCATTAGTGGCTCGGTGTGGGCTCTGCGGTAACCTTGCATTGGGGGACGGGAATGGAATGAACAGTTGGGAAGTGAACCCCTGCCTACCGTTTGAGGAGCTTGGGGTCCCCCCCCCCAGTACGAATCTCGGGACCGACGAAGAGGCCCTCGTGGCCTCGCCACCCCCCGTTACCTGCCCGGGAGTTCTAGAGACTGTGGTGGGCGGACTCCCCCCCGTTGCCTGTCTTGGGGGTGTTGGTCTCCGGGGAGCTGGAGCTATGGTATATTCTAAAACAAAGGGACTGGGGGGACTGGAGGTACCAGGGGCTGAACTGAAACCCCTCTTTTCGCTAGGACGGGTGGGGGACCACTCCGCTACACCCCCCTGGTACTGCAACTCATAATCATAAACTGATCCCGCTCTTTCAAAGTATCCTCTGTGGTTGGGAACCTAGGATATGCATTTGTATCCGCGGGTTCCGCCGTGTCTCCCCCTTGGGTAATGCGGGTGGGGGAGGACCCTAACGCTGATTCCCCTTCACTGGTGACTCGCCTTCTGAGTTGGTCGGCGTGCCTTCTCCAGAGTAGACCCGAGCTAGTCTCGACCCTGTAGGATACTGGCCCCGTCTGCTCAATGATTGTCCCTGGTACCCACGCTGGTCCTGAGGCCGCGTAGTTTCTGCAGTGAACCGGGTCCCCTATCGAGAAACCTTTGGAGCTCTCTCCCCTTAAGTTAATATTTCTTCCTTCATCCTCCACCCTGGACGGATCCATCCGGTCAAAAAGTGTTACCGGACGCCTCCTCATGAGGAGTTCGGCTGGGGAAAATCCTGAGGCTAGGGGGGTTGTCCTGTAACAGATGAGGAACTGACATAGATGAAGGTTCAACTCACCGGGACCCATGCGCCGCAGTGCGTCTTTCGTAGTGCGCACTTGGCGCTCTACCTGACCGTTTGTGGCGGGGTGAAACGGGGCAGCGGTAATGTGCCTGATGGCGTTCCGCTCAATAAACGTCTTGAACTCTGCAGACGTGAAGGTACTAGCGTTATCGCTAACAAGGACGTCTGGCAGGCCGAAACAGGCAAAAAGCTTGCGCAACTGTTTAATGGTTGCCGCAGAGGAGGTGCTGTTCATGGGGATTACCTCCAACCACTTGAAGTAGGAGTCGACTACCAGCAGAAACATGGCCCCGCGGAAAGGGCCAGCGAAGTCAACATGAATCCGGGACCATGGCCCGCGGGCCGTGTCCCATTCCCTATGGGGTAACCGGGACTCCTCGGGCCGAGAGCTCTGGCAGCTCTCACACATGCCCACTAAACATTCTATATCCGCGTCTATCTGGGGCCACCAAAAGAAACTCCTGGCCAGAGCCTTGGAGCGCACGATCCCCGGGTGACTGGTATGCAGTAGCTTCAGTACCTTGGCCCTCAGCTTCTCTGGGATAACTACCCGCTGGCCCCAGAGTAAGCAGCCCCTTTCCAGAGAAAGCTCTACTCTACGGCTGACGAATGGCTTGAACTGTTCCTCGGGGGGAGTAGTGGGCCACCCTTTCCTCACCCAGGAACTAACTTGGGCCAGCATCTTGTCGGCCGCCGTGGCCTTGGCGAGGTCGGCCGGGAGAATGGGGGGTGAGTCGAGAGACTCGATCAGCAGGACTTGGTGGTCCTGCTCTACCTCGCATGTGGGGTCCCTTACACTTGGGAGGGGAGATCGGGACAGTGCGTCCGCATGGGAGATCTCCTTTCCTGGGCGATAGACCAGCTCGTACTGGTAGGCGTTGAGGAAGATGGCCCAACGCAGCATCCTGGGGGAGAGAATTTGCGGTGTGGGTTTGCCGGTAGTGAAGATCCCCAGAAGTGGCTTGTGATCCGTCACTACCATAAACTCGCGCCCGTATAAAAAGTCATGGAACTTTTTCGTTCCCGCGATGATGGCTAGGGCCTCCCTATCCGTTTGCGCGTAATTGCGCTCGGCCTTCGAGAGGGACCTTGAGTAGTACGCTATCGGGGCTTCCCTCCCGCTCTCCAACACGTGGCATAGAACCGCCCCCACCCCCACTGGGGACGCATCACAGACTAGAACTACTGGTCTCCTAGGGTCGAGGTGGGTCAGGACAGCACTCGAGGATAGGAGTGCCTTCAGCTCCCTGAACTCTTTCTCTTGCCTATCTCCCCACCGCCAAACCGCCTCTTTCTTCAATAGTGCGTGCAGTGGCTCAGCAACGGATGCCTTCCTCGGCAGGAAATTTAAGAGCCCTAGAAACGACTGCAGCTCCGGTTTCGCGGTGGGGCGAGGGGCATTTTGCACCGCTGTAACCTTGGACTCGGAGGGCTTGATACCTTCCGGGGTTACCTTGAACCCGAGGAACTCGACCTCCCTCGCAAAGAAAACACATTTGTCCCGTCTCAGTCGGAGGCCCGCCTTCTCGAATATTGAAAGGACCCTGTCTAGCCTTTGCGCTAATTCTGATTCCCCCCCGCTGTTATTAACACATCGTCGAAGTATGGGAGGACGCCTGGAAGCCCCTTTAAAAGGCGTTCCACAAGGGACTGGAAAATTCCGGGGGCCGAATTCACGCCAAACTGAAGGCGTGTTACCTTAAATGCCCCCTTGTGCCTTACGATCGTTTGCGCAGCGGCAGCAGCCGGGGTTACAGAGAGCTGCTGATATGCCTGCGCCAGATCTAGCTTGGCAAAACACCTCCCCCCATGAAGCGTGGCCAGTAAATGGCTGACCACGGGTACCAGATATGCATTTGGCCGAATGGCCTTATTAATCGTACATTTATAGTCCGCACAAATCCTAACCTCCCCGTTTGATTTAAGGGCTGTCACAATCGGCGTTTCCCACTCCGCCGAATCCACTGGAACCAAAATCCCCTGCCCCACCCATTTGTCCAGTTCCGCCTCGATCTTGTCCTTGAGGGCGAACGGCACTCTTCTTGGCTTGAGGCGTATGGGTCGGATTTCTGGATCCAAGTCAAAGGAGACTGGGGGCCCCTTGTAAGTCCCTAGCCCCTTCTTGAAAACGTCCGGGTGTGCGTTGCACACGTTCCGCATTGGGTCAGTCTCTATGGCGTTAATGCCGGACAGTTCGATTCCTAGGGGAGCAAACCACTGCGTTCCCAAAAGGCAGCACCTCCCCCCCTTGAGGACCACTAGGGGCAGTTTCTCGGAGTAATTCTTGAACTTCACCTTGAAGTTCCCCACCCCCAACACTGGGATCCCGTTCCCTTGCACGTCCCGTAGGTGTGACCTCATGGCCCGCAACTTGGGCCGCACATCTGGGGGAATGCGCATAAACTCTTTTTGGGACAGGATGGAATAGGACGACCCCGAGTCTATCTCCATCCTCACTGGGAGCCCCTGTAACTGTACCTCTACGAAAAAACGCCGGTGCTCCAGGCCCACGCGGTTCACGCCTGCCATGCTGTGGTCGTCTGAGACTTTCCTGGTGCCGGCCGCCTTCCGCTGGTGCGTCTGGGAATGGTTCGAATTGCCCTTGTCCTCGACTCGCCCGCGCCTGCACACTTGGGCGATGTGTCCCTTTCGGCCGCAGTTGTGACACTCGGCCTTTCGGAACGGACACCTCGTGCGGTCGTGGGACGCCCCACAACCGTCGCAGCGGCGGTCTTGCCGCTCGCGGGTCTGTCGCTTCTCTCCTTGCTTCTTGACCCGCTGGATGTCGTCGTCCTCGCTGGAGCAGGGGTCTGCCGTAGTGGACGACTCCTCGGACGCCGTTGGTGTGCCGGCGGGCGGCTTGGGGGCCCGCCAGGCCGTTTTCGCTGGTGTCCACCGGGCCGCCTGTACTGGTGACTTGGCCCTTTCAGACGTGGCCCCTCGGGACTTGAACACTCTGACCCCGCTCCTGGCCGCTTCGGACGCTTGGGCCTCCCGCAGTACCTCGTTGAACGTGAGGCGGTAGTCGCAGGTCATGAGCTTCCGCTGAAGCTCCTCATCCCTCAGGCCACACAGCATGCGATCTCGGAGGGCCTGGTCCAGGTCGTCCCACTGGCAGTGCACCGCTGCAAGCCTGAGGGCCGCCGCGTAGGCGGACACGGATTCGCCCGGTCGCTGGTCTCGCCTGTGGAACGCGACCCGGGTCGGGAAGATTGACACGGGAGGCTGGAAATGCTCGCCCAACAGCACCAGGATGCGGTCGATGGGCACCTCTTCTACCTTCTTGGGGGCCACCAGGCTCATCAGGATGCGCAGCGTGGCCGGCCCCACCTGGGCCAGGAAGTAGGAGCGCATTCTCGCGTCGTCGTCGATGCCCGCGGCATCCATCGCGTGCCGGAACTGGCACTCGTAGAGCTCCCTTTGTTCGGGCTCGCTGACATCGAACTGGCAAGGCTTGACCTTGGGATTCACCATTATCCCATCCTCGTCGCCAATTTAGTGTCTTTCACGGAAGACAAAGAAGGAGTCGCAGTGAGGACTAACACAGGTTTATTGGTTGATGATCAGGATGAACATGTGGTAATGGCGGAGGTACATCACATTATATACAGTACTGCAATACATTTGAATCTTGTTGCACGGTAGCTTATTGGCTGCTACCGGCGTGACGTCGTCCAAGTCACGCCCCTCTTCCGTAGTAGTTTGCTAGTGCAGGAGAGTTCCCGCGGCTGCCGGTGATTTGAGGAATGAGAACCATGTGAGTTGAACGCTCGCAGCTGCCCTCTATGGGCAGCTTACTCGCGTTACTTTAACAGCTGGGCTACATTGTAATTGTGGTCAGGTTACATTCATACATTTCTTAAAGCAACATTCTACATACATAACATGTTGCCAGCTAATCTTTCTCACATTGGGTCAGGTGAAAGAAACTGCAGAATGAACACACCATAAAGTGCCTTCATTTTGGCATTCACATCTGGCCTAGAAGTAAGATTATGTTCTCTTGATTCTTTCTCCTACAAAATACAAAGGGTGCCAAAAATGTATACACATTGACCAAAATGTCTACTAGTACTGCTACGCATACCGTTTCAGTTTCTTCCTGTAGTACTGCCAGTGTAGCCAGTTTTGAGTGAATGTCATACTACACATTGCTACCGTCATTCAATTCAACATCGAAAAGTAATACTGTACATAGATAACATCTCTTAAAATTTGTATAAAATATTTTGGCACCGGCTGTATATTTAAATCTTTTCAAAATCTGGGTATCAGCATTGTAATTATTCTAGCACAGCTTTAGAAAAGAAATCGACTCTTATCTTTCTCGAAATGGCAATGTTCAGCATTATTCCTCTTTCTGGTGGCAGGGAAGCCTGAGTTAGAAGCCAGCTGTGCAGGAAGTTTTATCCGTCACACCTGCAAATGTTTCTCCTGCCATCAACACTTCTGTTATTCCTAATGAGCACATTTCTCCTTGATTATCAACAGCAATAATATGGAAATGTTCCAGTTTATTGAGATCTTTGATATTTGATAGGAAACTTCAAAATGAGGTGGCTTATGGGGAAACTAATGTAGGGTCTGACTGTTGTGTGAAACGCAAACATAATGTAAAATGGAGTTTTAGCCAAAGAGGCCTAGTAAGCTAAATGCTGCATCTTTGAGATTTGAATTCAAGTTTTATTCATCTTACAGATTTATTGTATAAAATCTTCTCTTCTTCCTTACTTCCTCTTTTACCACTTTGGGTGTCGAGGGAGAGACAAGGTTCATGGTCTGACACTTCTAATAGTCTCCACCTGCGTTATTTGGTGTTGTTGCAATATGTCTTTGATGTTATTTCTGTTATTTCTCCATCTTCCTCTGGGTCTACCTTATGCTCTTTGTCCTACTCCTCTTTGTATATACCTTGTAAGGTATGGACTTTCAGGACTTTCTCTCCAAATGAGCAAACCACTTTATTTGTTGTCTCTGTATATAGTTTAAAATTGATTCTACTCCAATTATTTCCCTTATAATCTTCTCCTTGGTTTTACCCCTTCTAGTCAGTCCAGCAGCCTTCCTTGGACAACTCATTTCCATAGTGACCAACCATTGTTTATGTTTTGTTGCCATTACCTCAGTCTTCTCTTTACTGATTCCCATATTATTTATCTTGCATTCTTGGTTCATGGACATAAGGTGTTGCTGTAATTCCTTAGCTGTACTTGCTATAATACCTGATCATCTGCAAAAAGTAATTAATTGATATACAGTAGTTTCCATTCATGGCCTTAGCTTTCATGTTTATGCTGTCTATGTAGGTGATAAATAATAATGGCAATAGTATGCATCCCTGACTCACTCCAGATATTACTTCAAAGGGTTCCGATATTCCTTGATTCATTCTAAATAATGAATTACTTTTTGCAGATGATCAGGTACTAATACATTTCTGCAGTTGCTATATAAACTTTTACATAATCTGATAAAATGTTCACTTACTCCATATTAAGTCAATATTTGCCATAGCAATTTTCTGTCAACTCTATTAAATGCCTTCTCTTGGTCTACAAATGTGACAAAGAGATTCTTATTGTATTCTATATTTATCTCTATTAGTTGTTTAAACATAAAAATTACATCCGTACAGCTTCTGTTTTTCCTGAAGCCCATCTGTTATTCTGCTTGTTGTGGTTTCTATAACTGGTCTCATCCAGTTTCTATTATTTTGGCATACATTTTCCCTGCATGGCTTAAGAGTGAGATGTATCAGTATTGTGTGCATTCTCATTGACTCTCTTAATTTTTCTACAGTAGTAGTATTATTGCTTGTTGCCATTCAGTGGGTGTAGTTGTGTCCATGCTGCATTGTAGATATCTATGTTGCCATCTAATGCTGCATTTTCCTGTTGCTTGCATTTTATCTATTGAGACTGTGGTGGCTCAAGTGGTTAAGATGCTGAACTCACTGACTGGGAAGGTCAGAGTTTGATTTCCGGGTAGTGCATGACGGAATGAGCTCCCGTCTCTGTCCCAGCTTCAGCCAACCTAGCAGTTCAAAAGCAAGAAATTGCAAGTAGATAAATAAAGACCACTTTGGTGGGAAGGTAAACAGCGTTCCATGCACTCCAGTGTCTAGTCCAGTGTTCCCTAAACTTCGGTTTTTGGACTCCATTTCCCAGAAGCCTGTCAATTCCTCAAAGCACTGATCAGCCAATATACTGACTTAGGCTTCTGGGAATTGAAGTCCCCTGTGGGGCGTGGAGCCCACTTTGGGAACCACTGGACTCTAGTCAGTCCTGCCACATGCCCATGGGAATATCTGCAGATTTATTTATTTGTTGTATTTATATAACCACCCTTTTTGCCTAAGCGACCCAAGGTGGCTCACAACATTAGTTAAAACCCATACCCAATACTAATTAAAACCAAATACTATAAAACTATCTAAAAACATCCATAAACCTCCCCAATCCCCTTTAAAAAGAAGGACACCCGGGCAGGAGTACTGTATTTTCTGGCGTATAAGACTACTTTTTAACCCCGAAAAATCTGTGCCAAAGTCGGGGGTCGTCTTATAGGACAGGTACTTAACTGCAGCTGACAAGTATTTTCCAAACTCTATATTTTAACTGGAAAAGTTGGGGGTCGTCTTATACGCCCAGTCGTCTTATACGCCGGAAAATACAGTAAATAAGAACCCCGGGCAGGGCTAAATAAGCCAGCAGGGCTGGGTTGTGGTACCAGTTATACCTCACACCTGCTGGCATAGCCACATTTTAAAGACCTTCCTGAAGGGGAGCAACTCTGCCTGGAGGCGCAATTCAAGTGGAAGGAGGTTTCATAGGGCCAGAGCAGATACCAAGAAGGCTCTCCTCCTGGTCCCAGTGAGATGTGCCTTCCTGGCTGATGGGACCACTAGGGAGCCCCTATAGTCTGCTCTCGTAGCACGGGTCGAAAACCTTGGGGTGATGTAGTCTCTTAAGTATCCTGGCCCACTACCATGAAGGGCTTTAAAGGTCAAAAACCAGCACCTTGAATTGCACCCAGAGGTACACTGGCAACCAATGCAGCTCATGTAGCAGCGGCGAGGCACAGGCAGATGCAGACAGCGCTGACTCTTTGGCTATAAACAGAGATGAGTACTGAACCCTAGAGTTGGGTATGCCTGGCTTTCGAGCAAGGGCGACCTTTACCTAATCTATCTATTCCTGGTGCTTTGTGTTTAAGTAATTGTTTAACAACCCTTGTTACTTCTTTAATTAATATTCCCAGTTCTAGCACCATTGTTTTGTAGTATTGCATTGTTGCATTGTTATATTTTCCTAGTGGGTTGAGTTCTTTAAAGTGTTCTCTCCACCTTAATATAACTTCTGAGGGATCTATTAATGGTCTTCCATTCTTGTCAAGTATTTCAGTGGGGTTATAATTCTTTCTTTTCTTCATACTTTTAACTACTTTGTAGAATTTTTTGTGGAACTATTCTCTATCTGCTAATGATTTTCTGAAGCATTTCCAAGATACTTATTTTGCTTTTTGGATTACCCTATTGGTATCTCTACTTTGGAAGCAGTGACAGACTTTACCTTCTTAGGATCCAAGATTACAGCAGATCACCCGAACCTGAGTCGGGTTCGCCTGATTGGGCGGCATAGAAATTTGAATTATAAAAAAATAAAAAATGGTGGCTGCACCCATGAAATAAAAAGACGACTAACACAGGTCTGCAACCAAAAAACTTCATAGGATTTTTTTTTACTGTTTCTTATAGATTTTTACTTAGTGAAACCAAGAAAAATACTAAAAAAATTCCATCTCGTCAAGTTTTCTTGCAAAACTCATGTTTTTAGTTTAATTTAGTGTAAAGTTTGCCTTTAACCCAAAATCTGATATGCTATTCTTGATTCTAAAAACCCTAAAAAATATTTCTTACTTTCATTTAATATTTATTAGAGCTAGAATCATGAATAATGCAAAGAGAAAAGAAAAGGAAGGGGGGGGGCATAGTCAGTGGTGGGCATAGCAGGTTCGCACCAGTTTGCCAGAACCAGTAGCAGAAATTCTGGCTGGCCCCACCCATCCAAGTTTTGAAATAAAGTAGTCCTAATTTGGGTGCAACACAGGGCTCTCCCCCTGGCCACACCCACCATACCACGTCCACAGTGTGGTAGCAAATTTTTTTGGAGCCCACCACTGGACATAGTGTAGGTTTAATGGGGTGAGGAAGCTCAGATGATCATGTCCCAACAGGTTTATTTTATTTGTAGCAAAAGGTGAACATATCCAGGAATTGACTTACTGGCTGGGAGTATTATAAATTAGTATAAACATGCCTACTGTCAGATTTGATCATGTTTCAACATGCTAAATAAGTTCAGGATCTTGGTTGCTGTATGAGCCACACTCAGTTTACATCCTGCATTCAAACATGACTGTGCTCATTTTCAGTTCTGTATTATGGCTCCAAGAGGTTGTTATTTCTCTGGATAACTTTTGTTTTATTTGTGGTGAGTACACTATTAAAAGACAACAAAGAAACATAAACAATTTTGTGAAGAAAGTGTATGTTGCTTACTTCAAGTTGAAACTTGGGGATCAAGACAAAGCATGGGCTCCTTATAAAGTGTGTAGAAGGTGCAAAGAAGATTTTCATTTGTGGGTTTAAAGGTAAGAAAACCTCATTCTGTTTTGGCACTCCTATGACGTGGCATGAACAGCAAAACCACACTACTGACTGCTATTTCTGTTCAGTTGATGTAAAATTCTTTAATACAAAAAATAGTAAGAAGATATCTTACCCAAACCTTAATTTAGCTATTTGTCCAGTGCTTCATAGCTCTGAAATACCAGTTCCACACCCATCTTCCAGTTTGGATAATATTCTGAGCAATGCGGAGGATGGAGACACATTGCCTTCCCTAGCTCAGATTTTTCTGTTGATGAAGTACCTCAACTTTTTTCTCAGAGCAAGCTCAATGACCTAGTTAGAAATTTAGGCTTTTCCAAAGATTCAATCAAATTGCTGGGGTCAAGACTATCAAATAAAAACCTGCTGTCACCTGGAACATCATTTTCATGGTACAGGCACCAAGAGAAAGAATTCACTCAGTTTTTCCCCAAAGATGGAAAGCTCGTTTATTTTAGTGATGTTCAAGGGCTAATGAAGTGCTTTGAAATAAAATATGATTCATCTGAGTGGTGCCTATTCATTGATTCATCTAGAACAAGCCTCAAAGCAGTCTTCCTGCATAATGGAAATACATTTGCATCACTTCTTATAGGACACTCGGTGCATTTGGATGAAAACTATAATGATTTAACTGTGATTCTTGACAAAACAAATATCAAGAACATCGCTGGATGGTTTGTGGAGACTTTAAAATACTAACCATGTTGTTAGTTCAGCAGGCAGGTTATACAAAATATCCCTGCTTCCTATGTTTGTGGGATAGTCGAGCCACTTTGAGACGCCTTAATCGTCGGTGGAAAAAAAAATCTCATTAATACGACCTTGGTTCCATCAGAAAAGGTTTTATTGCCACCTCTTCATATTAAATTAGGGCTTATGAGGCAGTTTGTTAAATCACTGCCAAAAGATGGGGAATGTTTCAGATATCTGTGTTCCAAGTTCCCAAAACTGTCTGAAGTCAAGTTGAAAGAGGGAGTTTTTACTGGCCCCGACATAGGAAAACTGTTATCCGATCTCCTCTTTTTAGAAACAATGGGAGAAAAAGAAAAGGAAGCATGGGACTCTTTCAAAGACATAGTTCACAAGTTTTTAGGGAATACTAAAGACCTCACTACAAAACCATTGTACAACACATGTTGAATGCGTATAAAGCTCAAGGATGCAAGATGAGCTTAAAAAGTTCATTTCTTACACTCCCATGTTGACTATTTTCCTGAAAACATGGGAGCCTACAGTGAAGAGCAGTGTGAAAGATTTCACCAGGATGTCTGTGATATTGAGAGATGCTACCAAGGAAGATGGAACATCAATATGCTAGCTGACTACTGTTGGATGTTCAAAAGGGAAACAGAAAATGGAAAGTGAAAGCATGTTTGGATGAGCATAAAAAAGAAAAGGTTTCACAGACAAAAAGAGTGAACACAGAATGTTAAGTATATATTTTGAAGAAATTGTTTAATTATAAGAAATATGTTTAGTTCATTGTAATAAAATAGTGATTTTCTCATCTTATGCTTTTTTTAATGCAAAACCCTCATATTTTGCAAAAAAAACACACACAACTGTACGTGATGGGGGGGGGGGGAATAGTTTAGTATATGAGAGTCAAGACACAAGACACAGCCAATGGCTGGGTTAACTCAGGTTTATTGCATGGTGGACAGAGGGAACATGAGGTAATGGCGGACGAACAGCTCTATATATATGGTAGTAACGTATTTTGAATGTGGCTCCACGGTAGCCCGTTGGCTATTGGTCCGCGTGACGTCATGGCTGGTCACGCCCTTCTTGTCCAGGTGTAGGTAGCGGCGGGAAAACTTCCCGCGCTGCGGTCTTTGATGGGTTTGAACCAAGAGAGCTTGGACGCTCGCTGCTGCCAGCTGGTGGTCATTAGCTCGCGTCCTATTACAGGGTTTATGTGATACAGCTGAAGGTTACATTGTTACTCATAGGCAAGGTTACATTGGTTCAGATACATTGATATCACATGTGGAAGGTTACACTATTAGAACACAACACTCCTCCCCCCTAGGATGAGACGAAGTCTCTCAGCCAAGATGGCTTATTTCGAACACGCTGGGGTCTCGGCGCGGGCTGCCCTGCCCTGGCTTCGCTCCCTCCTCCTTGCTCCCTGGCTGCCTGCCCTGTAACGGGAGAGGATGACTCGTTAGTGGTTTGCCGCGGTTCTGCGGCTTTGCTGGAAGGTGTGTGCTTTGTTTGTGAAGAACCGGGGGCACTGGGGGCTAACGAAAAACCCCTCTTCTCGCTCGGACGGGTGGGGGAACACTCCAAAAAACCCCCCCGGCTAGCAAAATCAAAATCAAAATCGGCTTCGGGGGAAGCGGCAGCGGCGGCCGCACACTCCTTTTCCCTCCCCCCGGGCTCGGATAGAACTGGGGTATCAAAAGGATATGAGTCGGGCTCACCGCTTTCCCTCCTGACCTCGGACTGGTGTCCCTCTCTGTCTCCCCCTTGGGCTAAACAGGTGGGGGAGAACCCTATCGCTGAATCCTGTCGCTGAGCCCCACTGATCGGCCCCTCACTCACTCGGTGCCTCAGTTGGTCAGCGTGCCTCCTCCAGAGGAGGCCGGTGCTAGTTTCCACCCGATATGACACTGGCCCCGTCTGTTCTATTATCGTCCCTGGCACCCAGGCTGGGCCTGCGTTGGCATAGTTCCTGCAGTGTACAGGATCGCCTACGCCGAAACCTTTCGAGACCTCTAAACCTATGTTCTTCCCTTTGTCCTCGACCCTCGACGGGTCCAACCTGGACAAAAGCGTCGTCAGTTTCCTCCGCATCAGCAGCTCAGCCGGCGAGTATCCAGACGCTAAGGGGGTCACTCTATACGCTAATAGAAATTGACAAACTTGGTGATTTAGATCTCCCGAGCCCATGCGCCGCAGCGCATCCTTTGTGGTGCGCACCAACCGTTCCACCTGGCCATTCGTGGCCGGGTGAAACGGCGCGGATGTGACATGCCGAATTGCATTTGCCTCCATGAATGCTGCGAACTCAGCGGACGTGAAGCAACTGGCGTTATCGCTGACCAAAGTGTCGGGTAAACCGAACGTGGAAAAGACCCTTCTTAGCTGGCGAATGGTAGTGGCGGAGGATGTGCTCTTTACCGGAATGACCTCCAGCCACTTTGAGTATGCATCCACCACCAGGAGAAACATGGTTCCTCGGAACGGGCCAGCAAAATCTACGTGTACCCTGGACCACGGTCCCCTTGCTGCGTCCCATTCCCTATGCGGGAGGCGGGCCTCCTCCGGTCGGGAGCACTGACATGCCTCACAAGTGCCCACCATATGCTCTATGTCGGCGTCCAGCTGGGGCCACCAGAAGTAACTCCGGGCCAACGCCTTGGAACGGACGATTCCCGGGTGGCTGACGTGCAACAGCTTTAGCACCTTCGGCCGCAGGGACGTAGGAACCACCACCCGTTGGCCCCACAAAAGGCACCCCCTCTCTAAAGACAACTCTATTCGCTTTCGGAAAAATGGGTCGAATTCCGCGCCTGGGGATGACGCCGGCCACCCCTTCTGCACCCACGAGCATACTTTCTCTAGTGTTCTGTCCTTTCCGGTCGCCCTGGCGACGTCGGCCGGTACTATCGGGGGTGACTCCAAGACCTCTATTAATAATACCTGGCGGTCTCTTCTTACCCCTGCCTTCTGGTCGTCCGACAAGGGTAACGGCGACCGTGAGAGTGCGTCTGCATGGCTGATTTCCTTCCCTGGCCGGTATTCTAACTCATGTTGATATGCGTTAAGAAAAATAGCCCACCGCAGCATCCTCGGGGACAGGATCTGTGGCGTGGGCTTATTTGCAGTGAATATCCCTAACAGGGGCTTGTGATCAGTAACGACCTTGAACGGCCGACCATACAGAAAATCGTGAAATTTCTTGGTTCCCGCTACTATCGCTAGTGCCTCCCTATCGGTCTGTGCGTAATTCCGCTCTGCTTGGGACAGGGACCTTGAATAAAACGCTATCGGGGCCTCCCTTCCGTCGTTTAACACGTGGCAAAGCACCGCCCCCACCCCCACCGGGGATGCATCGCAGACCAAAACTATGGGCCGTTTGGGGTCGAAATGAGTCAGGATTGCCTCGGATGTGAGGAGTTGCTTCAACTCTGTGAACGCTCTTTCTTGCTCGTCACCCCACAGCCATTTTTCCTCTTTTTTAAGTAACCGGTGGAGCGGCTCGGCAACAGACGCCTTCCGTGGAAGGAAGGTATGGTAGAAATTGAGAAGCCCCAGAAACGACTGTAGCTCGGTTTTGGAAGTGGGGCGAGGGGCTTTCTTAATGGCGGCTACCTTAGATTTGGACGGCCTAATTCCCTCGGGTGTGACACGGAACCCTAAAAACTCAACCTCTGTTTCGAAAAATACACATTTGTCTTTTCTCAGTCGCAGCCCCGCTTTTTCGAACACGGTCAGGACCTTATCCAGTCTGCGAGCCAGCTCGTCCTTACTCCCCCCCGTTATCAACACGTCATCAAAATATGGCAACACCCCCTCCAGCCCCTTCAGGAGGCGTTCCACTAGCGACTGAAAAATGCCAGGTGCCGAGTTCACGCCGAACTGTAACCTCGACACCTGGAACGCCCCCTTATGTGTGACTATTGTTTGTGCCGCCGCTGTGGCGGGGGTTACCGGGAGTTGCTGGTAGGCCTGTGCTAAATCGAGTTTAGCGAAACACTTTCCCCCATTTAGCCTGGCCAGAAGGTGGCTGACCACTGGCACCGGGTATGCATTAGGGCGGATTGCCTTATTAATGGTACACTTATAATCAGCGCAAATGCGCACCTCCCCGTTAGCCTTCAGTGCTGTTACAATTGGAGTCTCCCACTCCGCGGAATCCACAGGAACAAGAATCCCTTGACCCACCAGTTTGTCCAGTTCCGCCTCTATTTTGTCCTTTAGCGCGAACGGTACCCTGCGCGGTTTAAGCCTTATCGGGCGGACCTCCGGGTCTAAGTCGAAGGCTACAGGGGGTCCCTTGAACTGTCCCAGTCCACTTTTAAAAACGGCGGGGTGTGCGTCACACACCGCTTGTATTGGGTCCTCGCCTACGGCATGCACCCCCCCTATGAACAGACCTAAGGGCTGAAACCACTGGGTTCCGAGGAGGCTACAACTCCCCCCTTTTAGCACCACTAGGGGAAGTTCCGCAGAATGTCTCTTAAAACGAACCCGGAATGTCCCGACCCCCAACACTGGAATGCTGTTCCCCTGTACGTCCCGTAGTGTGGCCCTCAACGCTTTAAGTTTGGGCCGCACGTGGGGGTCGATTTTCAAGAACTCTCTCTGGGGAATTATAGAATAGGAGGACCCCGAGTCAACTTCCATCCTAATGGGGGTCCCTTGTACTAGTACCTCAACAAAGTAATGGGGCTGTCCCGCAGACACGCTGAACACAGGAGCGTCGCCCTCGCTGTCGTCCGAGATGCGGCCCACGCCGTCCTGCTTCCTCGTGGCCCGGGCGCCATCTTTGGGCTTCGCTGGACGGTCCTGCGACTGTCTCCGGCCCTCTTTCCATTTCCTGCACGCCTTGGCGATGTGCCCCCGACGTCCACAGTTGAAACACTCGGTTTTCCTGAATGGGCACTTCACGCGCTCATGGGCCGCTCCGCAACCATCGCAGCGGCGCCCACCTCTCCGGACCTTCTGGACCTCCTCGCCATCGCTGCTTTCTGAAGACGATTTCGAGGTCGGTCGGGTTGCATGCACCGACTGACCGGACTTCCCGTGCGACGAGTTTTCCGCTTTGCCGGCCCTCGGACGCCACTCACGCCACTTGTGCATCTCATCTACTCCAGCGTTCGTGGATTCCGCGGCTTCCGCGGCCTCTACAACCTCTTCCAGTGTGGGTGGTGGCTCCCTGTTCATCAGGCTGCGCTGTACTTCCTTGTCCTTCAGGCCACACAGCACTCCGTCCCTGAGGGCCATCTCTAGGATGTGGTCCCATTTGCAGGGGGCGGCGGCTACCCTCATAGCCGTTACGAAGGCTTCTACCGACTCGTCCGGCGCTTGAACTCGCCTCCAAAACGCGCTCCGAGCGGGAAACATTGCCCTCGAGGGTCGGAAACGCTCACGCAGCAGTTTCATGATGTCACCGGCTTTGAAATCGCTCACCTTCTTCGGTGCGAGGATGCCCACCAGCGTCCGCTTGGTTTCCATCCCGAGCATGCGGGTGAGGATGGCCCTCTTCCTTTCCTCGTCGTCTTCTTTGACTTTGAGTTCCACCAGTGCCGCCTGGAAGTCCATCTCAAAAAGCTCCCAGTCTTGCGGTTTGGTGATGTTGAACCCGCTCTGTGTCCTGGCTCCATGGGGATCCATCATCCCACCTTCGTCGCCAATTTAGTATATGAGAGTCAAGACACAAGACACAGCCAATGGCTGGGTTAACTCAGGTTTATTGCATGGTGGACAGAGGGAACATGAGGTAATGGCGGACGAACAGCTCTATATATATGGTAGTAACGTATTTTGAATGTGGCTCCACGGTAGCCCGTTGGCTATTGGTCCGCGTGACGTCATGGCTGGTCACGCCCTTCTTGTCCAGGTGTAGGTAGCGGCGGGAAAACTTCCCGCACTGCGGTCTTTGATGGGTTTGAACCAAGAGAGCTTGGACGCTCGCTGCTGCCAGCTGGTGGTCATTAGCTCGCGTCCTATTACAGGGTTTATGTGATACAGCTGAAGGTTACATTGTTACTCATAGGCAAGGTTACATTGGTTCAGATACATTGATATCACATGTGGAAGGTTACACTATTAGAACACAACAAATAGAGATCATTTTTTTGATTCAGCACACTAGAAAACAAAAAAATTACCAAAAGTATCCTATGCAGCTGATTATTTTTTCCAGACCTGTGTAATTCTTGGGAGGCAAGCTATGAGAAACCTAGGGAACATAATAAAAAGTAGAGACATCACCCTGCCAATAAAAGTCCGCATAGTCAAAGCAATGGTCTTCCCACTAGTAATGTATGGTTGTGAGAGCTGGACCATAAGGAAGTCTGAGCACAGAAGAATAGACGCCTTTGAAGTGTGGTGCTGGAGAAGTTGAGAGTACCCTGGACAGCAGTGATCAAATAAGTCAATCCTGAAGGAAATTAACTCTGACTGCTCCATAGAAGGACAAATATTGAAGATGAAGCTCAAGTACTTTTGCTACCAAATGAGAAGAAAGGACTCAGTTGAGAAGGCCTTGGCGCTGGGAAAGATCGAAGGCAAAAGGAGAAGGGAGCAGCAGAGGATGAGATGGCTAGATGGTGTTGACGCAAAGGGCGTGAAGCTGAGTGGACTACGGAGGATGGTGTAGGATGGGGTGCCTGGCGTTCAGTCGTCCATGGGCTCGCAAAAGGTCAGACTCGACTGTGCGACTGAACAACAACAACAACTTTGCAATCTATAGTTTATATAGTCTTCTTGATTTTATCCAACATTTATATAAACCTTTTTCAGTTTTACTGCTTCTTTAACCTCTTCACACTGTCATACAGTGTGTCTAGCCCCATATAATCTTCTTTCACTTTTCCTTTTTCGGCATAGTTCTCATGCATTGCTAAGCAGAGTAGTTTATAATTTAATTTAATTTTTACATTTGTATTGGCGCCCCCTCACCGAAGCGACTCCGGGCAGCTCACAATAAAAGCATAAAAGACAATAAAACATCTATAATAAAATCATTTAAAAAACTATCCTTATTAAAATCCCACCCACCCCATCTGTAAAAAGAGGGAGGAACTTATAGAAGGTTATACAAGCTTTGTATCCCTTCCATTAATCCTCAACGATCTTCATTTCTGGTGGCAGTTATTTAAATGCTGTCTCCACCTTTTGTTGTAACTGATCTACTATTTCTCCTTGTTTGTGTTTTTCTATCTTAATTCTTGTTTTTTATTTGATCTTCTTATAATATTGGATTTATCATTTCTTGCTGTTCACTCCACAGTTTTATGATCAGTGTCATACGGTCCGTTGGGGATTGCTTTTGTATCAAGTATTCGAAATCTTTTAACTCTTGTTAATATGAAGTCAATCTGACTTTAAATAGTGATAGCATTCTTTTTATACTATGTATAACACTGTGAATCTCAATGTTCAAAAAAGTATTCGTAATAAAAAGTTGATGTTGGTTGCATAAATCCAGTATCCTTTGTCCATTCTCAATCCTTTCCCTGTTCTCAACAGCATGTGAGCCAATAAACTATTTATACTCTCTTTTTGTTAGTACCCACTCCACTGTTAAAATCTCCCATTACATACAATGTACTATTGACTTCTGCTTCCTCTATCACTTCACTTGATCCTGCTAATCCTTTTGTCTAGAATTAGAATTTTTTTTGCAATCTATTTACCGTACTTTGTTTCATAAATTTGAATAAGACCATAGAGATGGGAGGCTTCGTCTTAGTACTTAATAGTTTTCATTTCACAGTATGATGCCAAAGCTGTTTCGTACATAGTAAAAGGCTGATTGTGTATCCTGACTCTCACTAGACTCAGAGGAAATTCAGTTACCTATTGTATTGTACAGTGTGCTCCGGTGTCTGGTCATGCCTGCCACATGACCAAAGAAACGTCTGCAGAAGCAGACAGCTCTGGCTCTTCGGCTTTGAAACAGAGATTAGCACTGAACCCTAGAGTCGGATACGACTGGCTTTCGAGCAAGGGAAACCTTTACCTTTATTGTATTATGTCTTCCTTCTCTTTTCAAGTAGGAAACGGTTACATTCTGTAGAAAAAGATGCAGGAGGAAGGTGATGCCTTTTATGGGGTCACTAAAAAGTTACACATTGTTGCAAGCTTTCATAATTCAAAGATTACTTCACGGGAAGGGCCAGGTACAAGTGCTTAGGTCAGGAGTTCTCAAAGGTCTCCGTGTCACACTCCACCAGACAGCTTCAGGGGCCGGACGGCCATTTTGCCCTTTCTTCACCACATGGCACTTCCTGGTGTGGTGGAGGCAGTGGGGGGCCACATGAAATGGTGCTGTGGGCTGCATTCGGCCCGCAGGTTGAGAATCCATGGCTTAGGTGTTCTGTGGGGACAGAAACAGCAGATTACATCCTTCTGTAAACAAAGCTCTGTATTTGCATATCCCCCTCCCAAATGGCTCTTTGAAGCTGAAAAGCTTTCTTTGTGGCTGGGGAAGGAGTAATTCAAACCCAGTGCCCCTCAGAATTGTACAACACATTTACTTCACCCACTAGGCATGTCAAATTAGTCCAAATCAGTCCAGATTGAGTCAACTGAGAATATTACCTAGTGGAAGTTGTCCAATTTGTAGTCCTACTGTGTTGGTGTTCAAAGTCCCTGTAGAAAAAAGAGTTGAGGGAGGCAGGAATGCTCATCCTACTATATACAGTAGAGACTTTGCAAAATTACGATTTATCACCCAATCTGTTGTATTGTTTATATTGTCATTATCGGCAGAGATGATTAGTGCATCTATTGTAGATCACCAGTCTTCAGGTCTGTTGTTCGCTATAATATTCTGCAGTAATTAAGCTTGTTGGTAACAGATACAACAGCCGGAAAGTTCTGATTCTGTTTTATATAAAGTGGTCCCTGTGTATACTTTAACAAAGAGGAGTCTTCAGCAACACTATTAAATTCTGCTCCCAAGCCAAAAGCGATTCATCATTTACCCCAGGTTCAATGGGAATGGCTCGATTGATAAGTAAAGTGGTTCAGAAGGGCCATCACTAACCATTCCATTAGAGGCTAGGGGGGATTGGACAGTTCACGGGGAGGCCCTGATTGTACACATCACCTCTAATAACAGAAGCAGTATAGTATGCAATCAGATGGGTATTTGTCTTGCTGTTTGGTCCACTGTGGGGATGGGCTGACTCGCTCTTGTTGTTGGTAATCAGACAATGTAATTGCACGAGCAAACCAGCCTATCCCCAGAGCATTCCTCCTTACACTTTTCTGGGTGCCTGTCAAGGGCTACTGTTTGTTGGTGCACATAGGATTGCTTTGGTTTGGTTTGTTTCCAGCCCATGCAATCACTGGGATCAAATCATACGACTGGCTTTTAAGCGAGGGTGACCATTACTTTACCTTTAACTTGCTCTTCCATGGAAGGGCAGAGGAAAGAAGCAATAATTTTTTTTTAAATTTAAAATGTTTGTTAGGACAGTGTTGATACTTATAAAACATTTTTAAAGATAAAAGCTTCCTTATACAGAAGAGAGCAAGGAAGCGGTTCTCTCCCTTTCTCTCTCAAGGAAAGACAAATAGAGTCACTGAAGATATGTATGTCATTTTAATTCAAGGACTGCACCAAATAGCATACCAGACTTTTACCTCACCTTAAGTGACCCTATTTAGCCTGATGTAGCCCATTCCAATTCAGTTGTATGGGAGATAAGCCCTATATCTGAGCAACAGCTGCTGGGGAACATATGCAGAAGCTTGCTACTACATCAGGTCTTTTGTATGGGCATTCTGTTGTAAAAATGAGTGTTTACATATATTTTTATTTGCAATTTAAATATACTATTATGAAAGTATTGTAACTTTTAAAAAACAATGCTATCAGGAGCAAAAAACCTTTACCATTTTTAGAGTCCTATTGCTAAGACACAGGGTCATGATGTTCTGTTTTTCTTTCTCTGCTTCCGGGGTGATAAGACAACCTAGCAATATTGCAGAGGCTCCATGGAGCAAGGACAACCACCAGCAAAAGGAACAGAATACTGTATGTTCTGTTCTGATTTGTTATGTTATGTTATTCAGTCAGCCTGT
Source organism: Bradypodion pumilum (assembly GCA_035047305.1). Taxonomy (NCBI): domain Eukaryota; kingdom Metazoa; phylum Chordata; class Lepidosauria; order Squamata; family Chamaeleonidae; genus Bradypodion; species Bradypodion pumilum. The sequence continues at coordinate 485,328,676 of JAWDJD010000001.1, forward strand.
CAATCAATGGAAGTAATATACATGTCAAAACCCTATTTAAGCTCCGTGATTTTTCAATAAAGATGAACACTTGATTTGGACAATGTTTTGCAAAATATTTTGTGGGTAGTGTTATTATTTTCTCACTCAGTCAGAAAGTTTGGAGAGTTCTGACACAGGTAAAGAATAACTAGAATTATTTTTGTAACAATTCCACAGATAGCCATTGAGTTGACCCTATCAAATACAAATTTAACAATTCCTGCCTACAGCAGGATTTTGCACCGACACCTTAAAAATAAAGGTCTCCATTGCTCGAAAGCATGTTGTATTCTAGGGTGCTGTACTCATCTCCGTTTACAGCCAAAGAGCCAGCGCTGTCTGCATCTGCAGATGTTTCCATGGTCATGTGGCAGGCATGACTAGACATAGGAGCGCGTGGAATGCTGTTACCTTTCCTGCTGAAGCAGTACCTATTTATCTACTTGCAATTTCTTGCAATGGGCGTAGAGCTGAGCGGGCTGCGGAGGATAGTGGAGGATGGGGTGCCTGGCTTGCAATGGTCCATGGGGTTGCAAAAGGTCGGACTTGACTATGGAACTGAACAACAACAACAACTTCTTGCTTTTGAACTGCTTAGGATCATATTAAACCAGGAATCTTTAAATGGAGACACGTCTCCTTCTCCTTCACCCAAATCCAGACATATAATTCGGGTACTTTATCCCTAAACGAAGAACAGGCCAAGGCAGCAGTGGCAACAGCAACATTACTGCCTGTGTGGTAAAGAAAGAATGTAAAAGAGGTTTGTCCTGTTCTTCCCATACACTTTCACAGCCTAACCTACTGCTAAGCGTCACAGGACCTGCCCAGCTGTGGCACATCCTAAAAGCCGAAAGTCACAAAGGAGGTTTTGGCATCACATCACAGCAGATTGCGTTAAAAGTTTAACCTCCCCTTCTCTGTCAATGAGACTGCCCACACCCCCGGCTTGTAGTTCTTAAGCACACGTGCCCGCCATAGTTATGAAGCCCTCACTGGCACGAGAACTGCAAGCCCCAGCATCCCTTGCGGCAGAAGGCTGTACTACTACGTGAGAAGGGGGGGGGGGAGAGAAACCTTTCGATTTCGCCCAGGGAAACCGGTAAGTGCGGACGGGTCGCGGTAATGAGGACAAGGGAGAGAGGAGCGGGTTGTTATTGGGACTCGTGGCAGCGGAGAGAGGATCAGAGGCGGTTGGGATTGAGAGCACATAATAAGGAGTAACGAATTGGGAGGGGGAGAGGTTTATACAACTGGCAATGGCCGGGGCGGGGGGGACTCGAACCTCTTACGCCACATGTTTGCTCAACTCAATTGCACCAAACATTCCGGGACATGCCTGTTCTTTCCTATGGCATGCCTCTGATTTACAACGCACCGTCATCCTCTCTAGCTGTCTCATTTATTAGGTTGGATTCCCTAAGGATCATTCGGTGTGGATCTGTTTTGGGACGGTACTCGATCGACACCTGCTGCCCACCTTTGCTCGCTCAGAGGATCCCAAGCCCACTCGATCCATCCGTGCTTTTATGTGCCTCAGTGCGACCGCCTCGCTTTTCCCTTATAGGTCATTCATTCATTGTTCTCATTATTCTCTGGAGGTCAGATAAGGTCGCCTGAGATTTCCCTACTCGTGATTAGCTTTCATGTTCCTAGCATTCACAGCTGAGAGAACCAAGCAAGATAATGCCTCTTGATACCACCACCACCCCACCCCTGAACAGATATGAGGTTCAAGTCAGTCCCCAACTCAGATCCAGGAAGAGCTTTATGGCAAGAACAAACACCAAATTAGAAGCTCAAGGAATAACATTAAAGGAGGATATAGCTGAGAAACTCAACCTCCTCTATGTCACTTGGAAGTTGGAAGACCAAGACCCTGAATAGGCTGAAGGTTGGAGTCCCTAAATGCAAGACCAACATGCTCAAATGACAACATAATAACAATTTTGTGTCAGAAATTATTCTGGGTTGAAAGCATTTTTGCTGGAGAAACTTGGCTCAAGAGATGCCCGCATGAAGGCTCCTTTCATGTCCCCAAGATCTTTTCCCGCCGAAGTGCTCCCTATTTATCTACTTGATGGTAACAACACACAGAATGTGGAAAGATACAGAATCCAGCTCATTTGCTAGTTGCTGCTGGGGCCATGTACCAATGAGGATTTAATTTCGGGCAATGACAAAGCCACTGTCTTCATTTTGGCAGTCCAGGTTTTGATCTGGACACGAAAGAAGAAGAAGAAAGCAAGAATCTATCTATCTATCTATCTATCTATCTATCTATCTATCTATCTATCTATAGATAGAGAGATATAGAGATAGATGGATAGTCTACTGCAGATGGTAGCAAGTCTACCGTGCTTTCAGTGGAAGTGGGTTCAAGACAAAAGAAAGTATCCTTACCTTCTGTGCCTAAAACAGTTCTAAGACGCTTATATGCTTAGATTAAGTACGCAAGACATCAAGAGAGTTGGAAACCCTCCCTCATCAAATATTTATCTGGATTTAATTAAATTTATTTATTATATTTATATCCTGCTCATAAGAACATAAGAACAGCCTTGCTGGAACAGTCCAGCATTCTGTCTCACACAGTGGCTCACCATTTCCTTCAGGGTATTCCCAAGGAGATGCCTTCACCTGCTTAGGATTCCCTGGAAATGGCATTGAGAGATATCCTGCCTATCTCTCCAACCCGGAGGTTGTCCTTAAGTATCCATAATTATAGCCATTGATACCCTTGTCCTCCATGAACTTGTCTAATCCTTTCTTAAAGCTGTCAAGACTGACAGCTGTCAACACTTCTTCTGGCAGGGAGTTCCATAGACCAGTAATCCTCTGGGTGAAAAAGTACTTTCTCTTATTTGTTTGAGAACTAGTACCCAAAAGTTTCATTGAGTGTCCCCTAGTTCTAGTGTTATGCGATAGGGAAAACAGTTTTTTCTTATCTACTTTGTCCACACCGTGCATGATTTTATAAACTTCAATCAGGTCACCTCTTAGACGCCGTCGTTCAAGAGTGAAAAGGCCCAACCGTTGCAGCCTCAGATGGTAAGGAAGGTGTTCCAGTCCCCTAATCATTTTGGTTGCCCTCCTCTGCACTTTTTCCAACTCCATAATATCCTTCTGGAGGTATGGCGACCAGAACTGTACCCAGTATTCCAGATGGGGCCTCACCATAGATTTATAAAGAGGCAAAATGACACTTGCTGACTTATTTTCTATACCCTTCCTAATGATCCCTAGCATTGAGTTTGCTTTTTGCTCATCTAGGATATTCTCCCACTCTGGGCGGCATACAACAGATTACCCCCCACCCCCACCCCCAATACCAACACAAAATTAAATAAACAATAAACTCAACCAAATAAAATTATAAATAATGACAAAAAACAATAACAATGCCCTGAAAACAGCACATATTGGCAACAGAAATAGGGGAGTTGAACCTATTGTTCGGCAGTTGGTAGGATGTCTTTAAAAGCCTCTTTAAAAAGAAAGGATTTTAATTGTTTCTTAAAAATAAGTAAAAATGGAGCTTGCTGCAGCTCAACAGGCAAAGAGTTTCAAAGAGTTGGTACTGCCACTGAAAAGGCTCTGAGTCAGAGCCTTTCTTGCTAATCTTGGGGTTGGCAGATGGAACTGTGCCATCTGGGAGGAACGGGTGATGCACGCTGATGTTCTGAGAGGAAGATGTTTCATGTGTAATGGATACATGAAATTTGGTGTTGAACGTCTGTTGAACATCACATTAACCCATAAAGATAATCCTTGACAAAATGGGTTGTTGTTGTTGTTGTTCAGTCGCACAGTCAATTCTGACCCTTCGCAACCCAATGGACTACTGCACTCCAGGCATTTCTATCCACCATCCTCCTCAGCCTGCCCAGCTTTGTGCCCATTGCATCAACAATGCCATCTAGCCATCTTATTCTCTGCCACCCTCTTCTTCTTTCGCCCTCAACCTTTCTCAAGTGAATCCTCTCTTCTCATTTGATGCCCAAAGTATTTCAGCTTCATTTTTACTATTAGACCTTCCAATGAGCAGTCAGGGTTGATTTCTTCTGACCTATTTGTTCTCCTTGCTGTCCACGGGACTCTCAGAACTCTCCTCCAACACCACATCCCAAAGGCATCTATTCTTCTACGCTCAGCCTTCCTAATGGTCCAGCTCTCACAGCCATACATTACTATCGGGAATACCATTGCTTTGACTATGTGGACTTTTGTTTGCAAGGTGATGTCTCTACTTTTAACTATGTTTCCCAAATTTCTCATAGCTTGTCTCCCAAGAATCAGTCGCCTTTTTATTTCATGGCTGCAATCACCATCTGCAGTGATCTTGGATCCTAAGAAAGTAAAATCTGTCACTGCTTCTACTTTTTCCCTATATATTTTCCAGGAACTGATAGGGCCTGGTGCCATTATCTTGGTTTTCTTTATGTTGCATCTCAGGCCAGCTTTTGCACTCTCTTCTTTCAATCTAAGCAAGAGCTTCTTTAGGTCTTCTTCACTTTCTGCCATTAGGGTAGTATCATCTGCATATCTCAAATTGTTGATGTTTCTTCCAGCAATTTTAATTCCCACTTTTGTTTCATCCAGCCCTGCATTGCACATTATGTGCTCTGTGTATAAGTTAAATAAGCAGGGTGACAAAATGCAGCCTTTTCTTACTCCTTTTCCTATTCCAAACCACGCAGTCATTCCGTATCCTGTCCTAACTGTTGCTTCTTGACTTTTGTACAGATTTCTCATGAGGCATATACAGTAACGTGTTCTGCTATTCCCATCTCTTTAATTACTTGCCACATTTTATTGTGGTCCATACAGTCAAATGCTTTGGTGTAGTCAATGAAACAGAAGTAGACTTGTTTCTGGTATTCTTTTGTTTTCTCCATGATCTAACTATGTTGGCAATGTGGTCTCTTGTTCCCCTGACTATGGAACCCAGCCTGCACTTCTGGTAATTCTCTCTCCACGTGCTGCTGAAGTCTATCCTGTATTATCTTGAGCATGATCTTGCTAGCGTGTGAGATGAGTGCAATTGTTCGATAATTTGAGCATTCTTTGGCATTCCCCTTTTTTGGAATTTGAATGTATACTGATCTTTTCCAATCCTGTGGCCATTGTTGTGTTTTCCAAATTTGCTGGCATATAGAATGCAATACTTTAATTCCATCTGTCAGGGAAGTTGTGGGGGGTCCCGAGAGGCACTGGTGGTGACAGAGTGCTGTATATGATTCAGTCCACCACAACTCCATTGGTACAGCCTCTGCTAGCCTCTCCCAAGGACCCAGACACCCTGATTTTACCAAGTCACAGGGAGTGTGGTTTTTCCATAGTAGCGTGGATGTAGCAGTAGCAGTGTAGTTGAAGCAGAGAACAATGTTCCAGTGCTATGCCCAAGTAGAAGCCAACTAGTTAAAGTCCAAAAAGAGAATTTTATTTTTCCATTTTATATTCCATAAAGCAAAGAAGTACTGAAAAGGAAAACAGTCCATGGAGATTTTTCTAAGGGCAGAAATGTCCATGAAATGCCCTTAAAGCTGTGGAGAATACCCCCCCCCCGCAAAGTCCATGGCAATATTCAAAGAACCCAACAGTCCATAAAATGGCAAAGCATCAGCAGTCCATGAAATATCCATCAGTCCATGAAATATTTCAAAGTATGGAAATGCCCATCAGTCCAAGAAATGGCAAAGTCCAACATGCCCATGAAATGGCAAAGTGTTGAGATGTTGCAGGCAAGGCATTTCTAATTAGTCCATCAGCATCCAGGCAGGGAAATCAGAGTCCAGTAGTCCAACTCATTTGAAATGTAGTGTTGGAAGAAAGCCTTGCAGATACCAAAGAAAGGCAGAAGTGTGCATTCAATCAAATAAAGCCTGAACTCTCACTAGAAGAAAAATCAGTAAATGGAGGCTATCCTATCCTGAACGTATAACGAAAAATCAGAAATGACTACCTACATACAGGGACACAATCCATATTCGAGTGCAGGGGTTCCCAACCTATGGCCTGTGTGGGGCCCAGCCTGCAGCACCATTTCATGTAGCCTGCCACCACCACCATCGTACTGCCATAAAATGCGCCCATGGCTGTTGTAAACGTGGAAGTGGGCACATTTCCTTCCACTTCGGGGCGGGCGGGCGTGGTCTAGCCTGTTCAGCTGTCTGGGGGGCATGGTTAGGCCTGTGGCGTAAAAAGGCTTGGAACCCCTGTTCTAGTGCATAACCACTATTGTAGTTTACATTATAAAAATAAGATCCACCCATTCAAACAAAACAACAAGCAAGACAAAAGCACAGTAAATAAAAATTAACAAGAAAATGATGGTGACAATAAAATTAAATGGAGACAAGGTTCAATTAAAACTATGACAGACAGTATGTTATTAAAAGTCTCTCTGTAGAGTTCAACCTTAACCAATTTTTGAAAAAATCTGTAGAGATGCCTGGGACATCTACAATGGAAATTCCTGTCATAATGATGGAACCACTACTTAGAAGGTTTGGGTTCCTTGTTGATAACTTTATGAGACTCTTTCAGAGTGGGGACCCTAAAACCAGAGCCTGGGAGGATTGTGTGGCGTGGGTAACACAATTTGGACAATATGCTTTGATAGATGACAAATCCCAAACCATTTAGGGCTGTATAAGTCATCACTAACACTTAAGCAGAACGTATTGGAAAATACAGTATTGTTAGGGAAGTGGTGGCATAGGAAGAGAGAACAGCCTAACATGAGATATTATTGGCTTGCAAAATCTGAGCAGTGTTGTCAATGATAGGACATTTAGGAGGTGAGCAACTCATATAGTCACCCCATGTCAAAAGTGACTTGATGGCACGTAGCATTTTTTTTGTTAATTACCAAGCAATTGTGTAGTGACAAGACAAATGACATAGGCACCAAAGTTCTGCTAACATCAGGTAAGACAATTCCAACCAAAAGCAAAAAACTAATTTCACAACTGAAACAAGTGAACTGTTGAAGATTTGCTTTCGCTACTTTTAAAAATATGTTTACAACCAGAAATAGAATTCCTTAAAAATGCTTGTTAGGCTAAGAATGAGTTAAATCTCCTCCTGAGTGTCACTTAATTAGGTTTTGACTGGTAGGGTCAAAAGTTTAAATTGTCCCAAAGGTCACGATGCCTGCAATAATGTATTCATACTATGGAAGGTTGGTGCTGAGAACCATAACTTGAAAATCCCTTGCCCAAATGTCATCAGATTTGGCACAGAACAAGATCAGACTATTTGCTACAGGTGTGCTACGTTTCGTGCTGATCCAAAGTCCATTGTGAAAGTTAGAGTGTTTTGGGGAGATGTTTCCATTTTTATCATAACTGTTGTCCATACACTTCAGAGTTCCATGGTACCCATGTGTTTATAAGGAATAAAAATATTGACCCCTATTACATGTATCCAACAGCTAAACCCATCTATGACCTGGGCTAGGCTGAATCCTGTTTCAAGAATGGTTGCTTGACCATTGGTTGCTTGATCATTGGTCTGATGTTCCACAAGGAATTAACTGGCACTTGACAAATGTCTTTGATTGGGATGGGGAGTGTGGGGCCCTTTGGATGTTATTGAACTTCAACTCTCATCAGCCCTAACCAGCTAGCAAACTATAAGGGATGGTGGAGACTGAGGTCTAGCAACATTCGGAGGGCCATCTTGAATTAGATAGATAAATACATCTTTATTGTCATTGTCCTTCACAGAACAACGAGATTGAAAAATCCACTTAGCGACCCAACAAAACCTAAACAAAATACAACTATACAAAATTATCAACATACTCCTACCCCACATATACACATTTAACCCCTAAAAAGCTCTAAAACTCTAAAAACTATTATATATATAGAAGTTCCTTCATAAACTGTATTTCACTACATTCATAGCCAGAACCGCTTTTGGGTAGAAACTATTTCTCAAGCAGCTGGTCCTGGCTTTTATGATCCTATACCTTCTTCTAGAAGGCAGAAGATGAAAGAGATCATTTCCGGGGTGCGTACTATCTTGCACAATCTCTACAGCTTTCTTATAACACCTAGTGGCATAGATTTGATCTAGAGTGGGAAGAGTACGCCCGATTATCCTCTCCGCAGTCTTTACGACCCTAGACAGCATTGTTCTTTCCCTAGCTGTACAACTCCCAAACCATACACACAGACCATAGGTTAACACACTCTCTATGGTACAGTGGTAGAATGCCAACAGCAGGTCCTTTGAAAGATTGTTCTTCCTGAGGATTCTCAAGAAGTATAACCTCTGCTGTACTCTCTTGATCAGATCTTTGGTGTTTGCTCCCCATGTTAGATCATCCCTCAGCTCCATTCCCAGAAATCAAAACACCGAGACCTGTTCCACACAATTCCCTTCAATAATTAGGTGGAATGAGAACCATAACTTTCCCATATCTAACCTGGACTGTCATTGAAGTAAGAATGAACTATGTTAGTTAAAAGATATATATGGAAGGCATGTGCTACCAATATCTGAGTTATTTTGGTTTGTTTACTTTGTTTTTTTGGTATGCCAGTTGTTGGGAATCTTGAGCAGGAGGCTGCTATTATATTCATGCCCTTCTAGTATGATTCTTATAGACATCTGGTTGGCCGCTGTAGGAACAAAGTGCTATTATAGGTGGAGTTTTTGGTCTCATCCAGGAGAGCTCTGCTTATATTCAATTTAATGTAATTTAATTTAATTTTCGCGCTTATATACCGCCCACTCGGGTGCAACCCAACTCAGGGCGGTTTACATGGCGGACAATAAATACAATATAATAATACAATGACACATAATAATACAGTTCAATTACATCAAATAAATTCAGGGGAAAAGCACAATATCAATACAACACATAATACATAAGTACACAGCATCAAAAGTAAACTATATTAACAAAATCCCCAAGGGATGAAGCACAGCTCACATCCCATATTGTGCCCAGCCCAACTTCCCCAGCCGGCAAACATCAGCCTCAGTCCCTCTGTCTCCCTCCCTGCCCCCCCTCTCCCCACAGAGAGCGCCAACGCTCCCATCTCCCCTGACCAACTTGGCCCGGGGAGAGAGCCGCAGGTGGCTCGCATCCTGGGCCGAAGGTGGGGGCCCAGGAGAGCTTCGGCTCGGCGTCCCCGGCTGCGGTGCAGCGTCCTTTTATCCCTCCGGTCAACACAGGGCCGGAGGGAGGCGGGGCCGGCGACCGCAAGTGGCTCCCATCCTGGGCCGATGGCGGGGGCCCAGAAGAGCCTCGGTACGGCCGAAGGGCCTCTTCGCCCCCACCGGGGTCAGGAGCGCGGCGGCAGCAGCTCGCTCGGCACCCCCTCGCCTTTTGAGTCCGAAGGCGAGGGGGGGAGGGCGGGGCCCGGGAACGGCGGCAGGTGGTGTGGCCGAAGGGCCTCTTCGCCCCCACCGGGGCCAGGAGTGCGGCGGCAGCTGCTCGCTCGGCACCCCCTCGCCTTTTGAGTCCGAAGGCGAGGGGGGGAGGGCAGGGCCCGGGAACGGCGGCAGGTGGTGTGGCCGAAGGGCCTCTTCGCCCCCACCGGGGCCAGGAGCACGGCGGCAGCGGCTCGCTCGGCACCCCCTCGCCTTTTGAGTCCGAAGGCGAGGGGGGAGGGCGGGGCCCGGGAACGGCGGCAGGTGGTGTGGCCGAAGGGCCTCTTCGCCCCCACCGGGGCCAGGAGCGCGACAGCAGCGGCTCGCTCGGCACCCCCTCGCCTTTTGAGTCCGAAGGCGAGGGGGGGAGGGCGGGGCCCGGGAACGGCGGCAGGTGGTGTGGCCGAAGGGCCTCTTCGCCCCCACCGGGGCCAGGAGCGTGGCGGCAGCAGCTCGCTCGGCACCCCCTCGCCTTTTGAGTCCGAAGGCGAGGGGGGAGGGCGGGGCCCGGGAACGGCGGCAGGTGGTGTGGCCGAAGGGCCTCCTCGCCCCCACCGGGGCCAGGAGGTAATAAAGATTTTAAATAAATAGCAGACTCTTTTTTTGTTTTTCTTTCTTTCATGTCCAGATCAAACTTACAACTGCCTAAATGAAGCCACTTTCTTAGTGGTCAAAATTAATTCCTCATCGGTACATTTTTCTTGTAGTAAACGGCAGACCAGCAAATGAGCCGGATTTTGTATCTCCACATTCACACAGCATATTGTTTTCCACCAGCAGCTCCCACTTGGGCATGTTGGTCTTACATTTAGGTATTCCAATCCTCAGCCTATTCAGGGTCCTCCAAGTTGACAAAGGGGAGGTTGAGTTCCTTAGCTATATCCTCCTTTAACATTATTCCTTGTTCAGTGAGCTCCTTCCTCTATCTTCCAATTTGGTTTTGCTGTTGTGTACCCTCAAGACTGTTTGTTCTTACCATAAAGCTCTTCCTGGATCTAAGGTGGACTTGAGGCACATATCCATTCAGTAAATGTCAAGGTCATTTTCTTGCTTAGTTTTCTCAGCATCTGCTGCTACTTCTCTCCTTATCTTAGGACATAGGTGGAGCAATACTAATTAGAGGATATATTTTCTCAACTGGTGTTAGTTTGAGACGTCCTATCACTATGTGCATGGCTTCATTAACAGCAATGTCAATTTGTTTTGTCTGTGCAGATGCACTTCATACTGGAGCAGCATTACTGCAGAGATGCTCAAGGTCAAAGCTGATGTATCCACGTGTGGATTGTTGTCTTGCTTGGGTTAAGCTTCAGATGGTTGATGGTGTAATACTGTCCTAATTCTTCAAGTGCCCCAGTACTTTTTTCAGCTATCTCATCAAAACTTGATCCGTGTACGGCCATTGCTGTGTCATCCGCATAGATGACCAATTTTGTATTGTCAAGAACTGGTTGATCATTTGTGTATGTATTATACGCTGTTGGAGACAATACTTCCTTGTGGCAGTCCATTCTTTTGTAACCTCCATCTACTGCTCTTTCCATTCATCATCACATAGAGTTTCCAGTTTCTTGGCTATTCCTGCCTTCTAAAATTATACAAACAAAGAAGAGGATAAGTTGCAGAATGATCACTATTAATTGTACTATCTTTGCTGAAATTACAGGAGCTAGTTGAATTCTAATAACTGTCCCTATTTTCTGAAGGTACTATATTACTATTTTGCTGATAGTGTTGCATAGCATAGTGTATGCAAGACTGTAGGAAACAGGCTGGAAGAATGTTAAGTGTGAAAACTATTCTATTGCAGAGAAAAATTCAGTCACTGACCCCAAAGGTTTTCAAAATGCAGAGGCACTAAACTGGTCCTCTGATATTAAACATTTTCCCCCTGACAGGAACCTCCATCAAATTCAGTAGGACTTTTGGCATTGGATGTCAGAAGCATATTGTGTAGCTGATGGGGCACTTGAAATTCTCCCTAGGGATGTCATAGCTACTCATTTATATTCTAGAAACATGCCAGTGCCTTACAGAAAATTTCCAGAACAATTTATTCTAATGGTTCTTTTTACCTCATATTTTAATAACTCCCATTTTATTACAAAGAGAAATTAGCCCTAAAAGCAGGTGTCTGTGTTGCTTAAAAGCTCAGCTGCCTCTCTGGTTCCCCACTGAAATTGCCATTCTGTGTTAGGTTTTACAATTAGTAGAGGTTGTAATTCTAGTGATGACACAATCTTCACAATATGGCTTTAGGTGGGAATAACATATGACAGCAGATGGAAGTTTTCAGGCACAAGGTCTTAAAGAATATTAAAAGGAAGATCATGGGAAAAGAAAAGGAAGAAGACAGATTTTTGTTTAAAAATAAAGTTTTTGAAAAATTTAGACCTTGGCAAGTGATCATAATCGCCCCCCTCTTCTTCCCCATCCCCTTCCCTCTATCAGAAACTGGAGTTCATAATATTTTGACTTTGAAAATCATGGTTCTGAAGAACAATGTGGTGTTGCATCCAAACTAGTCTGTATACAGTCAGGACCTAAAACAAATTGGAAAAACTTTAGAAGCGCTAAAAACAACAACAATAGTTTACTTATAATTTATGTATTTGTGATATATGCTTAAGAGACTCTGGTGGCTTAGTGGTTAAGATGCTGAACTTGGCGACTAGAAGGCTGGCAGGTCAGAAGTTGGAGACCCAAGTACCGCACAATGGAGTGAGCTCCCGTCTCTGTTCCAGCTCCTGCCAACCGAGCAGTTTGAAAGCAAGAAATTGCAAATACTCCGGTCTTTATTCATGCCTGCCACATGAACATGCAAACAGTGCTGGCTTTTTGGCTGCAAACAGAGATGAGCACCAAACCCTAGAGTTGGATATGACTGGCTTTCAAGCAAGAGTACCCTTTACCTTTAAGATATACTTATTTGATAATGTAAAATCTTGAAGCTGTTTACATTAATGTAGAGTATAGTTTAGAGTCCATCGTACTATCCAACACAGAATCTAAACCAGAGAAGGTTCTGTGACTCTACTAAGCAATTTATTTGGTTGTTTGTACAATGCTGAAGGCTTGCAGCCAATCACTACTAGAGTTGTAACTCACTGATACAGCATAGAATACACCTCCAAATCCACTGTCATGATTCTATCTCCCTGTCAATATTTTGTTTTCCCCTAGAATATTTTTTCTGATGGTACTTGTTCAGTTGCACAGTCGATTCCGACCTTTTGCGACCCTTTGGACCACTGCACACCAGGCACCCCTACCCTCCACCATCCTCTTCAACCCGCCCAGCTTTGTGCCCATTGCATTTACAATACCATCTAGCCATCTCATTTTGGGTCGTCCCCTTCTTCTTTTGCCCTCCACCTTTCCCAGCATCAAGGCTTTCTCAAGTGAATCCTCTATTCTCATTTGATGTCCAAAGTACTTTAGCTTCATCTTTACTATTTGTCCTTCTAAGGAGCAGTCAGGGTTGATTTCTTCTAAGATTTGTTCTCCTTGCTGTCCAGGGGACTCTCAAAACTCTCCTCCAAGACCACATCTCAAAGGCGTCTATTCTTCTGCGCTCAGCCTTCCTGATGGTCCAGCTCTCACAACCATACATCACTACCGGATGCTTTGACTATGTGGACTTTTGTTTGCAAGGTGATGATGTCTTATTAGTAGGAGTAGCTTCAAAACTCTATAATTCATTTTGCAACATTTCCACTGGCCTTCAACTTTGATTTTGGGCTAAGGGAGAGATTTTGTGAGTAGTAAATCTGTGGACGTTTTCCTTTCCCCCCACTTTCAGTGGCAGAAGTCTGACAGACATTTTTCTTTAAGAGACTAATTTTCTCTACTTCTCCTTCTCAACTGCACAGCTGTGAATAATCACATAGTCTTTTCTTTGTAAGATGGAGGCTTAAAGAGAAAGAAAGAAAAAGAAAATCCTGACAGGGCAGTCTAACATTGCTTCTGCCCCCTCCCAAAAAACAACAACAACAATGTACAATCAAATGTATTTCAAAACATTCTTAAAAAGATGAAAGCAATTTTAAAATTGCCCCTGAAGGACATGTTGGCCCAGTGGAAGCCAAAGGAGCTGTATGTTACTATGTTTTCTTAGTGATAGCCGTGTTACTACAGTATTTGGAAATACTGTACTGTATATCAGACAAGACACAAAACAAAAGACTTATCAGACAAGAGAAAATAGCAATTACACTTATATACCAACCCATAGCACTTAGTGCAGTCTCTGGACAGTTCACATATTAATCAGCATTTTGCCCCCAACATGCTGTGCATTCATTTTACCTATTTTGGAAGGACGGAAGGCTGAGTCTACCTTAATCCCTGTCAGGATCAAATTGACAATGTTTTACCACTGCGCCACCAGGGCTATATTAAAAAATAGTGAGGCACCTTAAAGACTCTATCAAATACCTTCTCTTGGTCTACAAATGTAACAGAGATTCTTGTTGTAGTCTGTATTTTTTTCTATTAGTTAAGTGTAAAAATTGCATCTCTACAGTTTCTGTGAAACCCATCTATTCCTCTGCTAGATGGGGTTCTATAACTGGTCCCAATCTCGTTTCTACTATTTTGGCATCCATAAAGGTTTCCCTTGCTCGAAAGCCATTCGTATCTGACTCGGGTTCAGTGCTCATCTCTGTTTCAAAGCCGAAGAGCCAGAGCTGTCTGCTTCTGCAGACGTTTCTTTGGTCATGTGTCAAGCATGACACACGGAACGCTGTTTACCTTCCCACCGAAGTGGTCATTCATCATAAATAGCTCTAAATAAATACAGAAACACAATACAAAATTAAATACAATTCAGCATATCACAAAAATTCCAATACAGCTCAACATCATAATATCAATAATATCAATTACAGTGCAGCCCAGGTGCTCCGACTTCCCCGCGGCCAATGCCGGAACGAGAAAGGAGCTCAAAAAGAGGTGGCGGCGGCGGGATTTCATATACCCGCCTGTGTCTTAGCCACTTGAGCCACTGCAGTCCTTGGTATACATACAAAAAGGACATACAAAATGATATTTGTAGGGAAGTATGTATAGTCAGTCTCCTTCTTTGCCTGCCATTTTTCCTTTACAGTCCCCCATTTCATCCCTTCATGCCTGTTATTTCAACAAATTAAGGTTTGGGAACACATTTCTGTGGATTTACTGTCTAATTTTAGTCCAGTGTGCATCATTTCACATTATTACAGCACCCCCTCCTATCCCCAAATCAGTTGTTTTTTTAGTCTACTTGGCTGAGGAAAGGTGAGCTGATCTGAGTTTATGCCCACAGTGGGGAACTTTTGCCCATTCACATATTTTGAACTAGAATTCCCACATTTCCTTAGCAATGACTATGCTAACTCAGACTGATGAGAGATGGAGTTGAATTACAAAACATCTGGCAGGTAAAATATACCTCATTCCTCTTTTGTGCCCTATGTGTATAAAGTCTTGTGCTATACAGAATTTGGGGAAATTACTTTTTGACTGTTCTGGATGCTATAGTCTAAATTCTGGTATCAGAGTCTTATGCTCCAAGTTACCCATGTCCATTTTGACTGTTTTTGAAAGCCATTCTATCACTTGGAATGTTGTATCAACTTATTTCTGAATAATAAGCCCATCTAACCACCATCATCTAGTAATGACTCCCACTTTATTTCTCTGCAGTGTTGGTTGCCATGGCCAGAAGGGCTTTCAAACTTGTATCGTTTGGCACAGTAGCAGCTGCCACTACTGGGCTCTACCTGTACAACAAGCATCTGGATCCCAATGATTTTGGAGTTATACGAGTAGGCAGAACTATTGCCACAGTAAGTTTTCAACCTTGCAGCTTACAAAGGAAGACATCAAGCCGCTTTATAGTAAACGTTAAGATAATAATAATTTTGTGTCAGAGATTACTCTGGGCTGGAATTGATTTTTGCTGGAGAAACGCCGCTCAGGGGACGTCCAAATGAGGTTCCTTTCATGTCCCCAAGCGCAGCCCTCAGGTAGCGAAACCTGACCTTCCAGTCGCCAGCTCAGTGTCTAAACCCGTGTTGGCGAACCTTAGCACTCCAGATGTTCTTGGACTTCAATTCCCAGAGGCCCAAGCCCCTGTGAATCCACACGAATGGGTTTGCTGCAATTGATCCGGCTGGCACCGCCCTCGTCGTGGACAGGTGTGCTTGCATTGTCTGGATATCTAGGCCACACACATGTTAAGACATAACATGTAGTCATTATGACAGTATGTCACTATAGTGGATTAAGATGTAGTTATGAAGTAAGAGAGAAGCAAAAGACATGGCTAAAGTCATGTTTAGGTTGCTTTTCTTCAAAACTTCAGGCTTATGCAGCTCTCTCTGTAGACATCAGAAAGGCCACTTTCTTCTGAAATTTCTTCCTAGCTTTAAAAAGAGACACCTGGTAAATTGGGTCAAATTCTACTTGCTTGAAATAGAAAATTGAGGACATAACCAAGATATCTACTTCGCAGAAATGTGTTTTGCAGCTCTTGGGAGGACATTGCTTTACATCCTATTTGGTTTTATATAAACTTGCTTGCCACTACTTTTAAAGCTAAATCTGAATTTGTAACTAATATTGAACAAAATCCATTGTCAGAGTTTTTAGTAGAAAGTTGAGTACGTGGTTTGGGCTGTACTGATAGCTTGCTCATTTGAGGATGAATTTCTAAATAGCCAAAAGAAAAACAGAGCACAATGGATTCAGAAAACTTGCAGGTTGAGTGGTCGAAGCAAGAACAATTAGAAAAGAGAATGTGTTATTTACAATTTCTCTCTCTCTCTCTTCATTTATAGACAGCGGTTATTACTTATGATTACCTCACTTCTCTCCGGAGTATTCCACATGGGACTGAAGAGTACAATTATGTAAAGTCACAGGTAAAGGAGTAACAATAGGATATAGAAAAAACAGCTAGAAAAGAAATAGATTTGAGCAAGGTTTGGAAAAACTACTTTTGTGGACTACAGTTCCCAGGTCTCATGTTCCTTGCTCCAGATTCTGGTTTTGGCATGGAGATTCTATTTTGTCAGTTCTCATGGCTGAATAATTACACACTTTGGCTAGTCAAGAATAGCCAGAAGAATAATCAAAACTTTTGATCAGCTAGTGGCCATACTAGTGAGGATAGGTAATAACTGGAAGACAGATTGCAAGGTTGTCTGGTTTAAGAGAATATATTTCTGATTGTTTCCTTGCATGTAATATGGACATTTTTAGAAATGCAATTAGTCACTTTGGGGTGTGTGTGAGTTGTAATTATCAAAATCAGATCTGTTAAGAGGGACTATTTAACTCTCTCTTCCACTGCTGTGATCATGGCAAGTACTGTATCATCTTCTGATGTTGACACATGCTTCGGAAGGAACATTAACAACAGTGAAAGTTTTCCTTTCAACATAATTAAATCTTGGGTGCAAATTTCCCCCCAAGACTGTCATAGGGGAGGAAAGGTGAAATTTCTCTCCTTGTTTTCTAGGATCTTAATTAGTATCAGTCCTCTGCCTCTGTTGCTATTTGTAATTTTACAAACCTATTGCTTGTTAAATGCATATAACATCACGTCTACTTTGTCACCAACACCAAAACTAAGATTCAAGGATTGTGTACAGTAAGTGATTGTTGCCTAAACTACTGAAAGAGTTAATTAAAGTGAAGGCGTTTAAAAAAAAACCCAGGTTACTTACTTGATTACTTGGTTGATCTGTACTTCACACGTATAGTTTGACGCGGCGGATCGAAGCATCGTCTCCCATGAGATTTTAGTAGCCTCTCACCATTGGGAGGTCCAACCGCTATCGTAGCAAGGTCTGATGGTCCACGGGGGACTGAAGCCAGTGTTTTCGATGCTCCTTTAGCCATTTTAAATACGATGACACAGTTAAAGTTTGACTTAAGCTCAGTTTAGAATTATTACTTTTTTGGACTATAGGAAAACGAGTTGCGACCAGCAGAAACCTATTCCTTTATAATTTGGTCAATCAAGGAATCAAGTTCCCAAAAGCCCTTATCCATTATGCTGGGCAGGGTTTCTGAGAACTGCATTCCACAAAAGGAATGTTTCTAAGCTTGGGATTTAAAAAGGCCAATAGATTAGATTGTCTACAATACAACCGAGAGAAGGGTTCTTATTACAAGGTGGAAGGAAATGAAGAAAAAAACCCAATACACTTGACAGCATCAGTAATTGGAAATTCTGATGCTAATGTAAACAGAGATGATAGTTACTTGTTTTCAAGCATGGGGAAATGTGACTGCAGAAAAAGGAAGTCATGCTGACTGTAGTTTGTGGTGTGGACTGGATGTGCATAGAGCAGAACCATTCAGTGGTAAAAGACAACAAAATGGAAAGCAATTAATTTCAAAAATGATTGTCAGGAAGAGCTCAAAACTCTAGTAGTGTTTGGCAGTCTTACTCTTATAATAACCCTCTGCATTAATGTGAATAGTTGCTGCCTTGACTTATTTTTGTCCCAACAAATCAGACTTCCTGCTGTTTTGGTCTATGTTTGTTTTAGCTGCTCCTGCTCCAAAACTTTTGTTAGATGAATGCTGTTATTTATTTATAAATTGCAAAATACCAAACATCTTCTAAGTGCTGCACAGAGATTACAAAAGCTAGGTAGTCCCTGCACATAGGTTCACAATGTAATAGCCATGCACAAGAGGAAAACAATGTGGAGGGAAGAGGAATGCGAGCAAAATTCTTCAAATAATTCCCGAGATAGAAATTTGCTTGTACCATATTTTTGAGATGACCACAACATTTGGCAGATTTCCCGATTTATTTTAACTGCCCTCTAGTTCTGTGTGCTACCTTTGAATGGTATGTTTAGGAACAGTATATTTTCCAAGGAAAATACCGTATATTTTATTTTAGTCTTCCTTTTCTACAGAATAGGACACAGGTTCACCTCTCTTCCCTGTCTGGAAAGATTTCTTTGGTCTCTGTTAATGGAACAGTGTTCAGAACCGTGGGCATTTCCCACATGACCTTTTCCTTCACCTTCCATCCTCAAATCTTTGCTGAAACTGTCAGAATCTCTTCTTGGCAGTCTGAAATACAGAGGTGAAGAACAAAATCTAACGGATCTTCTGGTGCAACTTTGTGAGTCTGCAACTTCCTGAGACTCTATAAAGGATGTCGATGTTTGGGGGGAAAAATATGAAGCCTGATGAGACTAAAAACCTGCTGCTCTAGAATCTTCCTTGGCATCTTTTACCTACGGAACAGTTGATGGTGTATTTCTTTTGTGCTGCAGGCAGATTGTGGTTTGATAGCTGTTGCCAATATCCTATGCAAAGCTCTGTCCCTTGGCCCTGTGTCTCTATAGTCTCATTAACCTCTGTCAGTGAATATCTGATTATTTTTCACTTAATATATGGGGAAGAAGCCCAGTTAATTTCACTTGCTTTCTTCTTCTTTGGCAGTCAAGGTGGTGTGATTCAGCATTTAAATCTTGGCAGCGTGAGTTTGCACACTGTAACTACTGCAAGAAGACTATAGATTATGTTTTCCTTGGAACATATATCCCTAAACCTAAACCAGCCCTATATTGGTAGCGATCATTTTGACTATCTGTTCAATGTTCAGAGCTCTGGTGGCACAGTGGTTAAACTGCCGTACTGCAACCAAAATATTGTGAGTTTGATCCTGACCATGCCTCAAGGTTGACTCAACCTTTCATCCTTCCGAAGTCGGTAAAATGAGTACCCAGCATGTTAGGGGCAAAATGCTAATTAACTAACTAATTAACAGAGAGTGCACTAAGCACTATGGGGCGGTATATAAGTGTGATTGCTTTGCTTTGCTTCTGTGTAAAGAATACAACTACCAAGAATATGTTGAAATTCTCTCTAGTTCTCTTGACAGCCAAGCCTATCATCACTGCTGGGCTTCTTTTACCTGTTACAAATACTTCTTTTTTATCTCTAGCAGTATAACTTCTGATTCTTTGCAGAAGAGATGCATATTCTTACCTCAAAAGTTTACTTCCTCTGTTAATCAAAAATTTCTTCCTGTGAGGAAGCTTTGACTTCCCAAGGTTACTGATACAATTTACTGATTCTCTCACTACCTTGTGCTTTGTTGAAAAAACATGCCTATTCATTTATCTGAATATTCCTTGGCCTATTCTAAGGATGGGGAGTAGTCATATGACATTTGTTTTTGTTTTTACTTCTTCTGCCATATCCGTAACTGGGTATAGGTGATCATCATGATGATCAGCCATGAAGACTGTCTTGAGAATATAATGCAGCGGCTGCAGTGGCCTTTCATTAGCCTTCCACATCGCAGTGTGACACCCGTACCACTGATCCAGTTCTGGTCCTGAGCCCTTTTGGCATGCAAAGTCCTCATCAGCCTCAGGCCAGTATTGATGAAACTGCTGCCCTCTGTCAAGATGGATTCAAGTGGGGTTTAATCCACTTGGAGACCATCAACCTTCCCTGTGGATTTTGGCACCCAAGGCTTTTAGTCTCAGGGTTGTCAGGTTTGTTAACCGCTGCCTGACATTCGGCATTGAGTTGCTGGCAGTATGGTCTACTCTTTTGCCATAGCAGGATAACCTGGCCAGACTACATCTTTTATTCTGACTCCCAGTTCCCAGAATGTTCCAAAAATTCCTCAGACAGAATTCTATCCCACAAACTCCTAACATTGCTCACCAAGAGCACCTATCTTTGAGGCTCCATGGAAGGGGAAGGCAACCTATGGCCTGTGGGCCGCCTCTGGCCCATGGCACCAAATCATCTAGTCCCCCCCGCTGCCACTGCTGGAACTGCCAGAAGCAGTGAAAAGAGCTGTAAATGCATTTACGACAGCCGTAAATGTGTCTGCGGCTGTTATAAATACATTTACGACAGTTGTGGATGCATTTTACAGCAGCATTTACATTCTGGCCCCCTCAACTGTCCGGCCCCCTCAACTGTCTGATGGAGTGTGACCTGGCTCCCGACTTAAAAAGGCTAGGAGCCCCTGCTCCAATACTTTACTCCCTATATAAAAAAGGGTTGTTATAGTTCAGTGATGACCAACCTTGGCACTCCAAGTGTTCTTGGACTTCAATTACCAGAAGCTTAAATCAGCACTCCTGTTGATCAGGGCATATGGGAATTGAAGTCCAAGAACACCTGGAGTGCCAAGGTTGGCCATCACTGTTATAGTGCTTCATGGGAGTTGTAGTCTTTCTACCCTTTAGGCTTTATAGAAGGTATTTCCTTAGGAACAATTCAACAGCTTTACTTTTTTGTACAGGAAGTGAGGCCCAAGACAGCTATGGAGCCTTGGAAGTGGCACATCTTTAGTGAGGAATGTGTAAGGTCTTTCAGATGTTGTTGTCCAGCAATTTCTGATGGCCATAATCAATAGAGATGTTGGAGAAGCGGGTCAACGATGGCTGTGGAAGGATGGAAGGCCGAGTCAACTTTAGTCCCTGGTCAGGATTGAACTCACAACCTTTTGGGTACAGGACAGCAGTTTAACCAGTGCACCACCAGGTCTAAGAAAAGTGAGAGTAGTAGATAAAGGTTTATCAGTGGCAATTGTTCAAGACAGATATCAGAGTCAGAAGCGATATGTTTTTGAATACCAGTCACTGTATAACACAGGTAGCAGAGTGTCATTCTCCCTTCCTTCCTGCACATTGGGTTCACAGTGGCATTTGGTTAGCTACAGTGGGGACCAGGATGCTGGACTAGGTAGTCTTGAGGTCTCCAACAGAACTTTTGTGATTTTTCCTTACCCCTACCTTGATTTCGATTAATCTCTAAAACCATTTAAGCTTCCATCCTTTTTTTGGCTGTAGCTATCAATGCCCCTGCAAAGGGACACATGAAGTGGCTGTTGCTTGCTGGTACATTGCTCATATTTCAGCATCCTTGGCTAGGCAACACAAGCAATTTTTAGTTGCTTTTATTCTTTTATTTTATTTCTACCCAAACTCTTTCTGAAACCTGTCAGAACAGTTCATCTGTTCTTCCTTACTTTTAAATCCTCCAATTTAGAATGCTGTCCATTCTTGAATCAGGACAAGGAAAATATAATGATCTACAGAGGATGATTAAGCACAAAGTAAGATCCACAAAGGAAGCTTATATGGCTGACAGATGCGCTGAGATAGAGGAATACCAAATTAAGCATGATTGTTTTCAATGTACATAAAAAGATCAAGGAAGTTACTGGCAGAAGACAACAGAAGACAGATGCATTGTTAAAGGACAAAGACGTGAATCTTGCGGTGGAAATAAGGAATAAGATCAATATATGGAAAGAATACATAGGTGAACTGTTTAGTGATGAAAGAGGTGAACAGCCTGTCATAAATAGCAATACTAGACCATCAATACTGGAGAGTGAGGATGTAAGAGCTTTGCAAAGATCAAGACAGGAAAGCAAGAGGGCCAGATGACATTCCAGTAGAAATTTAGAAACGTCTGTCTGAAATTAACATCAAAGAACTGACGGACCTTTTAAACACCATTTATGACACAGGGATCCTTCCGAGCAATTGGTCGTTATCAACCTTTGTTATATTGCCAAGCAACCAAATGCAAAGTCCTGTGAGGAGTTGTTGTTCAGTCGCACAGTCAATTCCGACCCTTTGCGACCCTATGGACCATTGTTCTCCAGGCGCCTCTGTCCTCCACCATCCCCCTCAGCACTCCCAGTTCTGTGCCCACTGTGTCTACAATACCATCCAAGCACAGCAAAAAATGGCCAAACGGAGAAAAGGATACAAACACAATGTACCGTTTGAATCATTGTTTCATATTGTTACAAAGGACATAGAGAAGACATTGAAGAGAACATATTTGAATTTGGTTACTATTGTCAAGATTACAAAAGGAACTTGAAGACTTTTTGTGCAGAGAAGTATCTGAGTTTGGTTTCTGTTTGATGACATTACAAGTTAATATACAAGAGTTTGCAAAATAAAAATAACATTAAGAATACAAAGACCTTATAAGAAGATTCGTTTATTATTATCTTTATCATTTTTGGGCATACACAAACGGTACATTGTGTTTGTATACAATACCATCCAGCCATCTCATCCTTGGCCTCCCTCTTCTTCTTTTGCCCTCCACCTTTCCCAACATCAAGGCCTTCTCAAGTGAATCCTCCCTTCTCATTTGATGTCCAAAGTACTTTAGCTTCGTCTTTACTATTTGACCTTCCAATGAGCAGTCAGGGTTGATTTCTTCTAAGATTGACCTATTTGTTCTCTTCGCTGTCCAGGGTACTCTCAATACTCTCCTCCAACACCACATTTCAAAGGCATTTATTCTTCTGCGTTCAGCTTTCCTAATTGTCCAGCTCTCGCATCCGTACATTACCACTGGGAATACCATTGTTTTGACTATTCTAATTTTTGTTTGCAATGTGATGTCTCTGCTTTTCACTATGTTCCCCAGGTTTCTCATGGCTTGTATCCCAAGAATCAGTCACCTTTTTATTTCATGGCTGCAATCCCCATCTGCAGTGATCTTTGATCCTAAGAATGTAAAATCTGTCACTGCTTCTACTTCTTCCCCATCTATTTTCCAGGGACTGATCGGACCTGTTGCCATTATCTTGGTTTTCTTGATGTTGAGTCTCAACCTGTCCAACCAGAGCGGACCGGAGGGGCTCTCTAATGGTGCCATCAGTTAGGGGTGCACATCTGTCCAGCACCCAAAGGAGGGCCTTCTCCGTGTCCGCACCAACTCTCTGGAATCTCCTGCCAACAGATCTAAGACTTCAAAGAGAATTGCTGCCCTTCAGGAAAGGATTGAAGACCTGGCTGATTGGGAACACGGTCCCCGCCTGCTGGCTTATGTAAACAATTAAGAACTCTCTCTTCTTCTTCTTTTTATAGTGGGTGGGATGGGTGGGTGGGATATGGGTTTTTTAAAGTGGGTGGGATATGGGGCTATTAAAGTGTTTTATGTGTTTTTAGAACTTGTTGTAATGCCACCCTGAGTCGGGTTCTGCCTGAGTGGGCGGCATATATAAATATGACTATTAAATTAAATTAAAATTAAATTAAAGCCAGCTTTTGCACTCTACTCATTCAGTCCAATCAAGAGATTTTTTAGTTCTCCTTCGTATAGTTTGTGAATCCCCACTATTGGGTTATGCCCCTGCGCAGAACGCTGATCGGAGGCTTAAAAAGCTATTGGTCAAAAGTTTTGGCGGTAAGACCGGCCACCCTGAGGCGCCAGTCCGCCATTTTACCTTAGTTCTCTTCTTTCCGCCTTAGCAGCAGGACGATCGTTGAGAGCTTCCTCAATTTTTTCGTCTTTTCTGAGGGAAAGTCTTTGACGAACTTTAACAATTTTTTCGGCGATCTTGTCCTTTGGGCAGGATTGCCACCCTGGTGCTGTTTCTTCCTTCTGGTGGACTCAGTTACCTACTCGCTCCGGTCACCGTTTCCCCCCTCAAGGGGGTGGCGGCTGGTCTGCCCTTCGGGGTGTTCGCCTTCTCGAACCTTCCGTCGGAAGAATTTTTTGATGGCTGCAGCCTTCAAGCAGTGTTCTGCTTGCCTCAAGAAGTTCCCTGCCTCTGTCTTTTTTGCCTGGGAGAATCGCACCAGAGCCAATCCTGCGCTGGACTGAATGAGTAGAGTGCAAAAGCTGGCTTTAATTTAATTTTAATTTAATTTAATAGTCATATTTATATATGCCGCCCACTCAGGCAGAACCCGACTCAGGGTGGCATTACAACAAGTTCTAAAAACACATAAAACACTTTAATAGCCCCATATCCCACCCACTTTAAAAAACCCATATCCCACCCACCCATCCCACCCACTATAAAATTCTTTGCTTCAGTATTCTTTGCTTCAGTATTCACTTTGCTTCAGTATTCACTGAAGAATTCTTTGCTTCAGTATTCACTGAAGAAGATAGAGACCACATGCCCAAAACAGAACCTATCTTCGTAGGGAGGGAAACCGAAGAATTAAGCAAGATAGAAATAACCAGGGAGGAGGTCCTTGCATGTCTTGTTAAGCTAAACACTAACAAATCCCCAGGACCAGATGGCATCCATCCACGAGTTCTCAGGGAACTTAAAGATGAAATTGCTGATATCCTAGCCAAAATATATAATCTTTCCCTCAAATCAGGCTTTGTGCCTGATGACTGGAAGGTAGCGAATGTAACACCAATTTTCAAAAAAGGATCCAGGGGTGATCCAGGAAATTACCGACCTGTCAGTTTGACATGTGTCCCAGGTAAAGTGATGGAAACCATCCTAAAAGATAGAATTAATAGGCACATAGAAGAGAAGGCGCTGCTAAAGGAGAGCCAACATGGCTTTTGCAAGGGCAAATCATGCCTCACTAATCTGTTGGAATTTTTTGAGAGTGTCAACAAGCATGTGGATAAGGGGGATCCAGTTGACATTGTTTATCTGGACTTTCAGAAGGCTTTTGACAAGGTCCCACACCAAAGGCTCTTGAATAAACTTACCAGTCATGGAATAAAGGGACAGGTCTTGTCCTGGATCAGCAACTGGCTAAGGGACAGGAAACAGAGGGTAGCACTAAATGGACACTTCTCCAAGTGGAGGGAAGTAAAGAGTGGGGTCCCCCAAGGTTCAGTACTGGGACCCCTGCTTTTCAACCTCTTCATAAATGATCTAGAGGTAGGAGTAAAAAGCAAGGTAGCCAAATTTGCTGACGACACTAAATTATACAGGGTAGTGAAAACTGTGAGAGATTGTGAGGAGCTCCAGAGGGATCTCTTGACACTGGGGGAGTGGGCAAAACAGTGGCAAATGAGCTTCAACATTAGTAAGTGCAGAGTGATGCATGTTGGGGCAAAGAACCCCAATTACATTTATAAACTGATGGGGTCTGAACTCTCTGCGACAAACCAGGAAAGGGACCTTGGTGTCCTGGTGGACAGCTCAATGAAGGTGTCAACCCAGTGTGCCTCAGCAGTGAAAAAAGCAAACTCAATGTTAGGGATCATTAGGAAGGGTATAGAAAATAAGTCAGCAAGTGTTATTTTGCCTCTTTATAAATCTATGGTGAGGCCCCATCTGGAATACTGTGTACAGTTCTGGTCGCCATACCTCCAGAAGGATATTATGGAGTTGGAGAAAGTACAGAGGAGGGCAACCAGAATGATTAGGGGACTGGAACACCTTCCTTACCATCTGAGGCTGCAAAGGTTGGGCCTTTTCACTCTTGAACGACGGCGTCTAAGAGGTGACCTGATTGAAGTTTATAAAATCATGCACGGTTTGGACAAAGTAGATAAGGAAAAACTGTTTTCCCTATCGCACAACACTAGAACTAGGGGACACTCGATGAAACTTTTGGGTACTAGTTCTCAAACAAATAAGAGAAAGTACTTTTTCACCCAGAGGATTACTGGTCTATGGAACTCCCTGCCAGAAGAAGTGGTGACAGCTGTCAGTCTTGACAGCTTTAAGAAAGGATTAGACAAGTTCATGGAGGACAAGGGTATCAATGGCTATAATTATGGATACTTAAGGACGACCTCTGGGTTGGAGAGATAGGCAGAATATCTCTCAATGCCATTCCAGGGAATCCTAAGAAGGTGAAGGCACCTCCTTGGGAATACCCTGAAGGAAATGGTGAGCCACTGTGTGAGACAGAATGCTGGACTGGATGGGCTGTGGCCTGTTCCAGCAAGGCTGTTCTTATGTTCACTGTAAGAACTTTACATGACTTGCAGTTCAGAACCGGAGCAACCAGTTGAAAGCGCACCTTATGGAGCTCGCTTTGGCTCCCGCCGCGGCTGCTTCCACCTCCGCCGGTGCCTCTCAGCCCTCTCGGCCTCTGCCGCTACCTCCTTCTTCTTCCACTCTCTCCATCAGAAAGAAGAAAAAGAAGGATAAAAATGGGGAGAAGAAGAAGAAACATAGGTCGGAGGAAAGGCGATCACTCCCACCTACGCCTCGCCCTCCTATCTCTCCGGGGCCCTCGCCTCCCTTTTCGATCGCGAGATGTCCTTCACCTGGATCCTCGATGTGGGGCGGACGGTCCTCTTTGGGATCTCCTGCAAAAGGTCGCAGGGCTGGGGCTCCAGCTCACCCACTGCAGGTACTCTCTTCTCTGCCTCTCTTCTCCCCATGAGGCAGGCATCTGTCTCCCCGAGGCCTAGGACTCCAACAATAGACGAACTGGCAACCACCATTCCGGCCACCGTTTTGTCTCCGATCATTCCGACCACCGTTTCGCCGGCCACCGTTTCGTCCCAACCATCGGCGGTGGATGCGTCCCAGGTGGAATTCTTCAAAGGGATGTTCGAGGCAATGGCGAAATCGTTCGCCCAACAGTTCAAGGCCTCCATGCCTGCGGCCTCTGCGGCTCCGGTGCCGACCACCGCAAGCCCGAGGGATGTTGGTCTTGCTGTCGCTCCGCCGACCTCTTGAGGGTCGAGCGTTCGCTCCGCTGGCCCACCCATATCGTCTTGGTGTGGTCCAGACGTCAATGCGGTGAGCTCCCAGCCCGTCGACCCGCCCAGGCCGTACTGGCGCGGTCCCGACATGGATACCAGGATTCTTCCCTCGTCCTCCGATGATTCCAGCGCGTCTTCGGAGGAGGACAAGGGAGACGTCGATGCCGACAAGACGCCGGACCAGGCTATCGGCGCGATTGACCCACCGCGTGGTGAGAATCAACGCTCCCTCACGGCGATGCTCACTCGTTTGGGGACTGCTCTTAATCTGAAGGTGGACCAACTGCCACTGGAGGGCGAGGACCAAATGACCGCCAAACTGGACAAAAAGGCGATTTGACCGGTCCACATCACCATGCTTCCTTCCATGTTGACGTCAGCGAAGGCAACATGGAAGAAGCCGGTGTCGTCGCACTCCGTTTCGTCCAGACTCGATGGAATGTATAGGGTCTTGGACGAGAACGTTGAGTTTCTCCAGGCGCACCCTTTGCCGAATTCGTTGGTGGTCAAGGCCTTCCAGCATAAAATGGCCGTCAGCGGTTTTCCGGTACCTTCGACTCCGGAAGGGAAGAAACTGGACGCGGTGGGCCATAAGTTTTACGCCACCGGTTCCCTCTTCCTGCGAGCCGCTAATTACTCAGCAGCCATGGGCCTCTATCAGTCCCACCTCTGGGAGCAAGTAAAGATCCTTGCTGCTAAACTGCCTGCCGATGCCCAGAAAGGATTCGACGTGCTGGCTGCAGAAGGGGACTTTCTGGCAGAGCAGCAGATGCGGACGGCCAGGCACATTAACGATTACGCGGCCAAGGACATGTCTTCTGCCATTCTGCACCGTCGCCATGCTTGGCTCAGGGGCACCTCTCTCGATGATGCCACGAAGAAGCTCATCGAAGAGTTTCCGTTTGATGGGCAAGGCCTGTTCGGACAAGACACCGATAAGGTGCTTAACGAACTGCGGCAGACTAATTCGACGGCTAAGTTCCTGGGGCTCACCACGCCGGCTCAGCCTGCCAAGCCGCGATTCCAACCCTTTACGCATCGGTATCGGGGGAACCCACAGCAACAGGGCGGCTCGACTGACCAGCCCAGGCCCAGTTTCTACAAGCCTCGCTATCAACCTTACGGACAGGGCAAGCGGTCCGATGCAAAATCCAAGTCCCGGGTTTGAAACTACGAAGGCCAAGTGTCTCTCGCTCCACCTCCCATACCTCCCCCTCCGGAACTTCCTCCAAGTGTGGTCAGGCATCACGGACGACCGGTGGGTCTTGAAGATCTTGTCCGCTGGTTACGCCATCAAGTTCGTGAGAGTGCCTTGGGTAGGAAGACACCGTTTCACCACCTCGTCCCCCCATTTGGAGGAAGAAATATCAACTCTTCTGTCCAAGGAAGCCATCGAGCGGGTAACACCGACCGATTGGGACAACGGTTTCTACTCGAGGTACTTCGTGGTTCAGAAGAAGGACGGAGGACTTCACCCAATTCTGGACCTGCGCCGCCTGAACAAGTGCATCCACACCAGGAAGTTTCGGATGGTGACCCTACAGACCGTCCTCCCCCTCATCAACAAAGGGGAATGGTTCACAGTGCTAGACCTCAAGGATGCTTACTTCCATGTCAACATCCTCGAGGAGCACAGACGGTTCCTCCGGTTCCGAATCGGGAACTCTGTGTACCAGTACCGGTGCCTACCGTTCGGTCTGGCTACAGCACCGAGAGTCTTCACCAAGTGCATGGCTCCGGTGGCTGCCTTCCTCCGTCAGAAGGGGATCAGGGTCTTCCCGTACATCGACGACTGGCTGATTGTCTCCCCCACCAGCTCGTCATCCATTCGGGACACACAGTTCACAGTTCACCTCACGGAGAGTCTTGGCCTAAGAATCAACTTCGCCAAATCAAAGTTGATTCCTTCTCAGCGCATCGAGTACATTGGAGCGGTACTCGACTCGCTAGTTACCAGAGCTTTCACCCCCCAGAAACGCTTACTGGACATTGCACAAGGGGTAAGCGAATTCAGGAACAAACCATTTATCAGGGCGAAAAAGGCACAGAGACTTCTAGGCCTCATGGCCTCAACAATGGCGGTAATTCCTCATGCCAAGTTAAAGTTCCGGTCCCTGCAGTCATGGCTCCTCCACGAATTCGACTCGCTCAGGGAGAGCCAGTCCAAACGGCTGACTCCGTCTCCAGAGCTGCTGGACCAGCTACTGTGGTGGACGATGCCACTCAATGTGGCCACGGGGAAGAGTTTTTACCCCCACAACTTTCGTTGCAGGTTTTGACCGACGCAAGCAACCTTGGCTGGGGGGCTGCCTGCGGGACTCTAATGGTCAACAACGTTTGGTCGCCTCACAAGATGGTGCACCATATCAAGTATTTGGAACTGCTGGCCATTTGGAAGGCCCTACGTTCCTTCGAGGCCCTACTCACCGGCAATGTGGTTCAAGTGGCCTCGGACAATACCATAGCGGTGGCATACCTGAACAAGCAGGGAGGGACAAGGTCCACCATCCTACTTTACCTTGCGGTGCAACTCTGGGAGTGGTGCCTGGAAAGACACATCTTTCCGATTGGAGTACACATTCAGGGCAAGCTGAATGTTTTGGCCGACCACCTCAGCCGTCTCACCTCGACGACCCATGAATGGGAGCTGGACGACGAGGTATTTTGGTCCCTTTGCGGGGCCTGGGGGACTCCGAGCATTGACCTCTTTGCGTTGGAGTCCAACAGGAAATGCCACAGGTACTGTTCCAGGGGAGGCATCGGACTGAACTCCGAGGGCGATGCCTTCATGAAACGGTGGGATCAGGACTACCTCTACGCCTTTCCCCCGTTTCCCCTGGTCCAGAAGGTCCTCACCAGGATGTACCAACACCGGACCAACGCAATTCTCGTGACTCCAGCATGGCCTCGCCAGCCCTGGTTTCCGCTACTGTTACACATGTCGTCACAGTATCGCACGCTGCCGGAATCACCAACGCTTCTCCAAATGGAGCACGGCCAGCTCCACCATTCGGATCTACCCAGCCTCCACCTCACCGCATGGAGGATAACCCCAGACTGTCCAGGATCTTGGAGCTAGCACGGCGCCCTTCCACAAGGAAGTCTTATGCTTCCAAATACAGGCGCTTTTGTGCTTTCCTGGCATCCCAGCAGACGTCCCTTCCACAGGTGGGACTACAGGACATCATGGCCTACCTCCTCCATTTGGCGGAGTCTGGCCTTAGTATTACCTCCATCCGGGTCCATCTCACAACAGTGGTGGCTCACTCTCCAGCTGGTTCGCCTGCTTCTGGTGCCTTTCGCGACCATACGGTAAAGCGTTTCCTCAAGGGGTTGCGGAACGCCTTCCCACCGGTCAGGACTCCAACAGCACAATGGTCCTTGTCTGCCGTTCTCAACGCGCTCACCAGGATTCCTTTCGAGCCTATGGCTACCGCGTATGTTCGCCTCCTCACGTGGAAGACGGCATTTCTGGTGGCTATCACGTCTGCTCAACGAGCTGGTGAACTGGTTGCTCTGCGGGCAGACGCACCGTTTCTTCAGTTTTTCAATGACCGCGTGGTGCTCCACACGGATATCACCTTCCTTCCTAAGGTAGTCTCCCAGTTTCATATGGCACAGACTATCTCGCTGCCAACCTTCTTCCAGAACCCCACCAACGCCCAAGAAAAGACTTGGCACATGCTGGATGTGAAACGAGCTTTATTGTTTTATACCAGCAGGACAAGGGAGTTCAGGAAGTCACAGCTCCTCTTTGTGGCTTATGGAGGAAAGTCCAAGGGTGAACCCATCTCTGCCCAGAGGTTCTCCAAATGGATCACGTCTACCATCTACCTGGCCTACGAGTCGGCCTCACTGCCACCTCCGCCGCATGTCAGGGCGCATTCTACGAGAGCGGTTGCCACATCCACTGCCTTTTTGGAGAGCACACCGCTTGAGGACATATGTAAGGCTGCCACCTGGTCCAGACCTTCTAGATTTGTCCAACATTACAGGGTGGACACCAGAGCCACTGCGGACGCCAGACTTGGTCATGTCGTCCTCACCAGGGGGCTCTGGGCTCATCGCCCTTGACAGTTCACTCTACCTGTCCATCATACTCATCGTGGGATCATCTCATCCGACTGCCCACCGACCAAGTGAATGTGAGCTTGCTAATCTCCCAATAGTGGGGATTCACAAACTATACAAAGGAGAAAGTTCGGTTTCACTTACCAGTGATAACTTTCGTTCTTCGAGTATATAGTTTGTGAATACACACTACCCACCCTGCCTCCCCTCTTGAGCTGCACGGATGAGATCAATTGGTTTATCCTGTGCTTGGCTTAAGTATGGAACTGAGGTAAAATGGTGGACTGGTGCCTCAGGGTGGGCGGTACGGTGGGCGGTCTTACCGCCAAAACTTTTGACCAATAGCTTTTTAAGCC
Organism: Bradypodion pumilum; assembly: GCA_035047305.1. Classification (NCBI taxonomy): domain Eukaryota; kingdom Metazoa; phylum Chordata; class Lepidosauria; order Squamata; family Chamaeleonidae; genus Bradypodion; species Bradypodion pumilum. The sequence goes on from JAWDJD010000001.1 coordinate 485,359,965, forward strand.
TCCAATCAGCGTTCTGCGCAGGCGCATAACCCAATAGTGTGTATTCACAAACTATATACTCGAAGAACAAAAGTTATCACTGGTAAGTGAAACCGAACTGTCTTCCTCACTTTCTGCCATTAGGGTGGTGTCGTCTGCATTTCTCAGATTGTTGATGTTTCTCCCAGCAATTTTAATCCCATATTTTGATTCCTCCATCCCTGCATTGTGCATTATGTGCTCTGTGTATACGTTGAATAAGCAGGGTGACAAAATGCAACCTTGTCTTACTCCTTTTCCTATTCCAAACCACTCTGTCATTCCGTGTTCTGTCCTAACTGTTGCTTCTTGGTTCATGTACAGATTTCTCAGGAGGCATATGAGGTGCTCTGGTATTTCCATCTCTTTAATTACTTGCCACATCTTGTTGTGGTCCACACAGTCAAATGCTTTAGTGTAGTCAATAAAACAAAAGTAAACTTGTTTCTGGTATTCCTTTGTTTTCTCCATGATCCAGCATATGTTGGCAATGCAGTCTCTAGTCCCCCTGCCTTTTCTGAAACCAGCCTGCACCTCTGGGAATTCTCTCTCCACATGCTGCTGAAGTCTATCCTGTATTATCTTGAGCATCACCTTGCTGGCGTGTGGGATGAGTGCAATTGTTCGGTAATTTGAACATTCTTTGGCATTGCCCTTTTTTGGGATTGGGACGTATACTGATCTTTTCCAATCCTGTGGCCCCTGTTTTGTTTTCCAAATCTGCTGGCATATTGAATGCAGTAATTTGACGCTACCATCTTTTAGAGCTTTGAAAAATTCCACTGGGATACCATCATCTCCACTAGCTTTGTTGTTTGCAGTGCTCTTTAGAGCCTTTATGACTTCACTCTCCAGGATGTCTGGCCCATGTTCAATTTTTCATCATTGTGATTATCAGGAGTGTTGAGGTCCTTTTTGTAGAGTTCCTCTTTATACTCTTTCCATCTTTTCTTAATCTCTTCTGCATCAGCTAGCTCTTTTCCGTCTTTGTCCCTTATCATGGTCATTTTTGCTTTAAATGTTCCATTGATTTCCCTGATTTTTTAAAAAAGATTTCTAGTTCTGCCTCTTTTGTTGTTTTCCATTTCTTTGCACTGTTCTTTTAGGTAGTTTTCCTTATCTCTCCTTGCTTTTCTTTGAAATTCTGTGTTCAAATGATTGTATTGTTTCCTTTCTCTTTTGACTTTTGCATTCCTTCTTTCCTCTGCTATTTTAAGAGCCTCATCAGACAACCACTTTGCTTTCTTACGCTTCTTTTCTTTTGGTATGGCTGCTTCCTGCATGATGTCCCTCATCTCTGTCCATAATTCTTCTGGCACTCTGTCTATCGAGTCTAGGCCATGATATCTGTTCATCACCTCCACCGTGTATTCTTTAGGGATGCTGTCTAGGTGATTTCTGTCTGGTCTCCTTGTTTTCTCTATTTTCTTTAGTCTTAAGTCTGAATTTTGCGATCAGTAGGTTGTGATCTGAGCCACAGTCTGCTCCAGGTCTTGTTTTTGCTGACTGTATGGAGGTTTTCCATCTTTGGCTGCAGAGTATGTAGTCAATTTGGTGTCGGTGTTGGCCATCTGGTGATGTCCATGTGTAAAGTCGCCTCTTGTGTTGCTGGAAGAGAGTGTTTGCTATGACCAGTGTGTTCTCTTGGCAGAACTTTATCACTCTTTGCCCTGCTTCATTCTATACTCCAAGACCAAACTTGCCTGTTATTCCCTCCACTTTTTGATTTCCTACTTTGGCATTCCAGTCTCCTAATATAATTTGGACATCATTTCTTGGCGTCTGTTCTATGAGGTATTCTAGGTCCTCATATAACTGATCCACTGTGGCTTCATCTGCACCAGTGGTTGGTGCTTATATTTGGATCACAGTGACATTGAAACGTTTGCCTTGAATTCTGACTGACATCATTCTGTCATTTTTGAGGTTATATCCCATTACTACTTTTCTCACTCTTTTATTGACAATTATGGCTACTCCATTTCTTCTAAGGTTTTCTTGTCCACAATAGTAGATATGATGGTTTCCAGAGCTGAATTCACACATCCCTGTCCATTTTAGCTCACTGATGCCTAAGATGTCAATGCTTATTCTTTCCATCACATTTTTTACCACTTCCAGTTTACCTTGGTTCATTGATCTCACATTCCATGTCCCTATGCAGTATTGTTCCTTGCAACACCCTCCCCCTTTCCTGTCCCTCCCCTTCCTCCACTCTGTGGTGCTATGCATCCTGTATCATCTAGCCTGCTCCTTTGTTTTGCCTTTTGTTTTGGTCAATAGGGTTCTCTTGGCAAGCTTTATGGCGTGGTTTGACGGTTTCTACGCCATTTTTCTCCCCTCATACACTTTATCACAATTTTAAAAGTTTAGAACATTTTAAACAACATATTATCATGCATGTTATCACACTTTAAAACACAGTCTCTATGTGAGTTGCTATATTAAGTCAGTATAAAGTCTTTATGTGAGTTACTATATTAAGTCATCTACATTTCTGCATATCAGCTACTTATCCTTTGCATGGGGCTCTGAGTCTCGCCTCCTGGTTTTCCTCTGCCTTCTTCCCTTCTGCCAATTGGTCCTCTCCTTCGGCGTTCGGTTGGTACCTGGAGCTTTACCTTTAGCTTTTGTGAAACAAGTCCAATTCATCCGACACTTCTCTCTGCAGAATGCCACGAAGTTCCCCATCAAGCAGCACTGAGGGTTCTTCTACCTGGAGATTGATGACGCTCAGAAAGTGCGCATTCTCATTGAAGGATCTGCATCCTGATACGGAGTCAGGGCTCAGGAGAACCAGGGCTCTGCCTCGTAACCCCTCCCGACCCCCAAGGAAGAGACCCAAAGGCTTCTTCTTTTATGAGGCACCCAGGAGCAGAAGAGCTTTCGCCCCACCTCGACCTCCGTGTCTTTGTGGGGCAGCAGCAGCAGCAGCAACCATGGGCTTCGCATTGGGGAGGATGATGAGAATGATGATGGTAGTGACGATGGTGGTGTCGATCCGAGGAATAGAAGGGGGAAGTACAGAATGATTAGACTCATGAGTCATCCTCTTAAGGTCTTTTTAAATATATTCCATAGTAGAATTTATAAGAAATGTGAAGAAAGAACAGGTGAGATGCAATTTGGTTTCTGGAATTCTATGGGCACCAGAGAGGCATTGTTTACGATGCAGGTCCTCATACAAAGATGTAGAGTCATGAGATATGATGTACATGGATGTTTTATATATTATGCAAAAGTCTTTGACAGATTCCAGCATGAGAAGATGATCAAAGCACTGAAGAAAATAGGTATAGATGATAAAGATCTCAGAATACCAACCAAAGATACCAACTTTTATTGGAATCTGACAGGTCAGAGTTGAAGAGCAGCTGACAGAGCAGGTTCAAATTCGCAGAGGTGTGCGACAAGACTGTGTGTTGTCCTTGACACTGTTTAATATATATTCAGAGAACATTTTTTCAGAAGCACTATCAGATTTAAACATGGGCATTAAAATTAACGGGGAATACCTGAATAACATTTGATATGTTGATGACACAGTGTTGTTGGCCAGGCCACAAACTGTGCAAATCTTCAGTTGATGCTGGATCGAGGTATAGCTTCAAGCACAGAATATGGCTTGGATCTCAACACCAAGAAGACTAAATATCTTGTTATAAGCCAAACACCAACTCAAGGCAAGAGGATTTTTATGCCAATTCCTCCAAAATGTGTGGGGTGTGAGGTGTGTGTGTGTGTGAGTTGTGTGTGTTTGTGTGTGTAAACGTTGAGGATCCTCAGCAATTCTTGAGATCTGAATTTAAACCATGGGGTGGGGGGATCAAATGCAAGTTGTGGGCCACATATTTTGCATGCCTGCTGTAACAAGAGGTTGCTATTGTCTCATTAGAGTTATATCTCACCCTTTCCCCACGTAAAGAGGAAACAACATTTAGGGATTCACTGTGGTTTTCCATCCAGAAAACTAACCATGTGCAGTCCTGCCTGGCATCAACATGCTTGATTGTCCCACATGTCTTCAGGCTGTGTTTGAGACATTTTCCTACAAACATTTCTTTAGAAAAACCTGTTGACAGCATACTATTCTTTAGATTGAAGTATGCAGTAGCTTGTAAAATTAACTGAACGTGTGTTGCTCGTTTATTTTTCTTACTCTTGGGCAGATATTGGTTGTGGCATACATTTTGATTGTATAAATTAGTCAGGTCTTTTTGTTGAGGACAATGTGGTCAGTTTCCACATGATCTCTAGTAGGGCCTGTTTCAAAGGGAATAAATGATACTTTAGCTAGCCAGCATCTTGCTCTTCACTGCCTTATATCATGCTACTACAACACAATTTTTAAATAATCTCAATTTAATTCTGAGGATAGGATTAGGCTGGATATCCTTCACTAACAAGAATGTTTATTACTGATTTGTAATCTGAATGTGATTTTACTTCCTTCACTTTACTCAGCTGGGTTTTATATGTATTCCCACTTGTTATCTCCAGGTGGGGCTATTCCTTTGTTATTGGATCAAAGCTAAGACTAATTGATTTATCTCACTAAAGCGCTTCAGTTCTTTTTGAGACAATTATAAACAAAAACAGTTTCTCTCCTTGCACCAGTTTATAGCTGTTCTTACATTACTTCTGTTTTAGTTTCAATACTACCATATCATACATTCATGCATTACGTTGGGTGGGAAAGTATGTGTTGTGATATAGTTTTCCTGTGAAGAACAAACGTGCTTGTGAAAAATTTCTCTCTATGAGAGTGGGGACTGGAATTCTCAAGAGGGTTCAGGAAATATAGTACAATATATATTCCAGGAAGGGAAGCCTGGTTATAATGGGGGACTTCAATTACCCTCACATAGACTGGGTGAACTGTTGTTCAGCACATGATAAAGAGATAAAGTTCCTAGATATGCTCAATGAGTGTTCCCTGGGACAGATGGTTGAAGACCCAACTAGAGGTACAAGAATCCTTGACTTGATCCTGAGTAATACTCAGGATCTGGTGCAAGATGTTAATGTGACTGATCCAATAGGGAACAGTGACCACAACTCAATTATGTTTAACTTGATCATAGACCGCAAGTCACTGATAAAATCTAACACAGAGACCTTAAATTTTCAAAAAGGAAATTTCCCAAAGATGAGGAAACTAGTAAAAAAGAAACTGAAAGGGAAAATTGAGAGAGTCCAAACACTCCAAGTGGCATGGAGGCTGTTTACAAAAACAATAACAGAGGCCCAATTGGAATGCATACCCAAAAGGAAAAAGGGCACTGCCAGGTCCAAGAGGACTCCAATGTGGCTTACAGGAGCGGTTCGGGAAGTGATCAAGAGCAAGAAAAGCTCATTTAGAAGATGGAAGGCTTGTCCAAATGAGGACAGCAGGCAGAAACATAAATTCTGGCAGAACAAATGCAAGGCAACAATCAGGAAAGCAAAGCAAGGCTTTGAGGAGCGTATAGCTAAAAATACTCAGAGAAATAACAAAGACTTCTTTAAGTACATTAGAAGTAAGAACCCAACTAGGAAGGCCATTGGACCATTAGATGACAATGGAAGGCAAGGGGTTATTAAAGAGGAAACAGAGATTGCAGAGAGACTCAATGAATTCTTTGCTTCAGTATTCACTGAAGAAGATAGAGACCACATGCCCAAAACAGAACCTATCTTCGTAGGGAGGGAAACCGAAGAATTAAGCAAGATAGAAATAACCAGGGAGGAGGTCCTTGCATGTCTTGTTAAGCTAAACACTAACAAATCCCCAGGACCAGATGGCATCCATCCACGAGTTCTCAGGGAACTTAAAGATGAAATTGCTGATATCCTAGCCAAAATATATAATCTTTCTCTCAAATCAGGCTTTGTGCCTGATGACTGGAAGGTAGCGAATGTAACACCAATTTTCAAAAAAGGATCCAGGGGTGATCCAGGAAATTACCGGCCTGTCAGTTTGACATGTGTCCCAGGTAAAGTGATGGAAACCATCCTAAAAGATAGAATTAATAGGTACATAGAAGAGGAGGCGCTGCTAAAGGAGAGACACTTCTCCAAGTGGAGGGAAGTAAAGAGTGGGGTCCCCCAAGGTTCAGTACTGGGACCCCTGCTTTTCAACCTCTTCATAAATGATCTAGAGGTAGGAGTAAAAAGCAAGGTAGCCAAATTTGCTGACGACACTAAATTATACAGGGTAGTGAAAACTGTGAGAGATTGTGAAGAGCTCCAGAGGGATCTCTTGACACTGGGGGAGTGGGCAAAACAGTGGCAAATGAGCTTCAACATCAGTAAGTGCAGAGTGATGCATGTTGGGGCAAAAAAACCCAATTACATTTATAAACTGATGGGGTCTGAACTCTCTGCGACAAACCAGGAAAGGGACCTTGGTGTCCTGGTGGACAGCTCAATGAAGGTGTCAACCCAGTGTGCCTCAGCAGTGAAAAAAGCAAACTCAATGTTAGGGATCATTAGGAAGGGTATAGAAAATAAGTCAGCAAGTGTCATTTTGCCTCTTTATAAATCTATGGTGAGGCCCCATCTGGAATACTGTGTACAGTTCTGGTCGCCATACCTCCAGAAGGATATTAAGGAGTTGGAGAAAGTACAGAGGAGGGCAACCAGAATGATTAGGGGACTGGAACACCTTCCTTACCATCTGAGGCTGCAACGGTTGGGCCTTTTCACTCTTGAACGACGGCGTCTAAGAGGTGACCTGATTGAAGTTTATAAAATCATGCACGGTGTGGACAAAGTGGATAAGGAAAAACTGTTTTCCCTATCGCACAACACTAGAACTAGGGGACACTCCATGAAACTTTTGGGTACTAGTTCGCAAACAAATAAGAGAAAGTACTTTTTCACCCAGAGCATTACTGGTCTATGGAACTCCCTGCCAGAAGAAGTGGTGACAGCTGTCAGTCTTGACAGCTTTAAGAAAGGATTAGACAAGTTCATGGAGGACAAGGCTATCAATGGCTATAATTATGGCTACCTAAGGACAACCTCCGGGTTGGAGAGATAGGCAGGATATCTCTCAATGCCATTTCCAGGGAATCCTAAGCAGGTGAAGGCATCTCCTTGGGAATACCCTGAAGGAAATGGTGAGCCACTGTGTGAGACAGAATGCTGGACTGGATGGGCTGTGGCCTGTTCCAGCAAGGCTGTTCTTATGTTCTTATGTTCTTATGTTCTTATGTAGAAATTTACTCAAAACTTTATTTGCAGTGCCTTTCTTAGCTTTTATGCTTATCTCTATTATACACATCCCGCACTTCCTACTGCTTTTAAATGTTGCGTCAATAGGCTGATTGGAGCCCCATTTAATTTCCTTGGGGAATGCACTTGTTCATTATAGGAGGGTCATTTATTCCTACCCATCCTTTTGTCTTGTTTAAACTAAGGCTACAGGTCTGAAGAAAGGAGACTCTATCTGTGAAGGCTTTGCAAATGAGCCAGATCCTGCATTACTCTGAATTGTGGCTTGTGTAATGAAGGCTCACAAGTAGATGAGTCTAAATTTGTCAGATCTTCTAAGCAAAGAAATGAAATAAAACAAAGTAAATACTGTAAAAGGAATGTGGATATATTTATTTAAATGTATTTGTACATGCAGAGTAGGTTCTTGGCCTGGGAAATCACTGGATGAACTCAATATGAGACTGAAGGAAGGAGAAGTAGAATAAAGCAGGGATGATTTCCCTCTAGCTTGGTGTAACAAGGTTAGAGCTGTGTCTAAATTTAAACTCCACTTAAATTTAATTTCCAGTTTTGCTATTTCAGGAATTGCCTTTTACTTGGTACTTCTTCAAGTCAGCACAGCAGCCTTACAGTTTACTTAAAAGACAGCGAATAGTTTGCTGATCAACCTGCAAACCTTTGTCTGAAAATACAAATATATATATATATATATTTGTTTGTTACATTTATGCCCTTCCTATCTGGGATATTCTCCCACTCTAGGCAGCTGACAACACATTTTAAAAATCTATACAATAAAAAATGAACAAACTTAATAAATTATAAATAACAAAATGGAAATAATAACCCCCAAATTAAAAATAATCAACAGAGAACACATCTTGGTGAGGAAAGAGCTAATAGAAGCCTATTGCTCGGCCTTTGGCAGTATATCCCGAAAAGCCTCTTTATAGAGCAGTAATGGCAAACCTTTTAGAGACTGAGTGCCCAAACTGCAACCCAAAACCCACTTACTTATTGCAAAGTGCCAACACAGCAACAGGGGAGGAAGGAAATGCTACCATTGGGCTGCTGGGCAGAGGGGCGTGTTGAACTCTGTGTTGCGGGGAGGGAGGAAGTACTCCCATTGGGTTGCTGGGCAGAGGGGTGGGGTGAACTCTATGCTGAGGGGAGGGAGGAAGTGCTCTCATTTGGCTGCTGGGCAAAGGGGTGGGGCAAACTGCTGTGGTGACAGCACGGGTGCGCACAGTGAGGGCTCCTAGTGCCACCTCTGGCACATGTGCCATAGGTTCGCTACCACTGTTATAGAGGAACGATTTAAGTTGTTTTTTTTTAATATATGTAGAGATGGAACCTGGTGCAGCTCAACCGGAAAAGAATTCCACAAAGTTGGTGCCGCCACCAAGAAGGCTCTTCTCTGAGTCACAGCCTTTCTTGCTAATCTCAGTGTTGGGCACCTGGTGCTGTGCCATCTGGCAGGAACGAGTGAAGCAGGCTGATGTTCTTAGGGGAAGACATTCCACCAGGTAGGAAGGTCCCAAACCATTTAGGGCCTTAAAAGTTAGAACTAACACCTTGTACCTGATACGGAAAGGAACAAGTAGCGAGTGTAGCCGTGCCAAGGCTGGGGAGATATGATCAAATTTTCTCACTGCAATAATCAGCCTGGCTGGTGCATTTTACACCCGTTAAAGCTTCCATATCAGAAACAAGGCAAGCCCCACGTAGAGAGCATTACAGTAATCAACTCATGACACTCCAGGGAAATAGCAAAGATAAGTAATTGATTTATATCCTTCATGATGTAGCCTGATAACACTAGACTGTGGTGGCTTAGTGGTTAAGAAGTTCGCCTTCTTAGCTGGAAGGTTGGCAATTTGGCATTTCAAGACCTGAGTACTGCATGACAGAATGAGCGACTGTCTCTGTCCCAGCTCCTGCCAACCTAGGAGTTCAAACGCAAGAAATTGCAAGTAGATAAATAGGGACTACTTCTGTGGGAAAAGATCTTGGGGACATGAAAGGAGCCTAATTCGGGCGTCCCCTGAGTGGAATTCCTCTGACAAAAATCCTTTCAACCCAGAAAGCACCTTTGTGTACTTCTGACACAATTAAAAAAAAACACCTCAAGTTGGTTCTTCAAGTATGCAGTCTCTGTTTTGGTATTGAAGTAACTACAGACCCAATGGCTTTAACATCTGGACAAGATGACTTTTGAACATTAGGCTTCCATTCCATGCCCCCCCCCCCCCCAAAAAAAAAATTCCTCTTTTTGTAAAGCCTTGCCTAGTGCAGAAATTTGAAGGACTTGAAAGCTCACCTTTTTAATGTTTCAGAGAGTGAATAAAGGTATTCTTCCACTATCACTTTTGATTCTACTCATGGACCCCACAGCTAAGTCCCTCCCTCCTTCCTTCCTACTTACTTACCTGTGTGTAAAGTAGCCTCTTTGGATCATGTAAAGGATATTTGCTAGGACTGAAGAGGAGACCTAGCATAAATCCAGTGTAAGCTTCCTCTGCTAAACCAGTGACCTTATCAAAATCTCCCTAAAGTGTATCTGATGAAGGAATGTGCTTGAGGCTAACACACAATTAGCTTACCTGTCAAGCCAACATCTTCATTCTTACCATACTCTGTCAGTGCCAGCAGGATAACTGAAATTGATATTGGCTTGTAGATACATTTCCAAATTAAGAAAGGATCTTTAGGATGATTCGCACAACCATTGGGGCTGATTTATACATTAACTGTTTTGAGGGCCTTCTCAGTGGAACATGACTTAGAATGAGTAATGTAAATAAATAAATTTGTGCTGCTTTTTAGGATGCTTGGTATATGTTAACTAAGGAGGTGTAAAAGAGCTTAGAGGAGTTACTTTTTTTGGACTTCAGCTCCTGGAATTCTCTGGAATACTAGCTGGACAGTTCTGAGAATTGTCCAAAAATGTAACTTTTCCAAGCTCTGAAAAACAAACCCACTTATAACAACAGCCCTTGCACATAGGCATAACCAGCCGGTTGTCAGCAACTCTCTGCCAGATTCTGGTACAGACAGGATGAGACTTTGGTTGAATTCCTGTAAATGCTCAAAAAACAAGTTTACAAGTGCTAAGCAGAAGGTTTAAACTTACACATTGCAGAAGTACCATGTGATTGGTTGGCAGCTGGCAGAGAATTGAAATGGGTAGTTTTTCAAGAGCTACCCCACTGGATTGTGTGAATCAGCCATCAAGAGTCTAACTAAATGTTGGCACCTAATCAGAGACTTGGGTTAAATTGTTTGAATGAAAAGTCCATTTTTTTTCCTGAGCTGTAGCAGCTGCTGAATTTAATTTGGAAACAATACAGTAGAGTGCTGCGACAGCATTGTCGGTAACCTTTGCTTATCAGTGAATTATCTGGGTGATCAACCTAGGAAAATGGGCCAGCATTTAGTTCACATTCTTCTATAAATCTAGGCAGTGCCAGCCTTATTTTGAGGCAGAATATGACCAATCATTTGAGATGTCATTGAAAAGGCAGTAGCCTGTTAGTTATTTAAGTTATTGTTGTTAGGCTTTTTAGGTAAAGGTAAAAGTAAAGGTCACCCTTGCTTGAAAGCCAGTTGTATCCGACTAAGGTTTAGTGCTCATCCCTGTTTATAGCCAAAGAGCCAGTACTGTCTGCATCTGCAGACATTTCCATGGACATGTAGAAGGCACGACTAGACACTGTAGTGCACGGAATGCTGTTTACTTTTCCACCAAAGTGGTACCTATTTATCTACTTGCAATTTCTTGCTTTTGAACTGCTAGGTTGGCAGGAGCCGGGACAGAGATGGAAGCTCACTCTGTTATGTGGCACTCTGGTCTCGAATGATTGGATACCAGAGAAGCACCATTTGAATCGATGGAATTTGCAGAGGAGGTGACTCACTAAGTCTCCATTGACTCAGTGGGCCTACTCTGGTGGGATTTACTGTGCTAAGCAAGAGGGCTTTGGCCACTGCCATTGTTATGTGTATGTCGCCAGCTCAAGTGGATCACTTCAGGGTGTTAGTTCATTTTAGGAGAACTAATGGAGCCCCCTCCTGGTCCAGCAAACCGGGAAGGAATGGGCAACACCTGCTCCACCCCTGCGGGACATAAAAGGACCTTTCGCGGCGACCGCCTTTCGCCGGGGCTTGGAGCCCCCTCTCAGTCCAGCAAACCGGGAAGGAATGGGCAACACCTGCTCCGCCCCTGCGGGACATAAAAAGACCTTTTGCGGCTGCTGCCTTTTGCTGCCAACACCGGGGCTTGGAGCCCCCTCCTGGTCCAGCAAACTGGGGAGGAATGGGTAATACCTGCTCCGCCCCTGCGTGGCATAAAAAGGACCTTTCGCGGCCGCTGTCCTTTGCTGTCCTTTGCCGTGTTTAATATGTCTGCTAGTGTATTGTATTGTGTGGGGATTGAACACTGTATTTTTCTTTCTTTCTTTTTTTTTGGGGGGGGGGACCTTTTGATACTACTATTGTCATATTGATTGTATAGATTATGCTGTAGAGTTATGCATTTATTTATCTTGTAACTATTGTATTGCTATTGCTGCTGTTGCTTGCTTAGATTTTGTTTTTTGTTTCATGTTTTGCTTCATGCTGTGAACCGCCTTGAGTTGCCCGTTGGGTAAGAAAGGCGGTATAGAAATAAATTTAATAATAATAATAATTCACCCAACTGATGTTTCCAAAGCAGCACAACATTGCACAGGGTGGCCCATACGTCCCTACCTGTCCATATTTATTATAATTTCCCCTCTTTATTTCAGAGAAATATGGCCGATTTAAGCCCATTTACATTTGAAAAGCATATTGTGACAAGTACGTGGGTACATGAGCACAAGAATACTGGTGACACCCTGGATACAATAAGTGGCAAATTTAGAGAAAGATTCAATAGGGACTTACAGGCCACCCTGTAGAATGCCCTCTTCACTAGATCCACTGAGATCTTGAAGGCTTTGACCAGCCCAGGTGGTAATGCAATAGCTTAGCTTAATAACAAAAGATGGTTCCTGAAATCATGCTGCAGTCTTTTGTGGGATATTAAATAAACTCAAATCCATAGCCTTATCTTGTAGCAAGAATTCTTAGCTTTCTTTAATTGGAATAATTTTGGGACATATGTGCAAAATGAAATTTTCTTAAATATATAAATAAACGATTGACTGTTGGTAAATTGTGGGACATATGTGCAGTTAATTAAAGAAGAAGCAATGTATAGATAAGGCCATTCCTGTACCAGTTTCCTCCAACTTCACTAATGAAAGAAGACCTCTCCACCTAGATTGCTTTTTTTAAAAAAATGTTTTTTAAAAAAAGCTCTTCAGATGGAAAACTTAATTTCAGTCATGACATGCACCATAATTAATTGCACATAATTTGAGAGTGCAGTTTTCTCACCTATGATAGGGAAAAGGGAGTGCGGAAGGTGTTGATATTTCCATCGATGGTTGAACATTTATTTTCCACATCATTTTGACATCAGTGGTAATTGCCACTCCTGAAAGATTTTCTTGCTGCCATTGCAAGGAAATTGTTAGGGACAAATTAATTATGAAAACTCTTGTTCTGGCGGATTAATAAACCGATGGGAGAGATTTCTTCCTGTCTTCTTTAATTTTTGGCTGGCTCTGAGCCTGGCATTTTGTGTATTATAAACTAAACCTTCCCCAGATACTTGATGTAGGGTATGTTATCTCTACACACCAGGAAACTAGCATATCAGTTTATTCCCTAAGGCAAATTGCAAAATTAATAACAGTAGTCATCGGCCAATCTAAGAATCAAATTTTTCCAATACAAGCTAACTACTTTCTTTTTTTAAAAGGAGTTTTGTTTACCAGAACTTGCAACTTTCACTCAAATAAATGTATCCCTCCTGGCACAATCACTACAGTACAATATATGATATTTTACAGAATGGACCTATTTGCCATTTCAGTAAAGTAGCCGCTTTTTATGCTGATTTTTAAATGGATCACAAATTTGTAATTTCACAATGGTGTTGTGGAATGCTTGTGGCCGGGATTATTGGTCTACAGCAAGGATTCTCAACCTGTGGCCCACGGGCTGGATGCAACCCATGGCACCATTTCATGTGGTTCCCCCTGCCTCCACCATACCATGAAGTGCCATGTGGTGGTTATTGTTGTTCAGTCGCACAGTCAATTCCGACCCTTTGTGACCCTATGGACCATTGATCTCCAGGCACCCCTGTCCTCCACCATCCTCCTCAGCCCGCTCAGCTCGGTGCCTGCTGCGTCCACAATACCATCCAGCAATCTCATCCTTGGCCGTCCCCTTTTTCTTTTGCCCTCCACCTTTCCCAGCATCAAGGCTTTCTCAAGTGAATCCTCTCTTCTCATTTGGTGTCCAAAGTACTTCATCTTCATCTTTACTATTTGACCTTCTAAGGAGCAGTCAGGACTGATTTCTTTCAAGATTGACTTATTTGTTCTCCTCGCTGTCCATGGTACTCTCAAAACTCTCCTCCAACACCACATCTCAAAGGCGTCTATTCTTCTGCGCTCAGCCTTCCTAATGATCCAGCTCTCACATCCATACATTACCACCGGGAATACCATTGCTTTGACTATACGGATTTTTGTTTGCAAGGTGATGTCTCTACTTTTCACTATGTTCCCCAGGTTTCTCATGGCTATTCTCCCAAGAATCAGTCGCCTCTTTATTTCATGGCTGCAGTCACCATCTGCAGTGATCCTAGATCCCAAGAAAGTAAAATCTGTCACTGCTTCTACTTCTTCCCCGTCTACTTTCCAGGTGCTGATAGGGCCTGTTGCCATTATCTTGGTTTTCTTGATGTTAAGTTTCAGGCCAGCTTTTGCATTCTCTTCTTTCAACCTAATCAGTAGCTTCTTTAAATCTTCCTCACTTTCTGCCATTAGGGTGGTATCGTCTGGATATCTCAAATTGTTGATGTTTCTCCCAGCAAATTTTAATCCCATATTGTGATTCCTCCATCCCTGCATTGCACATTATGTGCTCTGTGTATAGGTTGAAAAGGTAGGGTGATAAAATGCAGCCTTGTCTTACTCCTTTTCCTATTCTAAACCATTCTGTCATTCTGTGTTCTGTCCTAACTGTTGCTTCTTGACTCTTGTACATATTTCTCATGAGGCATATGAAGTGTTCTGATATTCCCATTTCTTTAAGTACTTGCCACATTTTATTGTGGTCCACACAGTCAAAGGCCTTGGTGTAGTCAATAAAGCAGAGGTATACTTGTTTCTGGTATTCCTTTGTTTTCTCCATGATCCACCGTATATTAGCAATGTGGTCTCTAGTCCCCCTGCCTCTTCTGAAACCCGCCTGCACCTCTGGCAATTCTCTCTCCAGGTGCTGCTGAAGTCTGTCCTGTATTATCTTGAGCATCACCTTGCTAGCGTGTGGGATGAGCGCAATTGTTTGATAATTTGAACACTCTTTGGCACTACCCTTCTTTGGAATTGGAACGTATACTGATCTTTTCCAATCCTTTGGCCACTGTTTTGATTTCCAGATCTGCTGGCATATCGAATGCAGTAATTTGATTCCATCATCTTTTAGAGCTTTGAAAAATTCAACTGGGATACCGTCATCTCTACTAGCTTTGTTGTTTGCAGTGCTTTTTAGGGCCTTTCTGACTTCACTCTCTAGGATGTCTGGCTCAAGTTCAACGTTCTCATCATTGTGATTATCAGTGGTGTTGAGGTCCTTTTTGTAAAGTTCCTCTGTGTATTCTTTCCATCTTTTCTTAATCTCTTCTGCATCAGCTAACTCCTTGCCGTCTTTGTCCCTTATCATGGTCATTTTTGCTTTGAATGTTCCCTTGATTTCCCCAATTTTTTTAAAAGATCTCTACTCCGGCATCTTGTGTTGTTTTCCTCTATTTCTTTGCGCTGTTCATTTAAATAGATTTCCTTGTCTCTCCTTGCTTTTCTTTGAAATTCTGTGTTCAAGTGACTGTATTTTTTCTTTTCTCTTTTGCCTTTTGAATTCCTTCTTTCCTCTGCTATTTTAAGGGCAAAATGGCCATCCAGCCCCCAAAGCTGTCTGAGGGAGCTTGACCTGGCCCATGGCTTAAAAAGGTTGAGCACTCCTGGTCTTCAGAGATCTGGGCACCACACATGGCCATACCTGGATCTTTGTGGGCTACTTTTGCATTTCACCCAAAACAAATCATATAAAAATAGAAATTGGTATTTTTTTTTCATTTTTCAAAAATGTGGGGTGGGGCCCACAAAGGTTCTGGACTCCTTCATAATTAATTGGGGTGTGTGTGTTTACATAATGTGCACCCCCTCTGACTTTGGATCCTTTCTCCCTTGGGCTTAAATACTTTGACTTACATACCAATTTATACATTATTTATGTATTTGCATGGTAATTTTAAGAGCAAAAGCTGGATTACAAGTAAAATTACAATTTTTCTAAATATAAAACAGAATGTAATCTAACAGTGTAGGTCTGGCCAGGTTATCCTGCTATGGTAATAGAGTAGACCATACTACCAGCGACTCAATGCTGAGTGTCAGGTGGCAGTTAACTAACCTGACAACCCTGAGGACTAATAGTCTTGGATGCTGAAGTCCACAGAGAAGGGCAGTGGTGCCTGACACAGCTGCGGGGTCTGGAGGCAGGCTGGTTCCGCTGCTAACAGTTTTGACGGCAGCGGGGGCGGCGATCACGCTTAGTCCTGGCTGCTCTGAGCAGCTTCTTGCTTGTTCCCATCCCTTCTGCAGCCTTTGCCAAAGCTGATCGTTGCGTCAGGGAAATTTTCGGAGTCTCGTGTGTTTCATAATCCGTGGCGCTGGAAAGGTAAACCTGGTGCACTGCAGTAACATCATCCCGGGCGCACCACGAATTTTGAAACACAGGAGGCTCCGAAAATTTCCCCGATGTGGCGATTGGCTTTGGCAAAGGCTACAGATGGGATGAGACCGAGCAAGAGGCTGCTTGGAGCAGCCCGGACAAAGCGTGATCATTGCCGCCGCTGCCACCGCTGTGGATGTCAGGCAGTGGGGGCAGGTTTGTGTGTGTGGGCCGTCCGCGGTGAGCCCAGGTGCTCACCGCAGGCTGCATTAATGGCCTAATTGGGCTAATTGGGCCCATGGGCCATAGTTTGGGCACCCCTGGAGAAGGGTGATGCTTTCCAAGTGGATTAAATCCCATTTGAGTCCATCTTGATGTAGGGCAGCAGCTTCATCAGTACTGGCCTGGGCCAATGAGGACTTTGCGTGCCAAAAGGGCTCAGGACCAGAAAGTGACTTGCGGAACTGGATCAGTGGTATGGGTGTCATGCTGTGATGCGGAAGGCAGATGAAAGGCCACTGCATTATGTTCTCAGGACAGTCTTCATCACTGATCATCATGATGATCACCAATATTTGGATTCAGATATGGAATAATAATAATAATAATAATAATAATAATAATAATAATAATAATAATAATAATAATAATAATAATAATAATAATAATAATAATAATAATAATAATAATAATAATAATCCAACTGTCTGAAATGAAATAGTAAGTAGGCCATTTAAGTCATTGGGTATTCGGTGAGTTAAGTCCTCCATAGGTTCCACTAACTCAGTGGGTTTACTCTAGTTGTGGCTTGGGTCTATCTAGATTTCAGCCATAATGTCATAATTAAAAGTAGCCAAAATTAAATAGCAACAATGTACAGCTAGCAACAACTTAAAATAGGGCTGGCATTTTATCTAGTTGGCCAGATTTTGCTTGCATTTCAGGCATACGACCTGGTACTGATTACAAATTTATTTGAAGGAAAAAAAGGTATAATCAGACAGCAAGAAAAGATTTAATCTGATTGCAATGGAATGGGTCACTTTGCTGGGAGTGATCTCTCTTAAAGTAACTTTTCTGTCCATTTGGGAATTACTCCAGTCTGGTCCTAAAAAGTGTAGCACTGCCACTGGACCAAAATAGAGTATTCACCTTTAGGGCTGAGTGCTGTTGCTTGTTTGTTGTGCAATTGCCAGGAAATAGCTCACACTGGGCCTTGCAACAAGTGGTCCAAAATGCAAGCTACAGTAATACCTCGCATAATGAATGCTTCATATAACGAAAAAAGTGCATTACGAAGTGTTTGTTAGGTAATGGCAATACGGAGTTTTTTCGTTATGCGGGGTTCTACTGTGCTTCCCTGTCTGATTGCACCCAAAGTAAGCCTTACATTTATAAAACTAGCCATTTAAAGCAGGAGAAATTTTGAAAAATTGGTTTGCAACAAAAAAGCCTTTCAACTTTGATGGTAATTATGGAATGCAACCAATTGAATGTTTCATGCATATTTATTTATTTATTTAAAATATTTCTATCCCGCTTCCCTCACTCAAGAGTGACCCGGTACAAGGAGATGGAGGCTATCTCTTTGCACAGCTGAGGGGATAAGCACCCTCTATGCAACAAGTCATTGTATCTCTCTCTCTCTGAGATGCTTCTTCTTCTTCTTCGCTTCAACATAAGAACATAAGAACATATGAACAACCTTGCTGGAACAGGCCAAAGCCCATCCAGTCCAGCATTCTGTCTCACACAGTGGCTCACCATTTCCTTCAGGGTATTCCCAAGCAGATGCCTTCACCTGCTTAGGATTCACTGGAAATGATATTGAGAGATATCCTGCCTATCTCTCCAACCCGGAGGTTGTCCTCAGTTATCCACAATTATAGCCATTGATACCCTTGTCCTCCATGAACTTTTCTAATCCTTTCTTAAAGCTGTCAAGACTGACAGCAGTCACCACTTCTTCTGGCAGGGAGTTCCATAGACCAGTAATCCTCTGTGTGAAAAAGTACTTTCTCTTATTTGTTTGAGAACTAGTACCCAAAAGTTTCATGGAGTGTCCCCTAGTTCTAGTGTTATGCGATAGGGAAAACAGTTTTTCCTTATCTACTTTGTCCACACCGTCGATGATTTTATAAACTTCAATCAGGTCACCTCTTAGACATCGTCGTTCAAGAGTGAAGAGGCCCAACCGTTGCAGCCTCAGATGGTAAGGAAGGTGTTCCAGTCCCCTAATCATTCTGGTTGCCCTCCTCTGCACTTTTTCCAACTCCATAATATCCTTCTGGAGGTATGGCGACCAGAACTGTACACAGTATTCCAGATGGGGCCTCACCATAGATTTATAAAGAGGCAAAATGACACTTGCTGACTTATTTTCTATACCCTTCCTAATGATCCCTAGCATTAAGTTTGCTTTTTTCACTGCTGAGGCACACTGGGTTGACACCTTCATTGAGTTGTCCACCAGGACACCAAGGTCCCTTTCCTGGTTTGTCGCAGAGAGTTCAGACCCCATCAGTTTATAAATGTAATTGGGGTTCTTTGCCCCAACATGCATCACTCTGCACTTACTAATGTTGAAACTCATTTGCCACTGTTTTGCCCACTCCCCCAGTGTCGAGAGATCCCTCTGGAGCTCCTCACAATCTCTCACATTTTTCACTACCCTGTATAATTTAGTGTCGTCAGCAAATTTGGCTACATTGCTTTTTACTCCTACCTCTAGATCATTTATGAAGAGGTTGAAAGGCAGGGGTCCCAGTACTGAACCTTGGGGGACCCCACTCTTTACTTCCCTCCACTTGGAGAAGTGTCCATTTAGTGCTACCCTCTGTTTCCTGTCCCTTAGCCAGTTGCTGATCCAGGACAAGACCTGTCCCTTTATTCCATGACTGGTAAGTTTATTCAAGAGCCTTTGGTGTGGGACCTTGTCAAAAGCCTTCTGAAAGTCCAGATAAACAATGTCAACTGGATCCCCCTTATCCACATGCTTGTTGACACTCTCAAAAAATTCCAACAGATTAGTGAGCCATGATTTGCCCTTGCAAAAGCCATGTTGGCTCTCCTTTAGCAGCGCCTTCTCTTCTATGTGCCTATTAATTCTATCTTTTAGGATGGTTTCCATCACTTTACCTGGGACACATGTCAAACTGACAGGTCGGTAATTTCCTGGATCACCCCTGGATCCTTTTTTGAAAATGGATGTTACATTCACTACCTTCCAGTCATCAGGCACAAAGCCTGATTTGAGGGAAATATTTTATATTTTGGCTAGGAGATCAGCAATTTCATCTTTAAGTTTCCTGAGAACTCGTGGATGGATGCCATCTGGTCCTTGTGATTTGTTAGTGTTTAGCTTAACAAGACATGCAAGGACCTCCTCCCTGGTTATTTCTATCTGGCTTAATTCTTCGGTTTCCCTCCCTACGAAGATAGGCTCTGTTTTGGGCATGTGGTCTCTGTCTTCTTCAGTGAATACTGAAGCAAAGAATTCATTGAGTCTCTCTGCAATCTCTGTTTCCTCTTTAATGGCCTTCCTAGTTGGGTTCTTACTTGGCTTCCTCTTTTACCCTATTGGGTGTCAAGGGAGATGCAAAGTTCTTGCTCTTGCACTTCTAGTAGCTTCTAATCTTTTCTTCCAAAAATAGTGACCATTATAAAAAACCATCTGAAGCTGATAAAAAGCACAATAGGCATCTTTTGCCATCTGCAATTTCACAGATCGCACTGAATCCAAGAGAAACTCTAATCTGCAAAATTTATTCCTTAGGTTGGGGGGATGGACCCCACCTCTATATACATGCCTGAGCCCTGAAATCCACCAATAAAACCTTCTCTGTCCCACATATGAGAAGTCGTATTGTAGGAGAGGGCCTTCTCTGCTGCACTTTGAGCGCAAAATCTTATTTTCTTGGGGACCGAGTTGATGCCAATGGTGGAATCATTTTGACGTCACATTACAACCTGGGTGTTAACCTGCATTTGGGTGCCAGTGACCATGATTTTGGTTTAAATCTGTTGGATTACAGCAATGTCTTCTAGTTCATTTTGTTTTGTTTCTTTTAATCATGTCAAATTGCTTAGATTTTTAATAATACAGTAATCTGAAGTTGCTTTTATTGTCTCTGCCAGACCAAGTGACCACAAAATACTTTGCTTTATGATATAGATAACTTATTATCTGCAGTGGCTCAAGTTGCTAAGACGCTGACTGGGAAGCGGAAGGTCAGCAGTTCGATTCCCGAGTACTGCAGGACGGAAATGAGCTCCCGTCTTCGTCCCAGCTCCTGCCAACCTAGCAGTTTGAAAGCAAGAAATTGCAAGTAGATAAATAGGGACCACTTCGGTGGGAAGGTAACAGCGTTCCATGCGCTGCGGTGTCTAGTCATGCCTGCCACATGACCACAGAAACGTCTGCAGAAGCAGACAATGCTGGCTCTTCGGCTTAGGAACAGAGATGAGCACTGCACCCTAGAGTCGGATACGACTCGAGCAAGGGAAACCTTTACCTTTACTTTACCTAACTTATTACAATATATTACTGCAGGAGAAATCCATTTCCACTGCTGCCTTGAAGTGTGGTTGGACAGTTAAATTCAAAGGGAACAGCAGGATCTTATTGTGTGTGTTTATGTAGAGTGGGGAGGTGACATAACAGAGGTCTCCGGATACAGAATAGAATATAGATACTGGCTGAAATGTTATTGCTTGTTGTAGGAGGTCACACTAGAGTACGCCCATTGAATCAGTGGGGATTTGATGAGTCAGCACCTCTTTAACATCTAGTCTCACTCTAGTTGCAATTTACTACTGGATTTCAGCCACTGAATTTCAGCTCGTTTCCCCCTGCTTCTAGAAATCCGATTAGTTTCATGGTTTCCCCAGGATTAGTAGAAAGAAATGAGAGATATACCTCTAGGGAGCACTGCTCCAAGTAACTGGTTCCATTTTTAAGCTATTCTTACCATTAGACATTTGTCTTCTAATGCCTACCTGTAGCTGAAAAAAAATGCTGTCCTGTAATTTAAGCCCCTGAGGTCCAGAGCTTGGAAGAGGTACTGACTAGGAGTTCTCTACCAAAGTAGCTTTTGCAGGTTCTGCTTTCTGGGTCAACAAAAAGCCAAATAAAAAGTATTGCCTGCTTTTTCTGTAAGAAGCTTCCAGGGATTTGAAGAATGCTACTAGGTCTTCCTTAAATCTTCTTTTCTAATGCAAAACATATCAATTCATTGTATGTGTCTACAGGCAGAAATTTCAGTGAAGCATGTGTTGCTATCCTGCAATTGTCTTGGCTCAGGAAAACAGAACATGACACAGTCAAATATGTTATAGCTGACAATTGCTGAATATTTAATAGTGCTTGTTGCTTATCTATAAATTTGCATAAGACTAGTAGAATAAAACTCCTGTGGGTAACCAAGGGGTAGTGGAGGGAGGGCTCACAAGTCAAAGCACCAGAATGTTTTGATTAATAGAGGCAGTGATGGAATCTATCTTTCTTATTAGACTTCCTTGTTTCCTCTGAGACTAGTTGTCATACTCATAGTAATAGGGTATCCTAGGGTGGGCAGGCAGGGAGAATAGATTTGCCCAGTAGTAATGTATCATGAGAAACTATTGGTAGTTCTGAAACAAATGGGGGTGCCCCAACAATTGATTGATCTGATGTGTAACCTACACTCTGGACAAGAAGCTACCATTAGGGCAGAATTTAGAGAGACAGAATGACGGATGGAAGAGGGATACATTTTATCCCTTTATCTGTTTGTTCAGTCTGTACGCATACCTTGTCATACGGAAAGCTGAACTAGATTCAGATGAAGGAAGAGTAAAAATTGGAGAAAGAAACATCAATAATTTAAGATACAGTACACAGATGCCACCATCTTGCTGTCTGAAAACAGTAGTGACTTGGAATGACTTTTAATGAAAGTGAAAAGAATGTGCCTGCAGCTGAACATTAAGAAAACAATAATTGTCACTACAAAAAACTTTAAAGTTGACAGTGAAGAAATAGTAAAAGATTTTCCATAGCTTGGCTCAATCATCAATTCAAATGAGGACTGTGGCCAAGAAATCAGAAGCAGACTAAGACTTGAAAGGGTAGCAATGTAGGAATTAGAAGAGATCATGAAGTATAAGGCTGTTGCACTAGAGACCAAAATCATTCACACTATTGTATTCCTGATCACCATGTATGGATGCAAAAGTTGGACAGATTTTTTTTATTATTAATTTGAAATCTGTTGCTGGAAGAGTGCTCTGCAGATACCCTGGGCTGCCAGAAAGATGAACAAGTGAGTCTTAGAATAAATCAAGTCTGGAACTGTCTTGAGGCAAAAATGATGAAACTGAGGCTGTCTTACTTTGGACACACAATGAGAAGGCAACACTATTTGGAAAAGACAGTAATACTGAGAAAGGTGGAAGGCAGTAGTAAAAGTGAAAGACCAAACTTAAGATGGATTGACTGTGAGGGAAGCCACAGGTATGTGTTTGCAAGAGCTGATTGGGGTTGGTGAGCACATGACATTTTGGAGATCTCTCATTTATAGGGTCACCAAAAGTCCCAGATAACTTGATAGCAGATTATTTAGTTATTTATTTAAAATATTTCTACCTCGCTTTCCTCACTCAAGAGTGACCCGAAGCGGCTCAACAACATAATTTAAAACAGGAATAAAACAGATTGGCAAACCCCCATTTAAAAACCCATCTTAAACCCATCTAAAAAACCCAACCCTCCCAGGACACATTAAAACAGTCAGGACAAGAACCAATGTAGGCTAAATAAGCCAGCGGGACTGGGAAGTTGATGCATCCAAGCCCCATGCCCGCTGGCATAGCCACGTTTTCAGTTGTCTTCTGAAGGGGAGCAACTCCGTCTGGAGGCATAGTTTGAGTGGCAAGAGGTTCCACAAGGCCGGGGCAGAGACGGAGAAAGGCCTCCTGGTCCCTGCAAGGTGAGCTTCTTTTGCCGAAGGGACCATAACCGAGCCCCTCTGGTCTGCCCTTGTAGGACGGGTATTACACCTAGGGGTAATAGTAGATAACAACATTAAATAATTATAAGCTATCTTTTTTGTATTGTAAAGTATTTTCAGGTGGCTTGATCGACTTGATTGATGATAGGCAAATAAGTGCTATAAAAATACAGTCTTGCATGCTTCTCCTTTAGCGCTTGTTATCTGTGAAACATGCGCTGTATTTTCTAGTAAACTTGAAGAGTTTTCTTCCTTCCTGTTTCTTCCTTTGTTAGCTGTCTTTCCTCCTCCTACCCCTGTCCTGTGCTCCAAAAATAAATGGATGAAGATGTGGTTCCACACTATATAAAAATATATGAAAAGGGCTATTAATTTTATTTTATTACTAGCAAGGGTTGCCCGGCGTTGCCGGGCTTTCCCCCCCCGTGTGTTTTAATAAAAAATGAACCAATTTTATTTTTGCAATAGTTTTAAATTGTGTTGGAAGGTTAAATTGTGTTAATGTTTTTTAAAAATTGCTTAGTCTGTAATTTTAAATTTTTAAATGTTTATTTATGTAAAAAATTTTTGGCTTGGCTGTTATTAACTGGGATCTGCTTTTTTGGTTTTTTTTAAGGATTAATAAAAGAAGAAAGTATGATATAATTTTTTCAAATTGTTTTATGTAAGTGAATAATGTTTTAGTTTTTTTAATTTTTTTAATTAGTTGTACCATAGGTCATAATTTTCATAATGTAAAAGTAAATGTTTTTTACATTCAATGTTTTTAAAATGTGTTTAGATGTTTTGAGTTTAAATTTGAGTTATAACTCAGCACAGGATTTTTAAAAGTTTCTATTGTATTTTATTGACATATGTTTTAGTGTAATTTTTTTACTTGTTTTTATTGGTGTGACCTTTTGTGTAAAATTGTGAATTTGTGTTATGCTGTTGTGTGTTTTTGAATTGTTTTTTACTATTGTGGCCAGCAGGTGGTGCTGGTAGGGGTTATTGTATTTTGACTTTTTTTTCTCTCCTGGCCTCTGGGTGGAGCTTCTTCTGGTAAGTAGTCTCTTTCTTTATTCATTTGTTTTTCAGTCCTGGTGGTGGTAGCACATGTTTTGGTAAGTTTGCTTGTTTTCTTTGTTTTGTGTGTGTGTGTGTGTGTGTGTGTGTGTGTGTGTGTGTGTGTGTGTGTGTGTGGGCAGGGGGGGTTTTTGGAATTTGTATTTTTTGTCTGTTTTGTTTTTGATTGTGTCTTTGTTTACTTCGTATTGTTTTTGGTGTTTTTGTTTTTGTGTATTTTTGGATGTGTTTGACTGTTTTTAGTAATTTTTTTAAAAATTATTTATTTATTTATTTGGTGGTGGGGAAGGGACGTGGTCATTGGGGGTTAGGAAGGGTGGGCTAGGTGGTGGGGAGAGGGGCATGGTCGTTGGGGGTTAGGAAGGGGGGGTTAGGTAGTGGGGAGGGGGGCATGGTCGTTGGGGGTTAGGAAGGGGGGGCTAGGGGGGCGTGGTCATTGGGGTTAGGAAGGGTGGGCTCGGTGGTGGGGAGGGTGGCTTTAGTGTGTTATGGTGCTTTGTTTGTGTGGAGTCGTGAAAGTAGATCGGGTTTCCCCTTTAATATCAGTGGGTGGGGGTTGTGACCCCCCTCTCCGCTGGCTACCCTAGGGTTGGGAGGTTTGTGGGGAGAAAAGAGGTATATTGCCCCAACACTTCTGGAACCAAAAGATCAGGCAGACTGGATCGAATCCCCACCCCCCCTCCTTAAAACAACTCCGTTTTTAAAGAGAAGAAAAGACGGAGTTGTTTTAAGGAGGGGGGTGGGGGATCGATCCACTCTGCCTGTTCCTGTGGGTCCAGAAGGGTTGGGGGGGATACCCCTTTTGGCCCCACAAACCTCCCAACCCTAGGGTAGCCAGCGGAGAGGGGGATCGCAACCCCCACCCACTGATGTTAAAGGGGAAACTCCAGTCGGGAGCTTCAGGCGCTGTTGGTGAGGGAAAGAAAGCCAGCTGGTGTTTGCTTGGCTGTGAGGCAGTGAGTTGTTTTTCGTTGGGGGTTAGGAAGGGTGGGCTAGGTTGTGGGGAGGGGGGGCGTGGTTGTTGGGGTTAGGAAGGGTGGGCTAGTTGGGGGGAGGGGGGCTGTAGTGTGTTATGGTGCTTTGTTTGTGTGGAGTCGTGAAAGTAGATCGGGTTTCCCCTTTAATATCAGTGGGTGGGGGTTGCGATCCCCCTCTCCGCTGGCTACCCTAGGGTTGGGAGGTTTGTGGGGAGAAAAGGGGTATATTGCCCCCACACTTCTGGAACCAAAAGATCAGGCAGACTGGATCGAATCCCCACCCCCCCTCCTTAAAACAACTCCGTTTTTAAAGAGAAGAAAAGACGGAGTTGTTTTAAGGAGGGGGGGTGGGGGATTGATCCACTCTGCCTGTTCCTGTGGGTCCAGAAGGGTTGGGGCAATATATCCCTTTTGTCCCCACAAACCTCCCAACCCTAGGGTAGCCAGCGGAGAGGGGGATCGCAACCCCCACCCACTGATATTAAAGGGGAAACTCCAGTCGGGAGCTTCAGGCGCTCTTGGTGAGGGAAAGAAAGCCGGCTGGTGTGTGCTTGGCTGTGAGTTGTTTTTCTTTTTCATTTTTCGGGTGCCGGTTTCCTCAGCGCTCTGCACGCTCATGGCGCGCAGGACGCTGGGGCTTGTAGTTATGGGTTGCTGTTTTATGTTTGTGCTGCGTTTTTTTAAAATGCTTTTCTTTCGATTGGCTGCGGCGCGTTTCCGAACGCTGCCCCGTGCGAGTGCCTCTCAGCCTGATTGGCTCTGGCGCGGCGCGGTGCAAGGAATGTTGGGAAGTGACGTTGTTTCCCTTTCTTCGCGTTTGTGGGGCTGTTGCCCCACTGCCGGTTTTTTCAATCCTTCGTTGACCTGCATACCCAGATCGGCCGTGTGCACGAAGGGTGAGTGCAGGCAAGTAGGGCGAGGCATAGCAACCTATAGCCAGTTCCAATGGTTAACCCTTGGATTTATAGGTTAAGATTCCACTTGTATCCCGCCGATCTGGGGGATCTTCCTCACTCTGGGTGGCTAACAACAACATATTAAAAACATCTTAAAATCACACAATAAAAATACAAATACCAAACCTAATGCAGGGGAGGTCCAACAAGAGACTTAACACTAGACAGATGACGACCCCTTCTCAAAGGCCTCCATAAACAGAAGCAATTTAAGTTGCTTTCTAAATGCCAACAAGGAAGAAGTCTGACGCAACTCCACTGGGAGTTCCATAGGGCTGGTGCCGCCACCGAAAAGGCTCTTCTCCAGGTTTTAGCTTTCACACTACCTTGTGGACTTAGGCACCCAAAACCGTTAGTCCTTAGGGTTAGTCTGCCTGACACTCAGTGTTGAGTCACTTGCAGTATGGTCTATTCTATTACCATAGCAGGATAACCTGGCCAGATATGCAATATGCTATACCAGTGATGGTGAACCTTTTAAAGACCGAGTGCCCAAACAGAGGAGTGGGGTGAACTCTATGCTGGGGGGGGGAGGGAGGAAGCACTCTCATTGGGCTGCTGGGCAGAGTTGTGGAGTGAACTCTGTGCTGGGGGAAGGAGGAAGCACTCCCATTGGGCTGGTGGGCAGAGGGGTGGGTGAACTCTGTTCTGGGGGAGGGAAGAAGTGCTCCCATTGGGCTGCTGGGCGAAGGAAACACTCCCATTGGGCTGCTGGGTAGAGGAGTGGGGCAAACTGTGCTGGGGTGACGTGCCAACAGAGAGAGGTGAGTTGCCACATCTGGGACGCATGCCATAAGAACATAAGAACATAAGAACAGCCTTGCTGGAACAGGCCACAGCCCATCCAGTCCAGCATTCTGTCTCACACAGTGGCTCACCATTTCCTTCAGGGTATTCCCAAGGAGGTGCCTTCACCTGCTTAGGATTCCCTGGAAATGGCATTGAGAGATATCCTGCTTATCTCTCCAACCCCGAGGTTGTCCTTAAGTATCCATAACTTTAGCCATTGATACCCTTGTCCTCCATGAACTTGTCTAATCCTTTCTTAAAGCTGTGAAGACTGACAGCTGTCACCACTTCTTCTGGCAGGGAGTTCCATAGACCAGTAATCCTCTGTGTGAAAAAGTACTTTCTCTTATTTGTTTGAGAACTAGTACCCAAAAGTTTCATGGAGTGTCCCCTAGTTCTAGTGTTGTGCGATAGGGAAAACAGTTTTTCCTTATCTACTTTGTCCACACCGTGCATGATTTTATAAACTTCAATCAGGTCACCTCTTAGACGCCGTCGTTCAAGAGTGAAAAGACCCAACCGTTGCAGCCTCAGATGGTAAGGAAGGTGTTCCAGTCCCCTAATCATTCTGGTTGCCCTCCTCTGTACTTTCTCCAACTCCATAATATCCTTCTGGAGGTATGACGACCAGAACTGTACACAGTATTCCAGATGGGGCCTCACCATAGATTTATAAAGAGGCAAAATGACACTTGCTGACTTATTTTCTATACCCTTCCTAATGATCCCTAACATTGAGTTTGCTTTTTTCACTGCTGAGGCACACTGGGTTGACATCTTCATTGAGCTGTCCACCAGGACACCAAGGTCCCTTTCCTTGTTTGTCGCAGAGAGTTCAGACCCCATCAGTTTATAAATGTAATTGGGGTTTTTTGCCCCAACATGCATCACTCTGCACTTACTAATGTTGAAGCTCATTTGCCACTGTTTTGCCCACTCCCCCATTGTCAAGAGATCCCTCTGGAGCTCCTCACAATCACTCACAGTTTTCACTACCCTGTATAATTTAGTGTCGTCAGCAAATTTGGCTACCTTGCTTTTTACTCCTACCTCTAGATCATTTATGAAGAGGTTGAAAAGCAGGGGTCCCAGTACTGAAACTTGGGGGACCCCACTCTTTACTTCCCTCCACTTGGAGAAGTGTCCATTTAGTGCTACCCTGTGTTTCCTGTCCCTTAGCCAGTTGCCGATCCAGGACAAGACCTGTCCCTTTATTCCATGACTGGTAAGTTTATTCAAGAGCCTTTGGTGTGGGACCTTGTCAAAAGCCTTCTGAAAGTCCAGATAAACAATGTCAACTGGATCCCCCTTATCCACATGCTTGTTGACACTCTCAAAAAATTCCAACAGATTAGTGAGGCATGATTTGCCCTTGCAAAAGCCATGTTGGCTCTCCTTTAGCAGCTCCTTCTCTTCTATGTGCCTATTAATTCTATCTTTTAGGATGGATTCCATTACTTTACCTGAGACACATGTCAAACTGACAGGTCGGTAATTTCCTGGATCACCCCTGGATCCTTTTTTGAAAATTGGTGTTACATTCGCTACCTTCCAGTCATCAGGCACAAAGCCTGATTTGAGGGAAATATTATATATTTTGGCTAGGAGATCAGCAATTTCATCTTTAAGTTCCCTGAGAACTCGTGGATGGATGCCATCTGGTCCTGGTGATTTGTCAGTGTTTAGCTTAACAAGACATGCAAGGACCTCCTCCCTGGTTATTTCTATCTTGCTTAATTCTTCGGTTTCCCTCCCTACGAAGATAGGCTCTGTTTTGGGCATGTGGTCTCTGTCTTCTTCAGTGAATACTGAAGCAAAGAATTCATTGAGTCTCTCTGCAATCTCTGTTTCCTCTTTAATAACCCCTTGCCTTCCATTGTCATCTAATGGTCCAATGGCCTTCCTAGTTGGGTTCTTACTTCTAATGTACTTAAAGAAGTCTTTGTTATTTCTCTGAGTATTTTTAGCTATACGCTCCTCAAAGTCTTGCTTTCCTTTCCTGATTGTTGCCTTGCATTTGTTCTGCCAGAATTTATGTTTCTGCCTGCTGTCCTCATTTGGACAAGCCTTCCATCTTCTAAATGAGCTTTTCTTGCTC
Organism: Bradypodion pumilum; assembly: GCA_035047305.1. Taxonomy (NCBI): domain Eukaryota; kingdom Metazoa; phylum Chordata; class Lepidosauria; order Squamata; family Chamaeleonidae; genus Bradypodion; species Bradypodion pumilum. Next base: position 485,388,889 of record JAWDJD010000001.1, read on the forward strand.
TTGATCACTTCCCGAACAGCTCCTGTAAGCCACATCGGAGTCCTCTTGGAACTGGCAGTGTCCTTTTTCTTTTTGGGTATACATTCCAATTGGGCCTCTGTTATTGTTTTTGTAAACAACCTCCATGCCTCTTGGAGTGTTTGGACTCTCTCAATTTTCCCTTTCAGTTTCTTTTTTACTAGTTTCCTCATCTTTGGGAAATTTCCTTTTTGAAAATTTAAGGTCTCTGTGTTAGATTTTATCAGTGACTTGCAGTCTATGATCAAGTTAAACATAATTGAGTTGTGGTCACTGTTCCCTATTGGATCAGTCACATTAACATCTTGCACCAGATCCTGAGTATTACTCAGGATCAAGTCAAGGATTCTTGTACCTCTAGTTGGGTCTTCAACCATCTGTCCCAGGGAACAATCATTTAGCATATCTAGGAACTTTATCTCTTTATCATGTGCTGAACAACAGTTCACCCAGGTTCACCACCACTGAGCTATACAGTAAAACCTTGAGATACGAATACCTCTACTTACAAAAAACTCATGATACAAAAGGAAATCTTGAAAACAATTTCCTTTGAGATACGATTTTTTTCCATGATTAATTTTTTTGGGGGGACAGGAGGGTGTTCGTAGCATTTCCTCTCCATTTTTTGAATTTTTCATCACATTTTGGCACCACCAGAAGCTCTCCCTGCAACTAGGAAGTGCTGAAAATTCCCCCTTTGCCTCAACAACTGATCGTCGAGGTCTAGTCCTGCAATTACCCAAGCTGGCCACTAGAGGGCACTGTCAGAAATGTCCCAGATACATATTGAAATACATTGGAAACCTTCCTGAGCTCAGAAAAAGTGGGGGAAAAGCCCACATCTTTTATCTGTTCAGAACTCTTTTTAAAGTGCACTTTGGAATTTCTCACCATGTTTTTGCCACTTTAGAAAGAGTTTTGAACAGAAAAAAAATATGGTTTTTGGCTTTTTCTGAGCTCTGGAACGCATTATTTGATTTTCATTGCATTCCTATTGGAAATAATGTTTTGAGATATGAATTTTTCAAGATACAAAAAACCTCAAGGAACAAATTAATTTCGTATCTCAAGGTATCACTATACTATACTATACTATACTATACTATACTATACTATACTATACTATACTATACTATACTATACTATACTATACTATACTATACTATACTATACTATACTATACTATACTATACTATACTATTGATGTTTCAGGTCAGAGTGAGAGCTCTTTAAAGGAAGACTGCTTTGTATCATGTTGAAATGGAGAGTTGAGAGTTGTTATACAGTCCAGATGCCCAGAAGTACAGTCATTAAAAGTTCTAGGTAAAGCCAGTTCTTGGTGATTAGACATCTGTGTTCATTGATGCACCATCATCCATCCCATTTCCCCCTTTTCTTTCATTAGTATATTAAGTGCCACAAAAAATACTGACAAATCGGAGGACATTCAAAGGAGAACAACATAAAAATAATCAGGCAGCTGGAGGGATAGTCCAGTAAAGTGGAATTAAGAGCACTTGACGTATTCAGGCTTGGTTAACAAAGAGATTATATATTTTCATTATTTCTTGTGATCTTAAGTGGGCAAAGGCAGACCAGGGTAATGTTTTTGTTCATCTTATACTCTGAGAGTCAACAACAACCTCTTTTTTATTTTTTTAAACTGAGTCCTCTGATTTTCTTTCTTTCATGTCCTCTGATGAAAATTGCACATAAATAGGGACAGTTGGATTTGAGTCTAAATGAGAATCGCTTTTAAGAAGCATAATTCAAAGCTCCTGGAAGGAAGGACCAAGTGAGGTTCTTTCTGTCTCCTCCACCTTCTTGAACAAGGGTTGTGTTTGGTGTTAATTTAGTTTTTCTTTTTTCTTGACACTCTCTGCCGCACCATCCACTAAACCTCTTGTCTGTTTTGTCCATCAGCCTCTATGTCCAGTGTTGACGCACCAGCATGTTTGGGGGCAAAATTAAATTATTACTTGCTGCACTAGGCATTTGTTTTGCAGCTGGAGAGCATATCCAATCTGGCATAGTTAGCACTATTCCTATCAAATTGTTATTGCTTCTACTGCAGCTAAATGGAAATGGTATTCACATTCTAATAGATCAGTCAAATAAAAATGAGTGATTTGTTAGATCAAATTATTATAGTACGTTTGCAAAGTTTGTGTGATTTGAGCAATGTCTTGTGATAAACTTGCTGGATGCCGAGTTTTGGTTCCTGGCTTTGGTTTAATCTGTTGCGTCTGGTTTTGTGTGTTAGCTTGTAGAATTCTATCCCCCGGCTCTTTCCAAGAGAAAGCTTTTCTGTAGTTGTTGTTTTGCCACATAATAGTCGAGCAACTGTGTATCAGATCCATTATTATACCCTACTCAAATGCCTTGAATGAAAAGTTGCAGTCGCAGTGTTTGCTTGCCTGAAAAGCTTGGTTTGTCTTTTTGTTGCAGTTTCTTTCAGTGCTTTCTTGTTTACAATGTACATTTGTTCAAACTTCTCTTTTGTTCATTACAATCAGCATTATCTAATGCTCCCTTAAATCTGAAGCAATATAATCCCAGTTCTGGAAAACCATCTTGCTTCATTGTTCAGAGCTTGTCCTTAATTGGAAAGGTTGTGAAAGTGACCCGTTGTTCTGTCCTCTAACCTTTCAGCCCCATTAATTTTTGTTTGGACCAGTTGGTGGTTTTAATGTTTACAGGAAGATGTTCTGTCTAAAGAATGGAGGAGGTCAGATGTTTCAACCCATTATGCATTTCTGAAATGAAGGCAGCAGTTAAGATAATGGGTCCTGAGGATGTGTTCTAGGCATATGATAAGATGTATGGTATGTACAGTAAGCTCCAGAAAGGTTCCAGGTTGTTGGAGGTCAGAATATTTTGGAGGTAATCATTAAAAAATAAATAAAGAGAGAAAGGTTAAGTGTTATCAGTTGTCATTTCAGAAGATAAGATCAGGATAAGTCTGTACTGATTGATTTGCAGTCTTGTGCATCATAAGAGCCTTTTGCAAGACCTGTACTTCACAAGAAACCTAGCCTACCTGCAATGGCAACTAAAATTTTAGTTCTGGTGGCATGCAGCAAAAGCCACCAGTATCATTTGGTCTGGCATTTTATATCTTGTTGAGCATAATCCCAGTTGGTGTCTCATATAAAGGTAAAGGTTTCCCTTGCTTGAAAGCCAGTCATATCTGACTCTAGGGTTCACTGCTCATCTCTGTTTCAAAGCTGAAGAGCCAACGCTGTCTGCTTCTGCAGACATTTCTGTGGTCATGTGGCAGGCGTGACTAGACACCGGAGCACACGGAGCGCTGTTTACCTTCCCACCAAAGTGGTCCCTATTTATCTACTTGCAATTTCTTGCTTTTGAACTGCTAGGTTGGCAGGAGCTGGGACAAAGACAGGAGCTCATTCTGTCCTGCACTATTTGGGAATCGAACTGCTGACCTTCTGCCTCCCAGTCAGCGTCTTAGCCACTTGAGCCTCTGCATCTCTTGGTTAGAATAGCAAAAGACTGTCATCAACACAGGCTTAACCTATGTTTGTGCAGCATAGATGTGGGATTTCAGTCACAGATTCACAATTCTTATCCCCTAAGACTGCCTCCTCCCACAGAAGACAAAGAAACAGTTCTCACTGTTATATCTGAGTCCTGTTAGCCACCAAGTCTGCCTAAATTGTATAGGTCAGTGTAATGTATAATTGTCAGAAATCTGAGAGAACTGATGTGCCAGAGGAGGGAGCTTCACATGATGGTGCTATATTCCATGTACCCTCCCTCAGTAATATGCAGTTTGTCACACTAGTCTAGAATATCTCAGGCTAGCAGTGAAACTAACATAGAGAAATATTGGATGTACAATTTGGTGGTGGTTAGGGCTTTGTGAATGCTAACAACATTCAATTATTTGTTGCTTTAGTTTAGAGCAGTGGTTTGCAACCTACAGCCCACGGTGCCATTTCATGTGGCCTGCTGCCCTTGCTCCCGCCGCCACTGGAAGTGGCGAAAGCAGTGAATACAGCCAAAAAATGGGCTGTAAATGCACCTGCGCCTGTTGTAAATGCGTTTACAACAGTTCCCAATGTGTTTTACGGCAGCATTTACAGCAGGGGAAACCATGTGTCTGGCCTGCTCAGCTGTCTGAATTTACACACATGCTGAGCTACTGCTGTAAGTGTCCACAACTGCAATTCTGTTGGCAGCCTGGCCACTATTTTGCATCATCTCAGAATGCCTTACATTTAGGATTTTTCCAAAAACATTGGGCTGGTTAGGATGGAATGGTGATTGTTACCAAAATCGTCACGTGTATTTGAGAGAAGATTTTGTAAACTGACCTTCCTTTTCTACAAATATTATTTTCTAACTTTAAAAATGTATTTTTGAAAAACCTATTTAAATAACCACTGATGTCTGCAGATGACTGTAGTTCCTTGTTCTGTAGTTAAGCTTTATGAAATATTAGATGAAGTTCTTCTGGTATTTAAGTATTCTTCTTCTGAAAGATATTTTTGTTGGCTTATTTGAAATATATGGAGGCAATAGGGCAGAAGACCAGTGTGGGCAATTCTCTGTATGTATTACTGAAAGAGCCAGTTGATCACACAGTAACAGGTTTTTGGGGCATATGTTTTTTCTATTGCTTCATCAGCTGATGATTGGGATTTTAAGTTTTTTTATATGTTTTTAAAAATTGTTGTAATGCCGCCCTGAGTCGGGTTTTACCTGAGTGGGCGGCTTATAAGTATTAAATTAAATTTTAAGTTTGGCATTCGCTTGAAACACTTTTCTAGGTAGTCTCCCATCTATGAGCAATAAGAGTGAACAATTGTAGACTATAGAAATAGAGCTGAGTCATCACCTGAACAAGCACACCTCATCACACACAACACATAGCAGCAAGGGAACATGAGTGCCAAGAATGAGAGCCTCTAGTGGCTATAGCTAACATCATGTAACAGCTGAGGCAGCTGACTTCAGCTGGAACCACAGCATCCAGCAACATAGAATTTCACATGTAGATTAAAGTAGGCAGGGCTGGGTCAGCTTTAAATGTAATTTTTCTTGTGTGTTCTTTCCAATTATACTCAAGGCTTAAGAGTTTAATGTTTTATTTTTGAACCTTTCAGTACTTTAGAGAGAGTTTTTCTTTATGTATTTTCCTTGTTTAAATGTTTTAAGAAACACAGTAAAGCCCCACTTTACGGAATTAATTCGTTCCACAGGGTTTTCCTTATTACAAAAAAATCCTTATTGCGAAGCGCTCATAAGAATGCAATGTGCAGTTTTCCATAGGAATGCATTGAAAACACAAATTCCTAATCGCAAAGTGCAGTTTCCCATAGGAATGCATTGAAAACCAATGGCGAATTTTCCATAGCACCAGGTGTCCATAAAGCGGGGTTTTACTGTATATTCTTTTTAAGTCTGTAAGCACTTGTATTTTAAAATGCAATGGGGACATTGTTTCAAGTCCTAGTGTTTCAGATTTTTATCCAAAGCATTTTGTACTCTTGTTTTTGTGCTCCTGTATTCAATTTTCTTTTTTAAAGGATATGCCTGCGATTTAGTGAGACTGCAAGATGCTGATAAGATGCTGAACTTTACGACCAGAAGGTCAGCAGGTCGGCAGTTTGAGACCTGAGTGCTGCATGACTGAGTGCGCTTACGTATCTGTCCCTGCTCCTCCCAACCTAGCAGTTCGAAAGCAAGAAATTGCAAGCAGATAAATAGGTACCACTTCGGTGGGAGGTAAACAGCATTCCGTGCACTCCTGTGTCTAGTCATGCCTGCCACATGTCCACGGAATCCTATACAGATGCAGACAACATTGGCTCTTTGGCTAGAAACAAAGATGAGCACTAAACCCTAGAGTTGGATATTACTGGCTTTTGAGCAAGGCCAACCTTTACCTTTACCTTACCTGTTATATGTTTTCATTAACTTTGAAGTACTTTGGAGGAATCACGTGACTGGCATGCTCAACTACGTGACCTGCACACGGTCTGAAAAGTTTGAGCAATCCTGATTTAGACCTAAGACATGAAATGGGGAAGAGACCACAGTTAGGATTTCTTGACTTATTTGTTTTCTAAATCAACAGTCCCAAAGGGCTACTCTGAAGACAGCAAATACAGTGGCCCTTTTCTCTTACATTCTCTTCACAGTGTATATCTCTCTTCTCCCTTGCTCACTCATGTGTATGCATGCACGCACACAAACACACCACACACACAAAGTGAAGCTATTATCTCTGTAGGATGAAATAAGAAAGAGGAGCAACATCATGAGCATTCTCCTTCATATCTGGCTTAGCCCTAGTAGAAAGAAAAGTTTTTATCTAAATTAGGTTTTAGGCTTAACAGATACTGTGATTCCAATTTAGAAATTTTACTTGTTGATTTCTGCACATGGAAAAAGGGGACATTGATGTGTGGAGTTTAATCCAAACCCTCACGCTAAAATACAGTATCCTAGTAGTTTGACTACCTAGGTAAATACAGTTATCTGAGATGTGCCCACATCCGACTGAGTGTCAAGTCTATTGCAGTGTGACTCCAGACAGTCAATGTATCTGAGAATAGCAATGATCAGGAAATTCCCCCCACTGCCACTGTGGAAAAAAGGAGACGCGCAGAACAGCAGAGTGGTGTAAGATCACTTTCAGTGCCACTGTGCATTTTCTTGTTCATTTCAGTGCATTTTGCATGGGAAATCTTCCAACAGATTATGTTCTGAGTGTCATTTAAAATAATTTTTTAAAAGAAGTCCTGGCTTTCAAATTTTTTTTTTGAAGAGGTCTTCTGCAAAAAAAAGTCCATTGTGTCTTGTTGGTCTTTAGATGGGGAACAGCTGCTCCCTATACAACATCCGATCCTCCCCCTTAACAACTCCTATTGATAACTAATCGCAGCCCAGACACTTCTATTAGCTATTTACCCAAAATCGAGTTGGCTAATGAAAATGTTTCTAATTAATACAAGGCAGATTAAAACTCATTACAGCAAGGTCGTTGGTAATGAGGGATAATCAGAGCGCAAATGACCGAGCTTGGAGCAAAATGAAGATGGAGCGCGAGCCAGGAAATTGGCGCCAGCTGTGTCTGCATCAAACTGCAAGGGAGAAAAGGAACAGGGCAAGGTAGATGGAAGAGGCTTTCTGCACTTTTTGTTGCAGACCCTGAATAGCTATTTACCGGGGGCTGAGTCACTCTCCCTCAGAAAGTTCCGGGGGCCAGATGGTCATTTTGCCCTTCCTCCACTACATGGCACTTCCTGGTGTGGTGGAGGTGGTGGTGGGCCACATGAAATGGTGCCATGGGCCGCATCCGACCCACAGGCTGCTGCAAGTTGAGAGTCCCTGGCTTAGTGCATATCTAAGTATAGTACTTGGTTGTCAGAAGGGAGAATAGTTACCTGGGAGAATTGTTAACTGCTTGTCAGAATTTTTTTAAAAAAATTGTATCAGAAGCACACAAAGGTGCTTTCTGGGTTGAAAGGATTTTTGCTGGAGGAACTCCTCTCAGGGGATGTCTGAATGAGGCTTCTTTCATGTCCCCAAGACCTTTTTCCACCTACTTGGGAGCGACGAGGGCAGCACGGGCAGGATGAATCGCAGTTAACCCATTCGTGTGGATTCACAGGGTGCTTGGGCTTCTGGGAATTGAAGTCCAAGAACATCTGGAATGCCAAGGTTCACCATCACGGTTCTAGGAACTGTTGTCCAAAAAAAGTAACTTTTCCCACACCTAATGTTGTATTTATCATGTGCAGAAGTTTCCATAGAGATGAATGGCGTGCCAAAAACTACATCCCTTATGTGTTCCAGAAGATGATTTTTTTACAGCTCTCAGTGTATCTGACTGAGATGTTAATTCACAGCATACTAAGCAAATAAATGGACAGTGACAAGATAGGTGAAATATTTTGGGCCGTCCAAAAGGCAATGAACTACTGCCTGCATCATGCCTCACAACTAGCAAGGCTAGTTAGGCTAGGATTGCCATATTAAAATTATTGGCTAGGTATCAGACATGCCACCTAGTGCTCATGTTATTTTTAAAGAAAGGAAAAATAGGAGATGGCAGGTAACCAGTGAATTACTTTTCAAATAACTGTAGCAAATAACTTCCAGTGACACATGACAAGGCATTATTTCTAAACTAACACAACAGAAGTATATACCGTAATAACAAGAAGTAAAATGGATCTTATACCTCTGAAATAGAAGATTGGTATATTTGTACACACTGTATTAGGAAGCACTGGTGAAACAGCGAGACAAAGCAGCAGCAACTGGGACAGGCAATATATAGGAGAGACACATTGGCTTGCCGCTTGCATTAATAGAAAGTAGAAGGTCGGGTTTCGTTACCTGAGGGCTGCACTTGGGGACAATGAAGGAGCCTCTTTCGGGCGTCCCCTGAGCAGAGTTTCTACAGCAAAAATCCTTTCATCCAAGAGTAATCTCTGACTAAATTATTATTTCTCTCTGTGTGTAGTTAAAAATTGCAAAGAAAGTAAAGTTAAAGTTATATTTTATAGTTAAAATAGGCAATCAATATCTCTGAAAGAAATTGTGTGTTTTTCCCTTGATTTGTGAAGATTGCTCTCACTTTTCCTTATAATTTTTCCTGCGTATTGACAGCTATTAGAGGATTTCTGTAGTATTCTTATTATTCTGTATTTTTCCCCACCACCACTAAAAATGTATGGCAAAAAACAACGGTTATCTCTGTTGTTTTTTATACACAGTAGTAGGTGGGACAGCTGTACAAATAGTTTTACTTGTAGTTTTCAAGTTCTCCAAGTATCACACTCCCTATTCTAGCTCAGCAATTAAACTCTTCACTCTTGTTTAGAAATTTAAGAAAGTAGTTCTTTACTTACAGCTTGCTTTAGATAGATTAGTAAACAGTTGCTTTGCTTGATAAAATAGAGTTCTTTGCAATAAGTTTCTTCTTAGACAAACATACTTTGCTTGTAAGGTAAAAAATGGGGTGGGGGAGTGAGCGAGTGAGCAAGAACAGCAGAATAATAACTGGAACAACACTGGATGAAAAGACCCAAACAACAAGCAGCTTAATACATACCAGGTGACCCTAGAGGAGGGAAATTAGAAAACTTTTCTATTGGTTGGTTACAGGCATAATGTACATTAACAACCCTTTGCATGGTGGGGTTGCTCTAATATACTCAACAATCTCATGGTATTTTTTCATGAGTCATTGAGTATGACAAAATTTCATTTCTTTTTTTACATGTACCATCAATTTACATGGTTGTTCTTTCCCAGTTTTATCCCAGAAAAAATCCTATGGCTAGGGTGAATGGGCTGACCCTGGAATAACAAATTAACCTCTGACTGAGGCTGGGTCTCCTAAATCCATCATCCTAATCATTATACCATATTGGCCATCTAGTATGAGTAGTTACTATATAAACGACACTAAGGCTGAAACATATTGATGGAAAACAATGCAATGTTTAACATGCTTAATTTAATTTAATTGATTCTGAATGCATGGTAGCAGCCCCTTTACTACTGATGCCACAAGCCAATTTGTGTTTTTTGCCATTTTAATTAATAGTTCAACAAGTTTAAGATTGAGCATATGTGAGATCTGCTGCTTCACCAGTACAAAAGAACATGTAGATCAGGAGTTCCCAACCTACAGCCCATGGGCCGGCCTGGTCCACACCACCATTTCATGTGGCCCACCACAGCACCCAAAAGTGGAAGCAGGCATGTTCACAACAGCCATAAAACATTTTCATGCCTGAGAAAATGCGGTTACATCAGCCACAAATGTGCCCTGTTGTAAACACAGAAGTAGGTGCATTTACTTCTGCTTCCGTGGAGGTGGTGGTCCAGCCTGCTCAGCTGTCTGGTGGGTGTGGTCAAGCCCATGGTGTAAAAAAAAAGCTAGGAACCCCTGATGTAGATGAAGAAAGGTCCTAGTGACATAGTCCTTAGGATCCACTTTTGTTGATCACAGGAGTTCTATAAGAACATTCAGCCAAATCTTTACCTATAAGGAGGGACGTTAACCATTGGACTCCGGCATACATGCCTGCACCCATCCATACTATCCTCTACCGAGCCGCCCGCACTGGCCTTTACCCAGCCCGACCATCGCCGCAAGGGTCCGGCAGTCGCCAGTGGGGCAACCACCCCACGAACGCAAGCAAAACAACTTCAAGTCCCAATGTCCTCTGCGCTGCGCTACCCCTCAGCCAATCAGGCTGACAGGCGAGAGCAAGAAGAACATTGGGAAAGCCGGTGCACCCAATACAAAATGAGCCACAGAAAAAAGCCGTTGCACGAACGCAAACAAAGGAAACAAAACTTCAAGTCCCAGCGTCCTCCGCGCCGTGACCACTTCAGCCAATCAGGCTGAAGGGCGTGAGTGCGCAGAACACTGAAAAAGCTGGTGTGTGAAAAATAAAATAAAATAATGCCTCCCGCAACGGGAATGCAAGGCTGGCGCAGGTGGATGCAGTGCCTCCCGCAACGGGAGTGCAAGGCCACCGCAGGCGGATACAGCGCCTCACGGCCTCACTAACCCAAACCCGCAAAAAACCACGGTGAGATAACCCGGAGCAACGGGGAGAAGAGGGACTCCCTCTCCTCCCCGCCACCCCGCCGAAGACACGGCGAGACCACTGCCGGCCTCAAGGTAAATTGAGCTGGGGTGGGAAAAAAACAAGCAGCAGGCAGCAATTCATCAGGAGAAGCACACTCCCTGGCGAATGACTGGATGCTGCCTTTGTACTACCCACACTGCTGTTTCGAGAACTAGCATGAAACAGTGGTGGAGGTAATAGAAAAGCAGCAGCCAGTAATCTGCAAGGAAGAGCATTACTCCTTACGAATCGTTGCCTGCCGATCTCCTGTTAGGTAAGCCTGGAGAAAAGGAGGCCGAGAGGAGAGAACCATCGTGAAGCAGATAGCTCTTCTCTGCCTCCTTCTCCCCTGACCGACCTAACGAACCTTACCAGACAAAGAGTGAGCTGACTGCCGGGTCTTCCTTTTCCCCATCGCTGCATCAAAACCTAATTTCAAAACAGCAATGGGGAAAAGAGGAAACGACAAACAAGCCGTTCTTCACCCCACAAAACACAACAACAATAAAACAAAACAGTTAACCAGAACGCCAAGCATAAAAAATGATAAAACACACATAAAAAAATTCAAATAAACCCAGTAAACAACAAAACAATAAACAAAAAACACAACAAAAACACCCAAAATACCAATGGCTACCGAAAAACAATGAGAAATCACTAAAAATGCCTATCTACAACACGAAAATACCTTACTCAAAAAACAATAATATCACAAATTATAAAAATAAATGCGGAAAAAATAAAAAACAACAACCAGAAATAACCAAAACAATAAAACAAATCTAAAATCCAGGAAAATAAGAAATAACAAGCAAAAACACTTTGGGGGGTGTAAGCCCAGCATCCCAAAATCAAAACAAAATAAAAGTAAAATAATAAATCAAGAGCACTTACGAAAGACGTCTTCCCTCCATGACTCCGGAACAGAACTGAAGAAATAAAGACAATCGCAGTACTCTAAATCACAGCCCCACCTAGAGGCCGGAAGAGTATAAAACAGACAAACAATATTTTAAAAAATCAAATAAAAAATAAATAAAATAAACAAAATCAAATAAATTTAAAAACCACAAATTCAAAACAGCCCCCCCCAAACCACCCCTAACAAAAAACACACACACACACACACACACACAAAAAACTGCCCGGCAAGGCCGGGCTAAAATATGCTAATCCTCTTAAAGTATTCCCTTCAGTTTTTGCTCTGACTTGCTTCTAGAGATCAGGGGTTTTCATCCATGTTGTTGTCTCTGTTAATAGAATAGCCTATTCTGAAAAGAACATGAACTGGGTTCCACTCGGAGCCTTAGTCACAGATTAACTGAATTGGCCAAGTCACACCATGGGATCTAAATAAAGGGGGAATGTTTTATTTACTTGTTCAGGGAGGGGGATGCTGGCTGAAATCCAGTAGTATATCACAACTAGAGTAAGCTCATGGAATCAGGAGGAATTTGGTAAGTTAACTCCTATGTAAGTGCCATTGATTCGCTGGGCCTGTTCCAGTCGTGACTTCAGTCCACTGGATTTCAGTCAATTAGTGAAAACAGTTAAAACTTGTACCAACATTGTGTTAAGTTATATTTAGCAGCAGCACAGTAAAGCAGGACAGGCTTTGAGGCAAATCGTAGTTTGAATACAAGTTCTCCCACGCTTTCTCCCTGTTTAGCCCTGCTAATGAATACATTTGCACTAAATGGTTAGAAAAGAACAAAATATCATTTACTCACAATTAGGTCAGAGAAATATACATGTGCTCAGAATTCTTGGTGAGATTGTTTTTAGAAAGAATTACAGTTAAAGTAAAGTCTTTAGGTCTTTTAAGTCTTTTAGGCCTGTCATGTGGCCTGCAAAATGGAGGAGCTCAAATAGACATCTCTCGTCTTCAAAAAGCAAACAACAAAACAACTTCAAGTCCCAAGAACAGCAGAAACAAAAAACACAAGAGAGAGAAGGCCAGAACACGCAAAGCCTTAATACATGCAAATAGGTGGGAAGACAGAAAATTTTCTAATTGATTACTTAGGGACAAACAATACAACAACTTTCTTTAGTTTAGGCTAGCATTTCTGTCTCTATGGCTATTGTGCTAACACCCACTACATGCTAGGATTGCACTAAAATACTCAACCCATTGAAGGTTTAGAACAGGTGTTGGCAACCTTTTAAAGTTGGGGGCCAGGTCATGCTCCTTCAGACAGTTGAGGGGCCCAGACTGGTGGTCTCCCTTGCCAACAGTGGGTGGAGCGAGGGTGGGGTCCAGATGATTTGGGCCACAGGCTATAAGTTGCCAACCTCTGGTCTAGAATATGAAAGAACCTTAGCTTAGGGGTTCCACTTGACAAAAGGGAGACAAAAAACCTTTGTATGAAGCCAAAACGCAATAGACAGGAAACCATGCATACGATTGGTGAAATCCCCCTTCAGTGACCATGGGCTAATTACTATTAACCTATCCTTCCCTTCATGGTTATTATGAGGGCAAGGGGGAGAAGAAAACATGAAGAGGAGAGGACACCTTTTGCTCCAGCTCACTAGTTACAGGGAACTGGCTTTTATGACTGTGGATTTATATCCCACCATAATTAATGTACACTACTCTAGGCAGTTCACATAAAAACAAGACATCCAACTAAAATTTCCAAGAGAAGTAGATCTGTTAGCCTGTTGCAATAAAAACAATGAAAAGCCTCTAAGGAGGTGATAGGTAACTGGGTCGGGGCATTAATAAATGCATCATTACAGGAGCGGGTGGTCCCTGCACCTTTAAAACACGCCTTGGTGCGCCCCCTCCTCAAAAAAACTTCCCTTGACCCTGCTGTCCTCTCTAATTAAGGACCGGTCTCCAATCTCCCCTTTTTGGGGAAGGTATTGGAGAGGGCAGTGGCGTGTCAGCTGCAGGGGCCCCTGGATGAAGCAGATTATCTGGACCCTTTTCAGTCAGGTTTCAGGCCTGGACATGGCACAGAGACAGCATTGGTCGCACTTGTGGACGATCTCTGGAGAGAGCGGGACGGTGGTCATCCGTCCGTCCTTGCTCTCCTTGACCTCTCAGCAGCTATCGATACGGTCAACCTTGGTATCTTTCTGGGATGGCTCAAAGGGTTAGGGATCCAGGGCAGTGTGTTGTCTTGGTTTTCCTCATTCCTGGAGAGCCGGACCCAGTCGGTGTGGTTGGAGAGTGAGAGGTCCAGCCATAGGGTTCTCCAATATGGGGTTCCTCAGGGCTTGGTGCTTTCTCCTCTCCTATTTAACATCTACATGAAGCCGCTGGGTGAGATCATTCGTTCCCATGGGCTGCGGTACCATCAGTACGCGGATGATACACAGCTGTACATCTCGGCCCGCGGGGACCCAAGTGATGCTGTCAATGTCCTATCCGGGTGTCTGAAGGTTGTGGGGGTCTGGATGTGGGAAAACAGGTTACAGCTAAACCCTGACTAGATTGAGTGGCTGTGGGTTTGGGGTTCCACATTATCTCAGGAGCTGCCATCCTTGATCTTGGATGGGGCTACTCTGCCCCAGACAGACCCAGTGCATAACTTGGGGGTCCTCCTGGATGCACATCTGCTGCTAGAAGAGCAGGTAGCGGCCGTGGCCAGGAGGGCCTTTGCTCAATTACGTGTAATTCGCCAGTTGCGCCCGCTCCTGGATAGGGATTCCTTGCTCATGGTCACACATGCCCTAGTTACCTCCAGACTTGATTACTGTAATGCGCTCTACATGGGGCTGCCCTTGACGACCATTCGGAGGCTGCAGCTGGTCCAGAATGCAGTGGCCCGGGTAGTGATGGGGTGCGGGCGTTATGTCCATGCCTCGCCTCTGCTTCGGGAGTTGCACTGGTTACCAGTTTGTCTCCAGGCGCAATTCAAGGTGCTGGTTTTGACCTTTGAAGCCCTTCATGGTAGTGGGCCAGGATGCCTAAGAGACCGCATCGCCCCAAGAGAGTCTGCCCGACCCATAAGGGTGGACCGGAGGGGCTCCCTCAGTGTTCCATCGGCTAGAGGGGCTCGCCTCTCTAGCACAAGGAGGAGGGCCTTCTCTATGTCTGCCCCAACCCTATGGAACCTCTTGCCAGCAGATCTGCGGCTACAGACAATTGCTGCCCTTTAGGAAAGGGTTGAAAACCTGGCTGGCAGGGCAAATATGGGGGACCGACGCGGTGGTTGCTCCTCCTCGTTGGCTCTATTAGTGGATTGGTCCCTCTACTGATGGGTGGGGGAAGGAGGGGTATTTTAAATTGGGGATGTTTTTATAGAGTCTTTAATGTATTTTATTATTTTAACTTGGATTTTTAGGGGTGTATGTATAGTGTTTGTATGTTGTGAGCCACCCTGGGTTGCCTTAGGGCAAGTGGGCGGGATATAAGTTTAAATAAATAAATAAATAAATAAATAAATAAATAAATAAAACAATGAAAAGTCTTACAGCACTGTGACTTGGTCAATTGAGTTACTCTGTGACTAAGGCTCCGAGTGGAACCCAGTTCATGTTTTACTTGTTAATTTTTCCACATGGAAAAAGGGGACATTCATGTGTGGAGTTTAATCCAAACCCTCATGCTAAAATACAGCATTCTAGTAGTTTGACTACCTAGGTAAATACAGTTTTTCATGTCTAGTAATTTCCACATGTCCCGCAAATCATCCTCATTTTGAGTTAGCTTTGTAGTCACTGGGCAGTTGCAACTGGTCCAGTAGGGTTGTTTCCAGGTTACACAGAAATAATCTTTGTCAACCAGTGATGTTTCATGTGAGTGTTAAATAACCTATACAGAAGCGCTAAATACTTAAATACAGAGTATACTTTAAAATCTTTCAAACATGTTTTTGGAGAAGGCAATCACAGATGAACTAGTATCTAACCAATATAAGCTTAAGTATAGGTGTGACTTTAGACCTGTGGTTCCCAAACTTTTTTTGGCCATGCCCCACCTAAGCATCTCTAAAATCCTGATGTCCCCCTGCCCGTGACATGTAATTCTTATTATTCAAAAACTGAACTCCTATTCATGTGGAAGAAGCCTAAAAGGCCACTAACCTGGTCTAAACATTCTTGAATTGCTCCCCTTAAAAATCAAATCCACCCCCCTGTGGGGCATGTGTCCTACATTGGGAACCATAGCATTAGGCAGAAGTCTCACAGAATTTCAGAGTGCTAGTGCACAAATGGGTCTGAAGTCCATTTAATCCAATCATCTTTTCTCCTCTCCTCTCTTCAAGAAGATTAACCAACCCAGTTCACAGAAAGACCCTCCTTGAAGATTGTGGTATTTTTGAACCATAATCGGGTGTACCCTGGGCAACAGCCACTGTGTGAAGGTGCCTTCATTTTGGCAGTTTCACGTATAGCCTAGACACAGAAGAAGAAGAAGACCAACCCATAATATTAAAATTATATTCTGCAGTAAAGATATGACAGGTATGTGTCAACTGCAGTGCTGTCCCAAAAATACCTATAAGGCAATAAGGAATAAGCTTCTTAGATATTCATGAGAATTATTGTTGTGTAGAAGCATGTGCATATTCCCTATAAAGCTCCTGCAGTGATACAGTTTAGATAGATAAACCAACACTTCTTGTTTAAACAAGTGTGGAGAATGCTTAATAATGCAAAGCCAGTGACTCCTCAGAGCTCAGAGAAAAAAGCAAACCAAAACCAACATGCCTTTTCTTTTGTTGTTCCAGACAAAAATAGGATTTTCTGTCAATCATGTGATTTGCTGGGCTTGACTAATGCTTTATTTTGGCTTTGACACCAGTGGTACCATCTCATTTTTCAGTGCTATTGTGCTTGTAATCTACTTTACATTTTCATTTCTGTCCTTTTGTTTTAAAGCACCCAAGCACCCAGCAACTGCCATGTTAGAAAGAAACTGATCTGACTTCCATCTACCACTGAGCTGCCAGCATGTTTGATTTCATCTGGAGTTTCCATGAATGTTTCTTCAGTCTCTAAATGTAACCAAAATATAGGTTGAACAGTAGCTTTATCAGCCAGAAACATGTTGTCTTGTGTAATCCCCAGAACAGAATTTTGCAAAAGATGGCTTTCCAGTAGGGTTGCCAGGTCTTAGGTTTTGGCCTCAAGACTCAGGTTTTGGAGTCCATTCACTAGTTCTCAGGCTTTAGCCCAAAAATCTTACGGGATAAGATGTTGGCCATTTTACAGCCCCCCCCCCTTTTAGGAAAGCCACCTTCTCCTTCGTATAGTTTGTGAATCCCCACTATTGGGTTATGCGCCTGCGCAGAACGTCGATCGGAGGCTTGAAAAGCTATTGGTCAAAAGTTTTGGCGGTAAGACCGCCCACCATACCGCCCACCCTGAGGCGCCCACGCGCCATTTTACCTCAGTTCTCTTCTTTCCGCCGTAGCAGCAGGACGATCGTTGAGAGCTTCCTCAATTTTTTCTCGCCCTCTGAGGGAAAGCCTTTACCGATTTCCAACAGTTTTTTCCGGCGATCTTGTCCTTCGGGCAGGATTGCCACCCCGGCGCTGTTTCTTCCTTCTGGTGGACTCAGTTGCCTGTTCGCTCCGGTCACCGTTTCCCCCCTCAAGGGGGTGGCGGCTGGCCCGCCCTTAGGGGCGCCCATCTTCTGGATCCTTCCACTGGAAGAATTTTTTCGTTAATGGCTGCTGCCTTCAAGCAGTGCTCGGCTTGCCACAAGAAGTTCCCCGCTTCCGACGGCCATAGCCTTTGCCTTTTTTGTCTGGGTGAGTCTCACCAGGCCCAGTCCTGCCCTCACTGCAAGAAGTTTACCCGCCTTGCAGTACAGAATCGGAGCAACCGGCTCAAAGCTCACCTGATGGAGCTCGCTTTGGCTCCCGCCGCGGCTGCCTCTACCTCTGATGGTGCCTCTCAGCCTCCTCCAGCTTCTTCTTCCACACTCTCTATTAGGAAGAAGAAGAAGAAGGGCAAGGACGGGGAGAAGAAAAAGAAACACGGGTCGGAGAAGAGGCGTTCGCTCCCGCCTACTCCTCGCCCCCCTGTCTCGCCGGGGCCTTCGCCTCCGTTCTCGATCGCAAGATGTCCTTCGCCCGGGTCATCCATCTGGGGAGGACGGTCCTCCTCGGGATCTCCTGAAAAAGGACGCAGGGCTGGGGCTCCAGCTCGCCCACTTCAGGTTCTCCCGTCTCCTCCTCGTGGGAGGGCCCGTTCGCCTACGAGACAGGCCTCCATCTCCCCAAGGCCCAGGACTCCAACGCTCGACGACGCGGCAATCACCATGCCGGCCACCGTTTCGTCGCCGATTCTCCCAGCCACCGTCTCGTCGGCCACCGTTTCGTCGCTCCCACCGGTGGCGGATCCATCCCAGATGGAGTTCCTCAAGGGGATGTTTGAGGTCATGGCTCAGACTTTTGCCAACCAGTTCAAGACCTCCATGCCTGCGGCCTCTGCAGCTCCGGTACCGACCACCGCAAGCCCCAGGGATGTTGGCCCTGCTGTGGCCCCTCCGACCTCCCGAGGGTCGAGTGTCCGCTCCGCTGGCCCACCCATATCGTCTCGGTGTGGTCCAGACGTTGATGCGGTGGACTCCCATCCCGCCGGCCCGCCCAGGCCATATTGGCGCGGTCCCGACGTGGATGTAAGAGTTCCTCCCTCGTCCTCCGATGACTCCAGCGCCTCCTCGGAGGAGGAGGAGGGAGACGTCGACGCCGAAAGGACACCGGACCAAGCCATCAGCGCGGTTGACCCACCGCGTGGTGAGGATCAACGCTCGCTCACGGCTATGCTGACGCGCCTGGGGACCGCCCTGAACCTGAAGGTGGACCAGCCGCCACTGGAAGGTGAGGACCAAATGACCGCCAAACTGGACAGACGAGCGGTTCGGCCGTTCATATCACCATGCTTCCGTCCATGTTGACGTCAGCGAAGGCGACATGGAAGAAACCGGTATCAGCGCACTCCGTTTCGTCCAGGCTCGACAGCATGTACAGAGTCCTGGATGAGAACGTCGAGTTCCTGCAAGCTCACCCCTTGCCAAATTCGCTGGTGGTCAAGGCTTTTCAACACAGGACGGCCACCAGCGGCTTCCCGGTACCTTTGACTCCGGAAGGGAAGAAGCTGGACGCGGTGGGCCGTAAGTTCTACGCCACCGGTTCCCTCTTCCTCCGCGCCGCCAACTACTCGGCTGCCATGGGCCTTTACCAGTCCCACCTCTGGGAGCAGGTGAAGGCCGAGACGGCGACGTTGCCCGCCGACGTCCAGAAACGGATCGACGCGCTGGCATCCGAAGGAGACTTCCTGTCGGAGCAGCAAATGAGGACGGCCAGGCACATCAACGACTATGCGGCGAAGGACATGGCCTCCGCTATTCTGCTCCGTCGCCACGCCTGACTCAGGGGCACCTCCCTCGATGATGCTATGAAGAAGCTCATCGAGGAGTTCCCTTCGACGGACAAGGCCTTTTCGGACAGGACACGGACAAGGTCCTGAACGAAATGCGGCAAACGAACTCCACGGCCAAGTTCCTGGGGCTCACCACGCCGGCTCCGCCTGCCATGCCGAGATTCCAGCCCTTCACGCGGTGGTATCAGGGGAACCAGCAACAACAGGGTGGCCCTATGGAGCAGCCCAGGTCTGGCCCCTACAAGCAACGGCGCCAGCACAAGCCCCGTTACCAGCCCTACGGGCAGGGCAAGTGTTCCGACGCGAACTCCAAGTCCCGTGTTTGAAGCTGCGACGGCCGAGTCTCTCTCGCTCCACATCCCGTACCTTCCCCTCCGGAACTTCCTCCAGGTATGGTCAGGCATCACGGACGACCGGTGGATCTTAAAGATCTTGTCCTCTGGCTACGCCATCGAGTTTGTGCGGGCGCCTCGGGTAGGAAGACATCGTTTCACCACCTCGTCCCCCCATTTGGAGGAAGAAATATCAACTCTTCTGTCCAAGGGAGCCATCGAGCGGGTGACGCCGCCCGACTGGGACAACGGCTTCTACTCGAGGTACTTCGTGGTTCAGAAGAAGGACGGAGGACTTCGCCCAATTCTGGACCTACGTCGCCTCAACAAGTGCATCCATACCAGGAAGTTCCGGATGGTGACCCTGCAGACCGTCCTTCCCCTCATCAACAAAGGGGACTGGTTCACAGTCATAGACCTCAAGGACGCTTACTTCCATGTCCCCATCCTCGAGGAGCACCGAAGGTTCCTTCGATTCCGCATCGGCGATTCCGTGTACCAGTACCGGTGTCTACCGTTCGGTCTGACCACGGCACCATGGGTCTTCACCAAATGCATGGCTCCGGTGGCTGCCTTCCTTCGCCAGCGGGGAATCAGGGTCTTCCCATACATCGACGACTGGCTGATTGTATCCCCCACCAGCTCGTCGGCCATTCGGGACACGCAATTCACGGTCCACCTCATGGAGAGTCTCAGCCTCAGGATCAACTTCACCAAATCAAAGTTGATTCCCTCTCAACGCGTCGAGTACATTGGAGCGGTACTCGACTCGCTTGCCACCAGAGCCTTTGCGCCCCAGAAACGCTTGAAGGACATCGCGCAGGGAGTGAATGACCTTCGCACCAAACCGTGCATCCGGGCAAAAAAGGCTCAAAGACTTCTAGGCCTCATGGCCTCAACGACGGCGGTGATTCCCCACGCCAAGTTAAAGTTCCGGTCCCTGCAGTCGTGGCTCCTTCACGAATTCGACGCGCTCCGGAAGAGTCAATCCAAACTGTTAACTCCGTCTCCGGAGCTGAGGGACCAACTGCTTGGTGGACGGCACCACTCAACGTGACAACGGGGAAGAGCTTTTACCCCCCGCAACCCTCGTTGCAAATATTGACTGACGCAAGCAACCTCGGCTGGGGGGCTGCCTGCGGGACTCTCACGGTCAACAACCCTTGGTCGCCTCAGGAGATGGTGTACCATATCAACTACTTGGAACTTCTGGCCATTTGGAAGGCCCTACGTTCCTTCGAGAGCCTGCTTACGGGCAAGGCGGTCCAAGTAGCCTCGGACAACACCACGGCTGTGGCGTATCTGAACAAGCAGGGAGGAACGCGGTCCACCACCCTTCTTTACCTCGCTGTGCAGCTCTGGGAGTGGTGCCTGGAGAGGCACATCTTCCCGATTGGAGTGCACATTCAGGGCAAGCTGAATGTCTTGGCCGACCATCTCAGCCGCCTCACCTCGACGACCCACGAATGGGAACTGGACGACCAGGTATTTCAGTCGCTTTGCCAGGCCTGGGGGACGCCGAACATCGACCTCTTCGCATCGGAGTCCAACACGAAATGCCACAGGTACTGCTCCAGGGCAGGCATCGGAATGAACTCCGAGGGCGATGCCTTCATGAAACGGTGGGATCAGGACTATTTCTACACTTTCCCTCCGTTTCCTCTGGTCCAGAAAGTTCTCACCAGAATGTATCAACACAGGACCAAGGCCATCCTTGTGGCCCCAGCATGGCCTCGCCAACCCTGGTTTCCGCTGCTGTTACGCATGTCATCTCAGTATCGCATGCTGCCGGAGTCACCGACGCTTCTCCAAATGGAGCAGGGCCAGCTTCACCACTCGGACCTGCCCAGCCTCCACCTCACCGCGTGGAGGATAACCCCAGACTATTCAGGATCCTGGAGCTAGCACGGCGCCCTTCCACAAGGAAGTCTTATGCTTCCAAATACAGACGCTTTTGCGCTTTTCTGGCTTCTCGGCAGATGTCCCCACCACAGGCAGGGCTGCAGGACGTCTTGGCCTACCTCCTCCATTTGGCGGAGTCCGGCCTCAGCATTACCTCCGTCCGAGTCCATCTCACAGCGGTAGTGGCTCACTCTCCGCCCGATTCGTCCGCTTCTGGTGCCTTTCGCGACCAGATGGTGAAGCGTTTCCTCAAGGGGCTGCGGAACGCCTTCCCTCCGGTCAGGACCCCGACGGCCCAATGGTCACTCTCTACCGTCCTCAACGCGCTCACCAGGACTCCTTTCGAGCCCATGGCTACCGCGGATGTTCGTCTCCTCACTTGGAAGACGGCGTTTCTGGTGGCTATTACGTCTACTCGACGAGCTGGTGAACTGGTTGCTCTGCGGGCAGACGCACCATTTCTTCAATTCTTCAATGACCGTGTAGTACTCCAAGCGGATATCACCTTCCTTCCCAAGGTGGTCTCCCAGTTTCATATGGCACAGACTATCTCCTTGCCAACCTTCTTCCAGAACCCCACTAATGCCCAAGAAAGGACTTGGCACACGCTGGATGTCAAACGAGCTTTATTGTTCTACACCAGCAGGACAAGGGAATTCCGGAAGTCGCAACGCCTTTTTGTGGCGTATGGAGGCAAGTCCAAAGGCGAACCCATCTCTGCTCAGCGGTTCTCCAAATGGATCACGTCTGCCATCTACTTGGCCTATGAATCGGCCTCGCTGCCACCTCCGCCGCATGTCAGAGCGCACTCTACCAGAGCGGTTGCAACATCCACGGCTTTTCTGGAGGGCACACCACTGGAGGACATATGTAAGGCTGCCACCTGGTCCAGACCTTCTACATTTGTCCAGCATTACAGGGTGGACACCAGAGCCACTGCGGACGCCAGGCTTGGCCGTGTCGTCCTCACTAGGGGGCTCCGAACTCATCGCCCTTGACAGTTCACCCTGCCTGACCATCATCATCTTCATCGTGGGATCATCTCATCCGACTGCCCACCGGCCAAGTAAGTGTGAGCTTGCTAATCTCCCAATAGTGGGGATTCACAAACTATACGAAGGAGAAAGTTCGGTTTCACTTACCAGTGATAACTTTCGTTCTTCGAGTAAATAGTTTGTGAATACACACTACCCACCCTGCCTCCCCTCTTGAGCTGCACGGATGAGATCAATTGGTTTATAATATAATAATAATAATAATAATAATAATAATAATAATAATAATAATAATAATAATAATAATAATAATAATAATAATAATAATAATAATAATAATAAGTTTTAATTTCTACCCCGCTTTCATAGCACAAGTGCCACTCAAGCACAAGTGCCACAAGTTTATCCTGTGCTTGGCTTAAGTATGGAACTGAGGTAAAATGGCGTGCGGGCGCCTCAGGGTGGGCGGTACGGTGGGCGGTCTTACCGCCAAAACTTTTGACCAATAGCTTTTCAAACCTCCGATCGACGTTCTGCGCAGGCGCATAACCCAATAGTGTGTATTCACAAACTATATACTCGAAGAACGAAAGTTATCACTGGTAAGTGAAACCAAACTTTTTGTACTCTATTGTACAGAGGAGTAATTTTGTCACAATATGGGGGAGGAGGATTATGCTTCCAATTTATTAACTGGGCCATAAGAAGCTTCAAGGGAACTGTTTTGGTTAAAAAAACACTTTTTAAAAAGTTAAACCCATTTTAATGTTAACACACACACACACACACACACACACACACACACACACACACACACACACAAGCTTCTTTTATGCTTCCTCTTTTAGCTTCTCCCCCTGGGAGGCATTTCGCTTGAACTGTTGGCAAATCTTAAAAAGGGCCTTTGGCTCTTCTAAGATCACCACTTCTGCTCCACATTGTATGTTTGTCCCGCAGGTACCATTTTGTATTTGTGGCTAAAGAATCTGTCCTCCTCCATGATATAATGAGTGTCTGGAAATCTTAGAAATATGCCTTTGCTTGTGACCTGGCTACTCTAGTTCACAAATCCTGTACTGATACAGTACAGTGATGATAGTATAAACAGGTACCGATATGTGCCTCAAGTCCACAGGCTCAGATCCAGGAAGAGCTTTATGGCAAGAACAAACATTCTTGAGGGTATGCAAGAACAAAACCAAATTAGAAGATGGAAGAAGGAGCTCACTGGACAAGGTACAAAATTAATGGAGGATATAGCTGAGGAACTCAACCTCTGCTACGTCACTTGGAGGACCCTGAATAGGCTGAGGGTCAGAGTCCCTAAATGTAAGAACAAAATGATCAAGTGAGGGCTGCTGGTGGACAACAACATGTAGTGTGAATGCAGAGAGATACAGAATCCAGCTCATTTGCTGGTCTGCTGACTACTACTGTATTGATGAGGGGATTTAATTTTTGCCAACAACAAAGCCAAGAAGATGATTTCCTTTTGGCAGTTCAAAGTTTGATCTGGACATGAAAATAATAGCAGCAGCAGCAGCAGTTTGAACAAGTGAGAATACCGGTCAGCAGGATAAGAGCCAGAAAATTGAGGTTCAACTCGGACAAGATGGAAGGTCTGTTAGTAGATAATGTATTTCCCTAAGTAATTGCTGCTTAGTCTGTATTAGAGGGGAACTACACATGCTGAAGCACAGATGACTAACTAACAGGTTTTGTGTGACCAATCCTCCAACCCTCCCCCCCTCCTTGCACAATTAATCCTCCCATTTATTTGTTTGGTGATTGTGATGGGGAAAAGCTCTACAGAGATGATCCATGCCAAGTGCTTGCTACCTTATGTCAATTGCATTGTTTTCAGTGGTCAAACAACTGCTTGATAATTTGGGAAGGATAACAGAGAAAAACACTCCCAAAGAAAATCATGATAATAGCAATGTGTTTAATATACTAAAATTGTGCTAATAGAAACTCTACTGACTGTTGGCTGAAATACTGCCTGAGAAGTCTACCAAATATCAATACATGTACAACAGGCACACTGCGGTATGCAATATAAGTACACATAAAGAATGCTCTCCCTCTCCCATGTAGTCCTGTCTATAATTTGGGAAATCATGATTTGCAAAAGGATAGTTACGTATTGTTGATTTTTTTTTTAATGAACCACTACAACCAACCTTCAAAGTACAGTGTAGTGGAACCTCATACAACAATCGCCCCATATAGCAATGAAATCGCATAACAATTAGGTTTTTTGGGGAAAATGGCGTCCCGCATAATAATTTTCCCTATGGAAAAAATCATACAACAATTTTTCAATGGGAAAAACCACTTAGCAAAAATAATCGTTGTCCGATGCATCCCATAGGGAAAATCGCTATACGATGCATGCATTGTATAGCGATTGTTTTGTAAAACAATGAGCCCCATGGAACAGATTAAAATTGGTGTATGAGGTACCACTGTATATGTCAGTGGTGGTGAACCTATGGCATGCATGCCAGATGTGGCACTCCCAGGCCTTTCTGTTGGCATGCGTGTCCATCACCCCAGCACAAAGTCTGCCCACCCCTTTGCCCAGCAACCCAGTGGAAGTGCTTCCTCTCTTCCCCAAGAACAGAGTTTGCCTGGCCCTATGCCCAGCAGCCCAATGGGAGCGCTTCCTCTCTCCCCCAGTACAGAGTTCACCCCGCCCCTCTGTTTGGACACTTGGTCTCTAAAAGATTCGCCATCACTGATATATGTAATTCAGCCATGCAGCTGGGGTTTTATATCTCTAGGGTCATCTCATAATGTTTTGGTGATTGTGGAAAGATACGTTTGAAAAGGCCATACTGCAAGGAAATATGTGATAACAGATGCCATCAGGAAAAATGAGTTTGTCAGTAATGTATAACTATATCACATAGGAGCCTTGGAATAGGTTATCATATCAGCATTCCCATCCTCTTCTAAACATTGTTTATTCTCCAGATATGCACACTGATGTTTGAGAAATTTATTTTTGCACTGAATTTTCAGTATAAGAAGGTTTATTAGTCTGGGAGCTTGACTAGCATTGCTTTATAAAACCAAATAAAACTGACCTCAGTCTTTATTGTTGTGGGAAGATGCTATTAATATTTTGGTAAGAATCAACCTGCTATATTCTGTTTTGTCATTTTGATACAGCTGAACCATTTGCTGGAAATTTGAAAAGTCAAGTTTCAAAAAGTTTTGCCCTAATTGATATTTTTCCATTCTTCTGTCTAGATACTAGAGCAGGTGTGACCAACCTTTTGGTGCTGTGGGCCTGACCACAGCTGAGCAGGCTGGACCATGCTCCTTGGAAGCGGAAGCGAGCGCATTTACAGCTGTCATAAATGCACCCACTTCCACATTTACGTCAGCTGCGGACACTGCCCTGAACTACATGTACCGTAATGCTTTGCTCATGTAACCCTACACCTCCGACCCCTGTTCCTCTGACCTCACCTAACCCTATTAAAGGACCCTCGCTTACCTCGGACCCTTCCTTCCATCCCTGTCCCTTGAGACTGCCACTGACCGCCATGCGGGCAGTGGGAATAAAAGACTTTGATTATAAAAGATCGACCTTGGAGTTATTGGGCCTAACCACCTAAAATCCTCTAACAAAAGCTGCGGGTGCATTTGCACATGCATGGGTGTGTTTTATGGCTGACCTAAATGCACCGACTTCCACTTCCAGGTGCGGGGGAGATGACGACAGGCTGGATTGAATGGCATCGGGGGCGGGGCCGGCCCATGGGCCATAGGTTGGGAACCCCTGTTCTAGAGTATTAGGTAAATTGAGAGGGAAAACACTGCAGTGGTAATCCGCAAAGCAAATAAACCAGATCTAAGGTTATGCATGCATCTACATTATATACTTCTCTCTGACTATTGTCAGGAAAAAGATATACCATTTTTGGCAGATGTGGCAGATCTAGACTTCCAAGCTAGGCAGATTTACGAAAAATGCTTATACTGGTGCTCTGTTGCTCTTTAGTGAATATACTGTATTTGCCGGCATATAAGACGCATCAGAGTATAAGATGTAACCCATTTTTAATAGGTATTTTAAAGGAAAAAATTATTTTCTACATTTTAACACCCTTCCCCCCGTCGCTGGCTGCCTGGAGGCGATGGGGATAGGTTCAGAGGTGCAAGTTCACTCCAAAAGGAGCAATCTCGCCCACCTCCCACTGCTGCTGGTTGCCTGGAGGCGATGGCGGAAGGATTGGATAAGCAAGATCACCCGTCCCCACACCGCCTCTGGCTGCCAGGAGGCGATGGGGGCAGGATTGGGCCGGGTGAGATTGTTCCCAAAGGAGCTCTCACCCAGCCTGGCCCCAGCTCCGCTGCCTGTCAGGAGGCAGGAAGGGTAGGGTTGGGCCAGATGAGATTGCTCCCTTGGAAGCTGCCCTTTGCCCAATTCCTAGCAGTCAGTGGCAACCGCCAAACCACATTGGGGGCTGTTACTGGTGTATAAGACACACTCCATTTTCACGGCATATTTTAAGAGGAAAACGTGAATCTTATACGCCAGCAAATATGGTACCTACTCTCCATGAATGACAGACTTTGAATCCAAGCAATACTTTTTTGGAACTTATGTGTTTTATTAATGAAGCAGTAATTTTTGTGTTTAAATGTAATTAAGAAAAGCAGTGACCAAGAAAGAAGTACTAAAGCAAATTAATAAAGACTGACCCCCCCCCCAAATAAAACATTAAAATTATGGGAACTAGATTATAGAATAGAATAACTGAGTTGGAAGAGGCCTATGAGGTCATCTAGTCCAATTCCCTTCTCAGTGCCGGAATCCTGCTTAACTAGTTTGGTTATGTAATGGGAAATAAACTGTATGGCTTGCTACAGCTGATCATTGAATACAAGATAAATGAGAAGTAAATGTAAGGAAGTGAAGGATTTGGGAGAATGGTTTGAAAGCAAAGCAATATCATTGTTCAAAGCTGCTGCATCCAAAGTGGAAATGATCATAATAATGTCTAGCTTTTCAGTAGGAGAACAAGAAAATGTCATTTATATGCAATACATGTTGGAATGCCATGTTGTGGTTTATGTAGCTTTAATGTTTTATTTAGGACCCTTTGCCTTAGATATTCCACAAGGTTGAAATGTTCTTATTTACATAGGATTTTAATTCATGTATCATTTAATACTGTGGTCTAGTTTTAGTTGGTTGATGAATTATAATTTTATCTCATTTTAATGGATTAGTGTTCTATTGTATTTTACTGGTGGCGTGTTTATTTTATCTTTACATACTATTCAGTACCAATTTTTAACAAGTTTTCTATTTAAAAGTAGATAAAAAGGAAAGTACAGTATTATAAGATAAATGCATTAAAACTGTAATAATGGTATAGCAAGTTTTCCCTGGACAACACAGTGTGTTAATCTGCCAAATAATATAATAAACTAGATTTAAAAAACTTGAACAAAACCCAAATTATATTTGTTTGACAGATGCTAAGAGGTGCAGGTCAGCTTGTTGGTCAGTGTTCCTTAGCTATAAAATGGGAATATTGAGGATTTAGAAATATAAGGTTAGAATGAATGGGTTAAGATTTTTTAAAGCATTTTGTATAATTAAAATATGCTATATCGAATGATTAATAGCAATGACGACTCAGTGATCACTAATTCTGTTATTGCTTGATTATATTATGTCAGTCAGGTGGTTTTCTTAGACATGACTAATGTTTTCCAATATTTTGGGTTTGAGCTACTGACGGCATCTCATTTCTCAGTTTTTGCTTCAGTTTTAATAAAGGAACAGTCTGTGTATCATTGATGTTGTCTGTTCCTTTTCATAACACTGCATCACAAAAAAATAAATATTGTCTGCTACTTGGTCAAATCCATGTGTCCTATATTAAATCAAGTGTGCTGAATCCAAATCTGAACTCAGAATTTGCCTATCACATACAGATTTTAAGATGTGCTATAGCTGTTCAAATGGTCGGTAATTGGGTAATGTAATTACTATGGAATCTCTGTACATAATTAACTTTTGCCTCATAGTTCCATGACATTATAAAAACATAGTTTTATTTTGCAACAACATATACAATTACATATAATTCACCTGAGTCCTTGTTCAACACACATGCACACTTCAGAAGTGTTTCAGGCACTTGCTTTCGCGTTTGTGGCTCTCCGCTGACTTCCGTTGCAGAAACCAGCATGTTGGAGTTGCATCGGCCTTGATATCTTGTTTCCATTGTTCATCACTCACATCACCCAAATTTTTGTAGGAAGAAGTCCAGATGAGAATGTAAGAAATGAATTTTAAGTTACATTCATTAGCCAAGTTGATGCTAGCATGTTGTTCACGAGTTCAGCATGATTTTCAGCTCACTTGTTGCCCAGAAGGTTTTGTGCAACTGTTGTTGTTGTTGTTCAGTCGCACTCTATGGACCATTGACCTCCAGGCTCCTCTGTCCTCCACCATCCTCCTTAGCCCGTCCAGCTCTGTGCCCATTGTGTCTACAATACCATCTAGCCATCTCATCTTTGGCCGCCCCCTTCTTCTTTTGCCCTCCACCTTTCCCTGCATCAAGGCTTTCTCAAGTGAATCCTCCCTTCTCATTTGATGTCCAAAGTACTTCAGCTTCAATTTTACTATTAGACCTTCCAATGAGCAGTCAGGGTTGATTTAAACATAAGAACATAAGAACAGCCTTGCTGGAACAGGCCACAGCCCATCCAGTCCAGCATTCTGTCTCACACAGTGGCTCACCATTTCCTTCAGGGTATTCCCAAGCAGATGCCTTCACCTGCTTAGGATTCCCTGGAAATGATATTGAGAGATATCCTGCCTATCTCTCCAACCCGGAGGTTGTCCTTAAGTATCCATAATTATAGCCATTGATACTCTTGTCCTCCATGAACTTGTCTAATCCTTTCTTAAAGCTGTCAAGACTGACAGCTGTCACCACTTCTTCTGGCAGGGAGTTCCATAGACCAGTAATCCTCTGGGTGAAAAAATACTTTCTCTTATTTGTTTGAGAACTAGTACCCAAAAGTTTCATCGAGTGTCCCCTAGTTCTAGTGTTATGCGATAGGGAAAACAGTTTTTCCTTATCTACTTTGTCCACACCGTGCATGATTTTATAAACTTCAATCAGGTCACCTCTTAGACGTCGTCGTTCAAGAGTGAAGAGGCCCAACCGTTGCAGCCTCAGATGGTAAGGAAGGTGTTCCAGTCCCCTAATCATTCTGGTTGCCCTCCTCTGCACTTTTTCCAGCTCCATAATATCCTTCTGGAGGTATGGCGACCAGAACTGTACACAGTATTCCAGATGGGGCCTCACCATAGATTTATAAAGAGGCAAAATGACACTTGCTGACTTATTTTCTATACCCTTCCTAATGATCCCTAGCATTGAGTTTGCTTTTTTCACTGCTGAGGCACACTGGGTTGACACCTTCATTGAGTTGTCCACCAGGACACCAAGGTCCCTTTCCTGGTTTGTCGCAGAGAGTTCAGACCCCATCAGTTTATAAATGTAATTGGGGTTCTTTGCCCCAACATGCATCACTCTGCACTTACTAATGTTGAAACTCATTTGCCACTGTTTTGCCCACTCCCCCAGTGTCGAGAGATCCCTCTGAAGCTCCTCACAATCTCTCACAGTTTTCACTACCCTGTATAATTTAGTGTCGTCAGCAAATTTGGCTACCTTGCTTTTTACTCCTACCTCTAGATCATTTATGAAGAGGTTGAAAAGCAGGGGTCCCAGTACTGAACCTTGGGGGACCCCACTCTTTACTTCCCTCCACTTGGAGAAGTGTCCATTTAGTGCTACCCTCTGTTTCCTGTCCCTTAGCCAGTTGCTGATCCAGGACAAGACCTGTCCCTTTATTCCATGACTGGTAAGTTTATTCAAGAGCCTTTGGTGTGGGACCTTGTCAAAAGCCTTCTGAAAGTCCAGATAAACAATGTCAACTGGATCCCCCTTATCCACATGCTTGTTGACACTCTCAAAAAATTCCAACAGATTAGTGAGGCATGATTTGCCCTTGCAAAAACCATGTTGGCTCTTCTTTAGCAGCGCCTTCTCTTCTATGTGCCTATTAATTCTATCTTTTAGGATGGTTTCCATCATTTTACCTGGGACACATGTCAAACTGACAGGTCGGTAATTTCCTGGATCACCCCTGGATCCTTTTTTGAAAATTGGTGTTACATTCGCTACCTTCCAGTCATCAGGCACAAAGCCTGATTTGAGGGAAAGATTATATATTTTGGCTAGGAGATCAGCAATTTCATCTTTAAGTTCCCTGAGAACTCGTGGATGGATTCCATCTGGTCCTGGTGATTTGTTAGTGTTTAGCTTAACAAGACATGCAAGGACCTCCTCCCTGGTTATTTCTATCTGGCTTAATTCTTCGGTTTCCCTCCCTACGAAGATAGGCTCTGTTTTGGGCATGTGGCCTCTGTCTTCTTCAGTGAATACTGAAGCAAAGAATTCATTGAGTCTCTCTGCAATCTCTGTTTCCTCTTTAATAACCCCTTGCCTTCCATTGTCATCTAATCGTCCAATGGCCTTCCTAGTTGGGTTCTTACTTCTAATGTACTTAAAGAAGTCTTTGTTATTTCTCTGAGTATTTTTAGCTATACGCTCCTCAAAGTCTTGCTTTGCTTTCCTGATTGTTGCCTTGCATTTGTTCTGCCAGAATTTATGTTTCTGCCTGCTGTCCTCATTCGGACAAGCCTTCCATCTTCTAAATGAGCTTTTCTTGCTCTTGATCACTTCCCGAACAGCTCCTGTAAGCCACATCGGATTCCTCTTGGACCTGGCAGTGCCCTTTTTCCTTTTGGTTATGCATTCCAATTGAGCCTCTGTTATTGTTTTTGTAAACAGCCTCCATGCCTCTTGGAGTGTTTGGACTCTCTCAATTTTCCCTTTCAGCTTCTTTTTTACTAGTTTCCTCAACTTTGGGAAATTTCCTTTTTGAAAATTTAAGGTCTCTGTGTTAGATTTTATCAGTGACTTGCAGTCTATGATCAAGTTAAACATAATTGAGTTGTGGTCACTGTTCCCTATTGAATCAGTCACATTAACATCTTGCACCAGATCCTGAGTATTACTCAGGATCAAGTCAAGGATTCTTGTACCTCTAGTTGGGTCTTCAACCATCTGTCCCAGGGAACAATCATTTAGCATATCTAGGAACTTTATCTCTTTATCATGTGCTGAACAACAGTTCACCCAGTCTATGTGAGGGTAATTGAAGTCCCCCATTATAACCAGGCTTCCCTTCTTGGATGCCTCCTTTACAACATTCTCCAACTGCCAGTCTCCCTCAAGAGTTTGGGTCGGAGGCCGATAGTATATGCCTACTGTTAGACCATCCTTGTGGCCTGATACTCTTACCCACAGAGCTTCTAATGGTGACTCCAAATCACCTAGATATTCCAATTCATACGATTTTATCACTTCTTTGACATACAAGGCCACACCACCTCCCATTTGCCCCTTCCTATCCTTCCTGTACAGTTTGTAGCCTGGGATAACTGTATCCCATTGGTTATCATCCGTCCACCAGGTTTCAGTGATACTAATAATATCAATATTCTTATCTATTGCTAAGTATTCCAGCTCCCCTATTTTGTTCCGGTGGCTTCTGGCATTTGTATACAAGCATTTATATATGCTTTTCTGACACAGTCTTTTGTGTCCAGTTGCATTGTTAGACTGCCTCTTGCATCCTTCTGCTAGAATGCTAGTGACTAGCTCCTCGCTCTGCTCAGTAATTTTTGCATCCTCCTCACTACTCAAATACACACTTTCCCGAACCGGATGCTGCCCAGCTCCTGTCGGCTTTCCCCCAGTTATCAGTTTAAAAGCTGCTCTGCAACCCTTTTGATGTTGAGTGCCAGCAATCTGGTCCCATCATGGTTCAAATGCAACCCATCCCTCCTGAACAGATTTGGCTTGTCCCAAAATGTTCTCCAGTTCCTGACAAATCTGAACCCCTCCTCTCGACACCACCGCCTCATCCACGCATTGAGGCTTCTGAGCTCTGCCTGCCTGGTAGGTCCTGCACGAGGGACAGGCAGCACTTCTGAAAATGCTACCTTGGAAGTCCGGGACTTCAATCTTCTTCCTAACAATCTGAATTTGGCTTCCAGGACAGACCACTTGGCCTTCCCAACATCATTGGTACCAACGTGTACCATGACAACTGGCTCGTTCCCAGTTCTCTCTAACAATCTATCTAGATTTCTTGTGATGTCTGCAACTTTTGCACCTGGCAGGCAAATCACCATACGGTTATCATGTGCATCACAAATCCATTTCTCTGTATTTCTAATTATTGAATCGCCTAGTACAAGGAGCCTCTCTCCTGCAATCTGTTCATCTACATGCACCTCATTAACCATATTAAGGGAGAGAACCTCAGTTTGTTTCTGTTGTTTATCTTCCTGGATCTCATCAAGTGTGATGAAGGAGAGATCATCAGGTGGAACCAGTTGTTCCTCTGTGTGTTCCTCATCAGGTGTGATGAGGGAAAGAGCCTCAAATTTATTCTGTAATTTCTTCTAAGATTTCTTCTAAGATTGACCTATTCTCCTTGCTGTCCAGGGAACTCTCAGAACTCTTCTCCAACACCACATCTCAAAGGCATCTATTCTTCTGCGCTCAGTTTTCCTAATGGTCCAGCTCTCACCCATACATTACCACTGGGAATACCATTGCTTTGACTATGCGAATTTTTGTTTTCAAGGAGATGTCTCTACTTTTCACTATGTTCCCAGGTTTCTAGTAGCTTGTCTTCCCAGAATCGGTCGTCTTTTTATTTCATGGCTGCAGTCGCCATCTACAATGATGTTAGATCCTAAGAAAGTAAAATCTGTCACTGCTTCTACTTCTTCCCCATCTATTTTCCAGGAACTGATAGGGCCTGTTGCCATTATCTTGGTTTTCTCGATATTTAGTCTCAAGTCAGCTTTTGCACTCTCCTTCAACCCAATCAAGAGATTCTTTAGGTCTTCCTCACTTTCTGCCATTAGGGTAGTATCATCTGCATATCTCAAATAGTTGATGTTTCTCCCAGCAATTTTGATCCCATATTGTGATTCTTCCATCCCTGCATTGTGCATTATGTGCTCTGTGTTGAATAAGCAGGGTGATAAAATGCAGCCTTGTCTTACTCCTTTTCCTATTCCAAACCACTCTGTCATTCCGTGCTCTGTCCTAACTGTTGCTTCTTGGTTCATGTACAGATTTCTCAGGAGGCATATGAGGTGCTCTGGTATTCCCATCTCTTTAATTACTTGCCACATTTTGTTGTGGTCCACACAGTCAAATGCCTTAGTGTAGTCAATAAAACAAAAGTACACTTGTTTCTGGTATTCCTTTGTTTTCTCCATGATCCAACGTATGTTGGCAATGTGGTCCCTAGTCCCCCTGCCTTTTCTGAACCTGGCCTGCACCTCTGGTAGTTCTCTCTCCACATGCTGCTGATGTCTATCCTGTATTATCTTGAGCATCACCTTGCTGGCGTGTGGGATGAGCGCAATTGTTCGCTAATTTCAACATTCTTTGGCATTGCCCTTTTTTGAGATTGGAACATATACTGATCTTTTCCAATCCTGTGGCCAATGTTTTGTTTTCCAAATCTGCTGGCATATCGAATGCAGTAATTTGATCCCATCATCTTTTAGAGCTTTGAAAAATTCAACTGGGATACCATCATTTCCACTAGCTTTGTTGTTTGCAGTGCTTTTTAGTGCCTTTCTGACTTCACTCTCTAGGATTTCTGGCTCATGTTCAATTTCCTCATTTTTGTTATTATCAGAAGTGTTGAGGTCCTTTTTATAGAGTTCCTCTGTGTACTCTTTCCATCTTTTCTTAATCTCTTCTGCATCAGCTAACTCCTTTCCATCTTTGTCCTTTATCATGGTCATTTTTGCTTTAAATGTTTCCTTGATTTCCTTGACCTCTAGTCCTGCCTTTTTTGTTCTTTTCCTCCATTTCTTTGCACTGTTCGTTCAGGTAGTTTTCCTTATCGCTCCTTGTTTTTCTTTGAAATTCTGTATTCAAGTGATTGTATTTTTCCTTTCTCCTTTGACTTTTGCGTTCCTTCTTTCCTCTGCTATTTTAAGAGCCTCATCAGACAACCACTTTGCTTTCTTATGCTTCTTTCCTTTTGGTATGGTTTCCCTTGCTGCCTCCTGCATTATGTCCCGCATCTCTGTCCATAATTCTTCTGGCACTCTGTCTATCAGGTCCAGTCCATTAAATGTGTTCCTCACCTCCAACGTGTATTCTTTAGGGATGTTGTCTATGTCATATCTGTCTGGTTTAATTGTTTTCCCCATTTTCTTTAGTCTAAACCTGAATTTTGCGATCAGTAGGTTGTGATCTGAGCCACAGTCTGCTCCAGGTATTGTTTTTGCTGACTGAATGGAGGTTCTCCATCTTTGGCTGCAGAGTATGTAATCAATCTGGTTTCGATGCTGGCCATCTGGTGATGTCCATGTGTAGAGTTGCCTCTTGTGTTGCTGGAAGAGGGTGTTTGCCATGACTAGTGCGTTCTCTTGGCAGAACTCTATCAATATTTGCTCTGCTTCATTCTATGTTCCAAGACCAAACTTGTCTGTTATTCCATCTACTTTTTGATTTCCTACTTTGGCATTCCAATTTCCTAATATAATTTGAACATCATTTCTTGGTGTCTGTTCTATGAGGTGTTGTAGATCCTCATAGAACTGGTCAACTGTCGCTTCATCTGCACCAGTGGTTGGTGCATGTACTTGGATTACAGTGATATTGAAAGGTTTGCCTTGGATTCTGACTGACATCATTCTGTCATTTTTGAGATTATATCCCATTACTGCTTTTCTCACTCTTTTATTGACAATTCTGGCTACTCTGTTTTTTTCTGAGGTTTTCTTGTCCACAAGTAGTAGATATGATGGTTTCCAGAGCTGAATTCGCCCATCCCTGAATTCGCCCATCTGCAACTAGCACGAATGAATCACAAGCAGCAAGTTCAAGTGGGTTGAGGTTGTCTCTGAATGTGGCATCACACATCAAATTGCGGATTTGGGGACCAGCAAAAATGCCTGCTTTCAGTTTAGAATCTGTTATAACTTTTCCAAATTTGTCCTTCAGATACTGAAAACCCATACCATCATGATCCATTGTAACAACAACGTTTTTCATTAATCCATAAATGACATCAGCTCAATGACTTGCCTTGCCCAGACATGCCCGGCTGCGGCTGGAACATGCATGCCACCAGGGGACATGATTCAGCTGAGGTGGTAGCAGGCATAGTGGTAGCTGCAACTGTTCTAATGTTCTCATGTAAAAATACATTACCCAATTACCGACCATTTGAATAGCTATAGCACACCTTAAAATCTGTATGTGATAGGCAAATTCTAAGTTCAGATTTGGAATCAGCACACTTGATATCATGTAAATAACATGTGTTATTTTTAGTAGCAAAATCGTTGTTGTGCAAATTGTTCTTAAGAGCATATAAGAACATAAGAACAGCCTTGCTGGAACAGGCCACAGCCCATCCAGTCCAGCGTTCTGTCACACATAGTGGCTCACCATTTCCTTCAGGGTATTCCCAAGGAGATGCCTTCACCTGCTTAAGATTCCCTGGAAATGGCATTGAGTGATATCCTGCCTGTCTCTCCAACCTGGAGGTTGTCCTTAGGTATCCATAATTATAGCCATTGATACCCTTGTCCTCCATGAACTTGTCTAATCCTTTCTTAAAGCTGTCAAGACTGACAGCTGTCACCACTTCTTCTGGCAGGGAGTTCCATAGACCAGTGATCCTCTGGGTGAAAAAGTACTTTCTCTTATTTGTTTGAGAACTAGCACCCAAAAGTTTCATGGAGTGTCCCCTAGTTCTAGTGTTGTGCGATAGAGAAAACAGTTTTTCCTTATCTACTTTGTCCACACCGTGCATGATTTTATAAAGTTCAATCAGGTCACCTCTTAGACGCCGTCATTCAAGAGTGAAGAGGCCCAACCGTTGCAGCCTCAGATGGTAAGGAAGGTGTTCCAGTCCCCTAATCATTCTGGTTGTCCTCCTGTGCACTTTTTCCAACTCCATAATATCCTTCTGGAGGTATGGCGACCGGAACTGTACACAGTATTCCAGATGGGGCCTCACCATAGATTTATAAAGAGGCAAAATGACACTTGCTGACTTATTTTCTATACCCTTCCTAATGATCCCTAGCAGAATGCAAAGAAATATGGTTTCTGGGAGGTTGTCATCAAAACCCAAGACTTTGTCTTCTGAAATGAATCTAAACCTATCTCACTGCTACAGCTTAGGAAGGTGTTGGACAATTTGAGCCCTTTTAGGCATTCAGGTAGGGCCACGGTGGCTTAGTGGTTAAGATGCTGAGCTTGATGACTGGCAGGTCAACAGATCAGCAATTTGAAACTCGAGTGCTGTGCGACGGAGTGAGTGCCCATCATCTGTCTGTCCCAGCTCCTGCTAACGTAGCAGTTCAAAAGCAAGAAAATGCAGGTAGATAAATAGGTACAGCTTCAACGGGAAAGGTAACAGTGTTCCATGCACTCTGGCATCTAGTAATGCCTGCCACATGTACAAGACTATGGAAGTAGTACAAGACCGTGGAAACATCTGCAGTTGCAGACAACACTGTCTCTTTGGCTGTAAACAGAGATGAACCCCACACTCTAGAGCCAGACATGTAAAGCAGGAGTTCTCAACCTGTTCAAACCGAGGACCGGGTCATGCTCCTTCAGATAGCTTCAGGGGCCAGAGGACCATTTTGCCCTGCCTGCCACACATGGTACTTCTGGGTGTGGCAGAGGTGGTGGTGGGCCACATGAAATGGTGTCACAGGCCACATCTGGCCCCCGGGCCGCAGTTTGAGAACACTTGGTGTCTCAAAGAATGAAAGTTATCACTGGTAAGTGATAACTTTTCTGAAGATCCTCTCAACCATTTGGTAAATACAGCAGCTTGAGGCAGCTGCTGTTCTGTGCCTCAAGAACTATGGATGTTTCATATTATGAGAGAAAACAAATTGTTATTAATTTAATTAGATAAAATTGGCTAATTTTAAGTATCTTCCTCAAATCAATTGATTATTCCTATAATCACTTGTGTTGGGAAGGATTTTTAAAATAATATACTGTATGTTGATTTGATTTTTTAAATTACATTTTCAAGAAAAATAACATCAAAATTACAAGACATAATAAAAGAAAAACAAAGTACATTCCAAATACAACATACAAAATACAAATACTATCTTAAAAGAAAAATCAAGTACAGCCATAACAAATACAAAGCATAATTGATATTCAGTGGTCATTCTTATACCAAGTTGTTAACAAAAATCCACCTCTAAGGTCCTTTGTACATATATACAAACTTTTTAGTTAACTATTTGATATAACCATCTTTCTTAAAATCTAACACAAAACTACATCAATATGCTCTATCACAAGTACATTGTGCGACAATACAAACAATAAAAATCAACTCAATGTAACTTATTAACATATCCCATCACCCATGTGAAAAATTGTCAATGGAAAGCTGTCTTGCTCTTTTCTTGAAAAATGGTGTCTGAAAGTTGTTGTTATTGTTTGGTCTTTACTGAAATAGAGAGACAAAGTTGCTAGTGTGATTTTCTGGATCATGTCAGCAAAACACATGAGTGGATCTGGCTAATCTATGCATAGTTGGTGGGGTGGAGTAGCACCATTTGCTGCCGTGCTTCAAGCAACACAATATCTTGCATCACCCTGCTATTTCCAGAGATGTTTTGATTTTAGCCTAAGGATCTGTTGCCATTATCTTGTTATTTGACCTGCAGACTTAATTAACATATACCCATTGATTCTTCTTCTATACATTCATGCCTCCAAGCAGGCCAATGTCTTGAGATACTGTTTGGCTGTAGGGCACGGCTATAGAGTAGTCACTCTAGCCAACAACACTGTCTAGGAAATACTTGCTGGCTCAGTCATAAATGTTATCTTTGTATCTCATGTGCTATATTATTTTATATAACAAAAAGTTATGTTTAGAAATATGATACTGTGTAGATGATCTTAGCCTTTGCCTCCAGCAACACATCCTTACACTTGACTTTTTTTTAACAATTCCTTCATTGCTGCTATTCCAAGTCTGAGTCTTCTGCTTTCTTGGCTGCAGCCTCCATTTGTATTGAGGTTTGAACCAGGGTATACAAAACCTGTAACTGTTTCAGTTTCTTCATTGTTTACATTAAAGTTGTATATTCTGTAGTCCTTCTTTGGCACTTTCTTATTTCACTTCCATTAAAATTCCATTTCAAGTCATAGCTTTTTTGTGCTAGTGTGATGGTGTCATCTGCATACGTTGTTTCTTTCACCAAATTTCACTCCTTCATCTAAATCTTGTCCAACTCTCCATATGGTCTATTTGTGTAGAGGGTGAAAAGATGAGAGGATAAAATGCACCTTGCCTGACACATTTGCCTATAGAAAGCCATTCTGTCCCTCTATATAGATTTAGAACCTTTTTGTCCACAATACAGGGCTAGACATGTAAAGAAAAATATACGACGTCTGCAGCTGAGCCTCTCTTTCATTTTCTTGAGCAAGCATGCAGGACCCTGACCTAGATCAAGATTATGATGCATTGGTGAGGGAGGTGTTACCTGAAAAACTGCTATCCCCTTTTTCTGTCATAGGTTAAGGAAGCTCTACAAGCAGAGCACAGCCGAGACCTGCAAATCACTAGAGATACTTCACTAAAACCAAAAAGTTCTTCCACTGGCAGAACCCCCCAAGAACCACCAAGACTTGAATTTCAGGCAAATAAAAGAGTTTTATTGAAATGCATTTAATCAACAGTGGCCACCTGCTGGTCAAAGACAATTCTGAAACCTGCCTGCTATAAAAAAAAATCTACACGTGAGCTTCCCTAACTACATTTTGAGAGAGAGCTAGAGAGAGCCAAAGAGCTAAAAAGCTACAGTATCGACAGCACAAAGTCTTCTTATAAAATTCTACAGATACAGGCCAATCCTATCACCTATTTATTGTAACAATAAAGATTTTACAATGAAGCAATAAACTTGCAACAGGTGGTCAATTCATAGATAAGTTAATTTTGGGTTACAAAAGTAAATATTTATGCAAATAAATGGTAATGGTAAAAGATTACAATTTCCAGGAAAATAGAGGGAGGAGATTGAGGATTAGGTAAAGGTGAAGATAATGTAGCAACGAATGGCAGAGTTCGTTTGTGGAGCCTGTCACCAATGGGCATGTTCAGCTTGAAGACAGGAACTAATCAGAAACGCTGCACGTCCGAGGTGGGAGGTTTGACTGACCAGTCAGCATTTTTGGATCTTCACTTGATGAAGTGCCCAGGCATTTCCCACCCAATAACCCTAATCTTGTCTCATGGCAGTAAGCCCTACCAGCAGCATTAAAACCCAACCAGCACTATCTACATATGTTAATTTCTACCCTACCACTGACCCCAAAGACAACAGAGAGAAAGAGACAAGCAAACAGAGAAAAGAATTAATCTCTAAAACAATCAAGACTTCAGGGATGGCTGTAGGTTCCAGGAAAGGTTGGAGGTGAGTTCCTGGCTTTGGGGCAGCAGATTCAATGGAAGGCTTTCTTTTTGAATGAAATAGGGCTTTTGGACTTGCCTCAACATGCCCAGGACAAATGCTTTAAATATACAAAGACAGAACAGTTTAAAATACAAGAAAAAGAAAACATTTTTTTTTTAATTTTTAGGCATAACCACTACTGGAATAAAATCAATCAGGAGTGAAAGGATTATGTCTAGTATGTCTATTTGGCAGAAAGGAAAGAATGCATTTTAAATTAAGCTGCAATTACTTACTGAGGCTTGGCTTTAAACAGAAGGAGAGAAAGGGGCCCTCCTTCCCCCCTTGACCATGGCCTTTTTAAATAATGGTTTGCAATATTTATAAATTTATTAAAAACCAAACCTTGCAGTTTCTATCTGCAAGTGAATCATGGTGCAGTGTGGTGTTTGTGGACATGTACGTCTATTGGGTATAGTCGGGGGGAAATGGAAAAATAAAGAGTAAAAGCATTTTATTGTAAAAAAAAAGGTAATTTTCACATTTGGGGTAACAGAGGCTTACTAAGTTTGTTCCAGTAAAAGTTCTTTTTAAAAATAAAAATAAAAAATACCGTATTTATTCGTGTATAACGCGCACTCGTGTATAACGCGCACCCCTAATTTTCCATGAAACCTCGGTATAAAATTATATCGGTGAAAAAGCTTGTTCATAAGAGCACGCCTTAAAACATTGAGGGAGGGGGGGATAATCAGACCCACCTGTTGCAGGGTAAAGAAAATGCAATCCGAAACGAGCACTTCCGACCCCCAGGAGCCTCGCTCGAACTGCGAGCTACCTCCGGGCCACGCCTCGTCTCCCGCGCCACCCAATCAGATCCCGTCAATTTCTTCAAAGCCACACCCCCGCCTCCCCTTCAATAGACAGCCGACCCAAATCTAAAAAGGAAGTAAAAGAGGCTCGCGACGGGGGGTGGGACACCAGTCCTCGTTTATAACACGCACCCCAACTTTGATTTCTTTTTTTGGTATAAAATTTTGCGCGTTATACACGAATAAATACGGTAAAAATAAAACCTGCATTGGTTCCGGTGGAGGCTTCTCTCCACTTAATTGCTATGATTACTTCTAATAAAAAGGAGCTTAAACTCTCTATTGTGCAGGTTCTGTGCCAGACTCTTTCCTGACATCGCTGGTATGAATCAGGTGTATAGACACTAAGGTCTGAAACAGAGACTGGTTCAAACATCTTAAGCAAGCCGACACATTTGTATTTATCCTGCATTTTTCGGGAAATTCCTTAAGATAATTTTTTGTTGTTTCTCCATAATTGGGGGGTATTGGGAGGGCTTAGAACTCTATCATTATATCAGATGTGAGGACATTCCTTTGGGTGCAAATGTGGGGAATGGATAAATTATGTTAAATTAGGATTTAGTTCAAACCTCCACTTGAGGAAGTGTCCTTGGGTTAGTAGTTCCAGTCTTTAAAACTAAATAGTCACTGTAGTGAAAGTGACTTGACTTGGGAACCTGGCATCGTTTATAAAGTCTAAACCTTTGCCTGCCACTGTGAGGTCCTGATCTGGATCAGGGTATGTGAAGGTACTTTATGCACTTGAAGAAAAGCCCTTGTTAGCATCAATGGAATCCTCCTCATCTGGACTGGGACCATCTATGTGGAGCAAAGGGTGAACCTCCCGCCTGGGTATCGTTGTGACCTGGACTATCTCATCACCCATGGCTTGTCCATCTTGGAAGAAATCAACCCTGACTGCTCATTGGAAGGTAAAATAGTGAAGAAGAAGCTTAAATACTTTGGACATCAAATGAGAAGGAAGGATTCACTTGAGAAGGCCTTGATGCTGGGAAAGGTGGAGGGCAAAAGAAGAAGGGGGCGTCCAAAGACGAGATGGATGGATGGTGTTGGTAGACGCAGTGGGCACAGAACTGGGTGGGCTGAGGAGGATGGTGGAGGACAGAGGTGCCTGGAGGGCAATGGTCCATTGGGTCGCAAAGGGGTGGAATCGACTGTGTGACTGAACAACAATAACAACATGGCTGGCCTCTAAAAGCTTTCGTAGCAACATTAGTAAGTGCAGAGTGATGCATGTTGGGGCAAAGAACCCCAATTACATTTATAAACTGATGGGGTCTGAACTCTCTGCGACAAACCAGGAAAGGGATCTTGGTGTCCTGGTGGACAACTCAATGAAGGTGTCAACCCAGTGTGCCTCAGCAGTGAAAAAAGCAAACTCAATGCTAGGGATCATTAGGAAGGGTATAGAAAATAAGTCAGCAAGTGTCATTTTGCCTCTTTATAAATCTATGGTGAGGCCCCATCTGGAATACTGTGTACAGTTCTGGTCGCCATATCTCCAGAAGGATATTGTGGAGTTGGAAAAAGTTCAGAGGAGGGCAACCAGAATGATTAGGGGACTGGAACACCTTCCTTACCATCTGAGGCTGCAACGGTTGGGCCTCTTCATTCTTGAACGATGACGTCTAAGAGGTGACCTGATTGAAGTTTATAAAATCATGCACGGTGTGGACAAAGTAGATAAGGAAAAACTGTTTTCCCTATCGCATAACACTAGAACTAGGGGACACTCGATGAAACTTTTGGGTACTAGTTCTCAAACAAATAAGAGAAAGTACTTTTTCACCCAGAGGATTACTGGTCTATGGAACTCCCTGCCAGAAGAAGTGGTGACAGCTGTCAGTCTTGACAGCTTTAAGAAAGGATTAGACAAGTTCATGGAGGACAAGGGTATCAATGGCTATAATTATGGATACTTAAGGACAACCTCGGGGTTGGAGAGATAGGCAGGATATCTCTCAATGCCATTCCCAGGGAATCCTAAACAGGTGAAGGCATCTCCTTGGGAATAATACCCTGAAGGAAATGGTGAGCCACTGTGTGTGACAGAATGCTGGACTGGATGGGCTGTGGCCTGTTCCAGCAAGGCTGTTCTTATGAATGGCATTTTGTCCATTTTTGGTTTTTACTCTCTGTAATAAAGAGTATATATCCAATGAAAAATGTATATATCCAATTAATTTACACTGAGCATGGTGTTGTATGTGTGCATGATTAAGTAATAGTAAGAGCCATCCATTCAGTAATTGTTTTAGACATGAGTGAAAGAACTTTAGCCAAATTTCTTTATTCTATTTCTTATTTCTGTCTCTTTATGTAAATGCTTTGTAAGAGCCATTACAAATAATAGTAATTGCCTATTTATCTTGCAGTACCACGATCAGAAAGTGCATATTATCACAGCCAGTTGCACTGATCATGTACCTAAAAGAGGGATTCAGAAATTGTTGTAGTCATTCACATGGAAATGTTTAATTATCCTGGGAAGATATAGGAAATACTGGAAAAAAGGCCTTTATGGGATATTTAATCATGTCTTATTCAATTCATGATGACAATCAAAACTTGTTTTTCTAATGCGAATCATATTTACTGGAACAAAGCTGTCATTTTCAAGAAGGTGTTGTTTAGGGTGTGCTCCTTTCATGAGCTCTCCCAGATGTTAAAATCTTCAGGGGAGTCATTTATCTCCATCCCACACCCTTACAGGTGCACTTGGGGGTACATGGGCATGGACCTTCTCTGTTGCTGACTCTGGAATTCCCTCCCATTGGATGTTAGGCTGGTATTTGTTTAGTTTTTTTTTTAAAAAATTGTAATCGTTGTTTTTTGTTTGCATATTG
The DNA here is from genome assembly GCA_035047305.1 of Bradypodion pumilum. Lineage (NCBI taxonomy): Eukaryota > Metazoa > Chordata > Lepidosauria > Squamata > Chamaeleonidae > Bradypodion > Bradypodion pumilum. The sequence continues at coordinate 485,432,454 of JAWDJD010000001.1, forward strand.
CCTTTTCAATGATGTAAGCTGCTTTGGGTCCCTTTAAAAGAGAAAGATGAGATAAAAGTATTTTAAATAAATACATAAACAAACAAACAAATCCATATATAATCCATATATAACATTTTTGTGAGGTGAGCTTCAGAGCCATTACTCTATTTGTGACATTTGATGTATCATGCTTGTTTCTACCTGAACTTATTTCTTGTAACCTGTAAAGCAGGGATTGTCAACCCGTGGTCTGCGGGCCGAATGCAGCCCACAACATCATTTCATGTGCCCTTCCCCAGCCTCCACCACACCAGGAAGTGCCATGTGGTGGAGGAAGGGCAAAATGGCCGTCCAGCCCCTGAAGCTGTCTGAGAGAGTGTGACCCGGCCCCTGGCTTAAAAAGGTTGAGAACTGCTGTAAAGACTGCTTTCTTAAAAGGTCAATAGGTTCATGCTTAGTCTGAAGTTGTAAACAAAGTATATCTTGTGATGTACACATTTGTTCCTATAGCTAATTTAATATATTTACTAAAGCCCAAGTGGAAAGTTGATTCCTTAGTTGTTCAGCAAATATCAAGTAGTTGTTTCATTTCTTCACACAAGCCAGCTAGTAGGCATTTTGTCGTTTAAAGCATAGACATTTTGTTATGTATGCATATCAATGTACTGTAAAGCTATCAAGATATAAATGTTCCATCACAATTACAATGTATCTCAGCTGAAAGGAACGCGAGCAAGCAACCCCTTGGGGCAGCTGCGAGCGTTCAGCCTCACATGGTTCACATTGCTCAATCACGGACAGCCGCGGGAAATGCCTCCGCATTCAGCAGAATGAAGATACTCGCATTCAGCAGAATGAAGATACTCGCATTCAGCAGGAAGAAGATACAACTGCGAGAGTAAGGCGTGCCTGGGCGAGGCCACGCCGACAGTAGCCAATGAGCTACCGTGCTGCAAGATTCAAATGTATAGTCCTCAGTATATAATGAGATGTACCACCACCATTACCCTCATGCTTCACCGGAACACCATGCAATAAACCTGTGTTAAACCAACCCTTCGGTTGTTCTGTTGTCTTTGGTCCCATACACTAAATTGGCGACGAAGGTGGGATATGGCTGCCCACGGGACCAAGACATGCACCGGCTACGAGATCAGGAAGCCGGGAGACTTGGAGCTGTTTGAGATAGACTTCAACGCAGCGCTGGTGGAGCTCGAAGTCTCAGATGAGGCCAAGAAGAGGGCCATTTTCGTCCGCATGCTCGGACACGAGACCAAGAGGACCTTGGTGGACCTGATCGCGCCGAGGAAGGTGGGCGACCTCAAAGCCACAGAGCTCCTGGTGGCGCTGCGCGCCCATCTCCGGCCAGCGATAGCGATGTTCCCCGCTCGGAGCGCGTTCTGGAGGCGAGTCCAGGCGCCCGGGGAATCGGTCGCCGAGTTCGCCGCGGCCCTGCGGCTGGCCGCCGGCCCATGCAAGTGGGAGACCCCAGAAGTCACCCTCCGGGACTGCCTGCTCTGCGGTCTGAGGGATACCGAGACTCAGCGCGCGCTGATGAAAAAGGAGCCGCCTCCCACGTGGCAACAAGTCCTCGACACGGCGCAGGCCGCGGAGGCCATGACTGCCGGGGTGCAAGAGCTTCAGGACTGGCGCCCGAAGCCCGCCAAGGCAGAGAGCTCGGTGCGCGCGGCCCGGCGAGTTTCGAACTCGTCTGCGGAGAGCAGCGACGACGAGGACGTCCGGAGGGTCCAGAGAGAGGGCCGGCGCTGCGACGGCTGCGGTGCCGCCCACGCCCGCGCCAAATGCCCATTCCGCAAGGCCGAGTGCCACAACTGCGGCCGGCGCGGGCACATCGCCAAGGTCTGCCGGAAACGGCGCGAGGCCACAAGGAGTTCTCCAGACCGCTCGGCGAGGCAGGACCGCACCACGAGGCCAAAGGACGGCACCCGGACCACGAGGACGCGGGACGGCGTAGGGCGCATCTCCGACGACAGCGAGGACGACGCTCCGGTTTGCAGCGTTTCCACGGAGCACCCCCGTTACTTCGTTGAGGTAGTAATACAAGGGGCCCCTGTTAGAATGGAGGTGGACTCGGGTTCGTCATACTCTATTATTTCCCAGGGAGAGTTCATGAAAATCGCCCCCCGCGTGCGGCCCAAGCTCAAAGCGTTGAGGGCCACACTGAAGGACGTGCAAGGGAACCGCATCCCAGTGTTGGGGGTTGGGAAGTTCCAGGTCCAGTTTAAAAAGCACACCGCAACGCTTCCCCTAGTCGTCCTCAAGGGAGGAAAATGCAGCCTCCTCGGGACTCAATGGTTCCAGCCCCTGGGGTTGTTCATTGGGGGGGGTGCACGCCGTGGGAGCACACGCCACCGGGACTGATCCAATACAGAGCGTGTGCGACGCGCACCCCGAGGTTTTCAAAAAGGGGCTCGGAAAATTCAAGGGCCCCCCAGTGACTTTCGACCTGGATCCTGGAGTACGTCCAATCAGACTTAAACCGCGCAGAGTGCCTTTCGCACTAAAGGACAAAATAGAGGCGGAGTTGGACAAATTGGTGGGCCAGGGGATTCTTGTTCCTGTTGATTCTGCGGAGTGGGAAACTCCAATTGTAACAGCGCTCAAGGCCAACGGGGAGGTCCGCATATGCGCTGATTACAAGTGCACCATCAATAAGGCGATCCGCCCTAATGCTTATCCGGTGCCGGTAGTCAGCCACTTGTTGGCCAGGTTACACGGGGGGAGGTGTTTCGCTAAACTCGACCTGGCCCAAGCCTACCAGCAACTCCCGGTGACCCCCGCCGCAGCTGCTGCACAGACCATAGTCACCCACAAAGGGGCGTTCCAGGTATCGCGCCTCCAATTCGGCGTGAATTCGGCGCCCGGGATTTTCCAGTCACTCGTGGAACGCCTCCTGAAGGGGTTAGAGGGGGTGTTACCCTACTTTGATGACGTATTGATTACAGGGGGGAGCCGGGCCGAATTAGCAAGCAGGTTGGGAAGGGTCCTGACAATATTCGAGAAAGCAGGGTTGCGGTTGCGGAAGGACAAATGCGTTTTCTTCGCAACTGAGGTTGAGTTCCTAGGGTTCCGTGTTACTCCCGAGGGAATCAGGCCATCCCAATCCAAGGTGGCCGTCATCAAGAAGGCCCCTCGCCCCACCTCCAAGCCCGAGTTGCAGTCGTTCCTTGGACTGCTCAACTTTTACCACTCCTTCCGTCCGCGGAAGGCAGCAGTAGCGGAACCGCTACACAAATTGTTAAAAAAGGACGAGGCATGGAAGTGGGGCGACGACCAGGAGAGGGCTTTCAATGACCTGAAGCGACTCCTGGCATCAGATGCGGTACTGACCCATTTCAATCCCAAACGCCCAGTGGTCCTGATATGCGATGCATCCCCGGTGGGGGTGGGGGCGGTGTTATGCCACGTACTGGAGAACGGGAGGGAGGCCCCGATAGCGTTCTACTCTAGGTCCTTGTCCCAAGCGGAGAGGAACTATGCCCAGACAGACAGGGAAGCACTAGCGATAATTGCGGGGACTAAGAAATTTCATGATTTTGTGTACGGCCGCCCCTTCACCATAGTGACTGACCATAAGCCCTTGCTAGGCATTTTCACCGCAGATAAGCCCACACCCCAAATCCTGTCCCCGAGAATGCTCAGGTGGGCCATTTTTCTCAACGCGTATCAGCACGCGTTGGTATACCGGCCCGGGAAGGAGATCAGCCATGCGGATGCCCTGTCGAGGTCCCCCATTCCCCGGGATTGCTGCCACGTGGGCGAAGTAGAGAGGGACCGCCAGGTCTTAATGATAGAGGTCCTAGACTCCCCTCCAGTAGTACCGGCCGACATCGCTAAAGCGACCGGCAAGGACAAAACGCTGGCCACAGTTTGCTCCTGGGTACAGAAAGGGTGGCCCGTGTCTTCCCCAGCAGCGGAATTCGACACATTTTTCAAAAAGAAACTAGAGTTGTCCCTAGAGAGGGGTTGCCTTTTGTGGGGACAGCGGGTAGTGATCCCCACGTCTCTCCGGCCGAGGGTGCTTAAACTGCTGCACGTCAGCCACCCGGGGATCGTCCGCTCTAAGGCGCTGGCCCGCAGTTACTTTTGGTGGCCCCAGCTAGACGCCGACATCGAACACATGGTCGGCACTTGCGAAGCGTGCCAAAGCTCCAGGCCAGAAGAGGCCCGCTCGCCACATAGGGAGTGGGACGCAGCGAGGGGGCCCTGGTCCCGGGTACACGTAGACTTTGCTGGCCCGTTCAGGGGAACGCTTTTCCTCCTTGTGGTGGACGCGTTCTCCAAGTGGTTGGAGGTCATCCCAGTCTCGAGCACCTCCTCGGCCACAACAATTAAACAGTTACGGAGGGTCTTTTCCACGTTCGGTTTACCCGACACCCTCGTCAGCGATAACGCTAGCTGTTTCACGTCCGCCGAGTTCGGGGCGTTCATGGAGCGCAACGCCATTCGGCACATCACCTCCGCCCCCTTTCACCCGGCCACCAACGGCCAAGTAGAGCGCCTCGTGCGCACCACGAAAGACGCGCTGCTGCGCATGGGCCCCGGAGACCTCGACCTGAAATTGTGCCAATTCCTGCTAAGGTACAGGGTCACCCCATTGGCGTCAGGGTACTCCCCCGCAGAGCTGTTGATGCGCAGGAAGCTGGCCACGGGAATCTCCAAGCTAGACCCCACGAGAGTAGAGGACAAAGGGTGGAACATAGGGGTGGAACCCTCAAAGAGTTTCAGCGCAGGCGCCCCAGTGCACTGCAGGAACTACGCCAACGCGGGGCCAGCCTGGGTGCCGGGCACCGTAATAGCACAAACCGGCCCCGTCTCATACCGCGTGGAGACCAGTACAGGTTTCCTGTGGAGGCGACACGTGGACCAACTCAGGCGCAGGGTTCCCGGAGAGCAGGACGGAGACGAAAATAGCGTCGAATCAGCGTTAGGGTACTCCCCCACCTGCTTAGCCCAAGGGGGAGGAAAAGGGGAACATGGGTCCCCACCAAGGGGGGAGGAAAGGGAATCGATCCACAGAGATTTTTTGCGGGAGTCCGCGGCGGAAAGGAAGAGCCCCGACCACACACATACCCCTTGGAAGTTTCCCCGAGACACAGACGCCCATAGAAGTTTAGACGTTGATTTACAGTACCAGGGGGAGTTAGCGGAGTGGTCCCCCACCCGTCCTAGCGAAAAGAGGGGTTTCAGTTCAGCCCCTGGTACTTCCAGTCCCAGTAGCCCCTGTGAGTTAGAATGCAATATAGCGCCAATTTCCTGGAGACCGACACCCCCAAGACAGGAGGCAGCAGCGAGTCCGCCCACCACAGTCTCAAGGTCCCCCGAGCGGGGATCAGAAGGTAGCAGAACCTCAAGGGCGACCTCATCGGTTCCGCGGTTCACAATAGGAGGGTCCCCGGGGTCCGAGAGCAACAGGCAGGGGTTCACCTCCCAACTATTCATTCCATTCCCATCCCCGGGCGCAAGGCAGGCACGGACCCCCCACAGAGCCACTAACGAATCCCCGTTTCCCGTAGCAGGACAAGCTCCCACGGAGTCAGGGATCACAGGCTCTCCGGTTCTAGGTCAGGCGCAAGCACGCCCCAAGCGCACGTGCGGCAAGCCACAATGGTTGCGGGACTTCGTCCCATCCTAGGGGGGAGGGGTGTTATGTATGCATATCAATGTACTGTAAAGCTATCAAGATATAAATGTTCCATCACAATTACAATGTATCTCAGCTGAAAGGAACGCGAGCAAGCAACCCCTTGGGGCAGCTGCGAGCGTTCAGCCTCACATGGTTCACATTGCTCAATCACGGACAGCCGCGGGAAATGCCTCCGCATTCAGCAGAATGAAGATACTCGCATTCAGCAGAATGAAGATACTCGCATTCAGCAGGAAGAAGATACAACTGCGAGAGTAAGGCGTGCCTGGGCGAGGCCACGCCGACAGTAGCCAATGAGCTACCGTGCTGCAAGATTCAAATGTATAGTCCTCAGTATATAATGAGATGTACCACCACCATTACCCTCATGCTTCACCGGAACACCATGCAATAAACCTGTGTTAAACCAACCCTTCGGTTGTTCTGTTGTCTTTGGTCCCATACACTAAACATTTGCAGCTTAATTTAATTTTAATTTAATTATCACATTTATATACCGCTCACTCGGCCAAAGCCAACTCAGGGCGGTTCACAATAAAAATTAAAAACACAAGTTAAAACAGTTAAAACAGTTAAAACTACCCACCCCCTAAAAACAAGGGCTGCAGGATCCAAAGGCACCATGGGGAAGAGTTCTTCTACACCAACCACCCAATGGCGGTTACCCTTCCACCTGCACCCCACACTTGACCCGCCAGCCAGGTTTTAAGATCTTTTCTGAAAGGCAGCAATTCCGTCCGGAGACGTAGCTCTGTTGGCAGGAGGTTCCAGAGGGCCGGTGCAGACACGGAGAAGGCTCTCCTCCTTGTGCCAGAGAGGCGAGCCCCTCTGGCTGATGGAACGATTAGAGAGCCCCTCCGGTCCGCTCTGGTTGGACGGACAGACGTCCTCAGGGCGATGCGGTCTCTTAGGTAACCCGGCCCACTACCATATAGGGCTTTAAAGGTCAAAACCAGCACCTTGAATTGCACCCGGAGACAAACTGGCAACCAGTGCAGCTCCCGGAGCAGTGGCAAAGCACGGGCATAACGCCCACACCCCATCACCACCCGGGCTGCCGCATTTTGGACCAGCTGTAGCCTCCGAATGGTCGTCAAGGGCAGCCCCATGTAGAGCGCATTGCAATAATCTAGTCTGGAGGTAACCAGAGCGTGAGTGACCATGAGCAAGGAGTCCCGGTCCAGGAGTGGGCGCAACTGGCGGATCACCCGCAGTTGGGCGAAAGCCCTCCTGGTCACAGCCGCCACCTGTTCCTCTAGCAGTAGCCGTGAATCCAGGAGGACCCCCAAGTTGCGCACTGGGTCTGTCTGGGGCAAAATAGCCCCATCCAGAACCAACGATGGTAGCTCCCGGGTTAATGCAGAACCCCCTATCCATAGCCACTCAGTCTTGCTGGGATTCAGTTGTAGCCCGTTAGCCCCCATCCAGACCCCCACAGCTTCCAGGCATCTGGAAAGGACTTTGACGGCATCACTGGGGTCCCCATGGGCCGAGATGTACAACTGAGTGTCATCCGCGTACTGATGGTACCGCACCCCATGGGAACGAATGATCTCACCCAGCGGCTTCATGTAGATGTTAAATAGGAGAGGAGAGAGCACCGAGCCCTGAGGCACCCCCCATTTGAGGGGCCTAGGACTGGACCTCTCACTCTCCAACCACACCGACTGGGTACGGCCCCTCAGAAATGAGGAAAACCAGGACCACACATTACCCTGGATTCCCAATCCTCGGAGCCGTCCCAGAAGGATACCGTGGTCAACGGTATCGAAAGCCGCTGAGAGGTCAAGAAGAGCAAGGACGGATGGGTGACCACCGTCCCGCTCCCGCCAGAGATCATCCATCATCCAGCTTATAATGAACATGCTTTAGGAAAGCACTGACTCAAAGTACAGTATTCAACTTAGAAAATTCCCTAAGTATGACTAAAAGCCCTTTTGGTGGAAACTTTATATGCATCACCTGTCTGGGTCACTTGTACCTGTCCACTTGAAACATATATACAAAGGTCAGTGGTCAAGAAGTTTCCTATTATTCTTGCAAATATATATTTCCCCTCATAATTTGAATAGTAAAGGTCACCCTTGCTTGAAAGCCAGTCGTATCTGACCCTAGGGTACAGTGCTCATCTCAGTTTACAGCCAAAGAGTCATCACGCAGCTCTCGGGTCTCAAACTACTGACCTGCCGACCATCCAGTCATCAAGTTCAGCATTTTAACCACTTGGCCACCGCAGTCCTTGAATTTGAATACTGCTTGCTAATTGGTATCTGCAATTGCTGTAGGCTTTACTATTATTTAGAAAAGGCTTAAAAAGTTCAAAAAAAATGAACAGGAGGTGTACTTCCTAGGGAACTTTCTGTATTGCACTCAGATTGTACCTGTTTGTCTTTGCTAGCAAGAATAAATCCTCTTTGCCAAACTCAACCACGTCCCCCCACCATCTACTCAGTGTACGGTGTGTGGCTGCATGTTCCATGCCAGGATTGGTTTATAGAGTCACCAGAGAAAATGACTTCCAGGAAAGAATGTATGCTCGGATATGAGTAGCAGACGACGACGACGAAATTATCTTCAAACACACATTGAACTATACAGCTCACTTGCATCTGAAGAAGCAGAGAGTAGTGTATGAAAGTTGTATACCCAATGAAATTTACTAATCTTTAATATAGTCCAAATCCCTTCTTTCTATTGGGAGTAAATCACATATAACAGTTTTTGGAGTGGCCAATGTCATAGTCTCTTTCAGCTATCATTAAAACAATATTCATGAAAATAATGTGGACTCTCTTAAGAGTGACAAAATTATATCAATCCGACAAGTCCTGAACGCAGTCTATTTCAGACCTAAGTGTTTTGTCCATGAAAACTCACTTTTACATTTGTTGTTCTTAAAGGTGCCACAATACTTTAGGTTTAGGGAGTTTTTTTTTAAAGTTTACATATTGTTCCTTCCTTTTGGGTGAGACAGAATCACCAGCCAGCAAGATCTGTGGAGGAAATATCACTGGGCAGGGGGTGTTATTTGGAGCTGAGCACCGATTTGCAGCCTGGGGCTTATGTCTACATAAATGTGCACCAAATTGAGTTGTGCTTCTGAAAGACTTGTGGGAAATTGTCCAAATGGATAAACATTACATCTGGTCCCCTCCTATTCCTCAGCCCCACATGTTGCTGGCATACATCCCCATAGCACTTCCCAGAGGCCAAAAGAAGCAGCCAGAATATTTACCAGAATGGTAAAGGTCTCTCTTGCTTGAAAGCCAGTGGTATCCAACTCTAGGGTTCAGTGCTCATCTCCATTTACAGCCAAAGAGCCAGCACTGTCTTACGTCTGCAGACATTTCCAGGAACATGTAGCAGTCATGCCTCAACACTGGAGTGCATGGAACGCTGTTTATCTTCCCACCAAAGTGGTTCCTATTTATCTACTTGCAAGTTCTTCCTTTGGAACTACTAGGTTGATAGGAGCTGGGGCAGATGACAGGAGCTCATTCCGTCCTGCAGTACCTAGGTTCTTGAATGCTGACCTACTGGCCTTCCGGTCAAGTTCAGTGTCTTAACCACTAAGCCACTGCAATCCTTTACCTGTAACTATCAGTAAAAAGGTATTTTAAACTTGCATTTTAGGAGTAAGATGAAGCCTTCTTTATTTAATTTATAATATTAATTGCATTTACTGCCCATCTATGTGTCTCACCGTTGCCTCTTTTGGTCGCTTTCTTCAGTTTCACACTCCTGCACACATCTTAAAGAAAGTGGAAGAGTATCTCTGTGTTCGTTTATTCACATGTGTGTTCCCAATAGCCACCAGAACAATTCCAATGGATCATGGATAGTCTATGTAGTTATGAGGAAAAATAGGTTTGACCTTCCCAGCTTGAGCATATTAAGCATACAAAGAATTAGGGTGATGTGATCTTTTTCTCCTCAAGTGTGCAGGACTATCCATCCTTCCCCCTAAAATGCAAGCTATAGATAGACCACCCTCTTGCTTTTTGCTAGCCGCTGATCCCTCCCCCACCTTTTCTCCTCTGCTGGAGACAGTGTCGAGGACAATTATCTGGGCTGCATAAAAGCTGTTTCCCCGTAATGGACTGAACTCCCTGTACTGTGACAAACTGCCCAGCTGCTCTGGCATTTTTTCCTGTCCCTCAAACAGTTCGGCACCCTTTCTTTTCCAGTTTCTCTGGTTTTCTTTTCCTTCTTGACATTTCAGCTTGTTCAAAGGGAAACAGCAAAGAGGTGAAGGGGGGTAGCATAAAATTGCTACACAACTATCATGCTTCCCCAATCACACTTCTTCATGGTAGTGGATTCCTGGAGATTACAAGAACTTTATTTATAGAAGCTGCCACTTTGCACACGCTTGCCTGACCCTTTGCTTTGCAAAGGTATACAAAATTGCTGCTCCTTGCTACCACCATGAATAGATCTACTGTGAGTACTAAGCTGTCTAGAAAAAGTTGAAGCTGAGTTTTTTTGTGTGTTCTTCACTGATTCTGTGTGCATCCCGTTTTTTACTGAGGATGAGGGAAAGTGCTTATGTAGTTTTGGTGTATAGATCACACGGCTATCTTTGTCTGCTTACGGAACTACTGGGTACCACAGCATGGCAACACCACCAAGAACTGCACGGACTTTTAAACGTCACAGCAGTACTACAAATTGGAGAAACTTCTTTTCACTAGGTAATATTTTTAATTGACTTTGATTTGGCTACAATTGGCGCACCTAGTGTGTAAACCAAATTACATCCCCAATTTCCTGATGGAGGGCCCCTGGAGTTTGCATTGCCTTTGTCTGGCCACAAAAGGAAGTTACAGCTTCAGAGGCCATGTGAGAGCTATAAGCAGATACCTGACCTCCTGTCCTTGCTGAATGCGGGAGGGTACCATACAATGTGCTGCTTTTTCACATTCATTTCTAAGAAGGGAGCCTGGCAGAACCATCATGCCATGAACGTTTGGGACTTTCATTAATAGTTTTCCTGTCCTATCCACAAGAAACTGATGCCTGCCTGCCTGAAGAAGGGATTTTGAATCACGAAAGCTTGCACGATTGATTTTAGTGAGCAGTTCACTTCAAGCTGGGTGGTGCGGAAAAGGCAGCAACAACCTTTTGTGTCTTCTCTGTTGGAAAAATAACAAAGTGTTTTTTGTACTGCTTATCCTGCATACTCAAAGCGTGCCTGATGCTCTCTGGAGAGGCAGAGGATGACCCGTTACCAGTCTTAAAGGTTTTCTTTCTTCTTATCAGAGTGTTGCAGAGTTAGCTTATTTTTGACCAGAAGAAGTCTCCTCCAGTATCTACTATCCTGGCCATTTACTAGATCTTCTCTTGCATGTGGTGGGGCATGGATTGCATTAGATTTCTCCACATTCACAGAAAAAATTGTCTGGTGTCCAAGTAGCCCTATTCTGCTTGATTATTTTTTGATCTTTTTACTCCACTTCGAAGTCTATTAAGTGATTTCCAGATGGTCCAGCTAGACTCTTGCCCTGTGGGAGACATTCTTTGGCAGTCATCCACTCAGCAAGGTGTGATGTTTTTGCTCTTTATAGATTTAGCCGCTTCTAATGAACATTTATTGCTTGTGAGATGTGCAAAAAACTTTACCTTGATTTTAGCAGCCATCTAGGACAGGGGTTCTCAACCTTGCCGTGCCACAGGTCGGACAACTCCCCCTCAGAGCCATAGGGCCATAGATTGCGAACCCCAGATCTAGGGGGTAAGTGACCATGAAGAGAATCGATTTGATGTGCATTACCTTATTTTGTTCGTTATTTGCTGGCACCTCTCTGTGTTTCCAGAGGGGCAAATACAGACTTCTTCAGTTGGGTTTGGTTTTAGACAGAAAGTAAATAAGATTCACCTGCCCATACATATAGTTGATTTTTGCAAGTGGAATGGAGGGGAAAGGCCAGCTTGTCTTTTGCCTCAGTTATCAAAAGGTCTTGGTTGCTTCTGCTCCTAATGACTTATGCCTGCATTAGGCTGTGAATGTCAGGTCACACCACCCCCTGTTGTGCCTATATGAGCTGAAGGAAGTAACTGCTGGAGTAACACAGGCATTGCAAACTAGAGGCATTAACACAAGTGCCTTGGTGGAAAAGAAGGAAGAAATATATAGCTGATGATGTGGCCAAAAAATTCCAGCAAAATTTCAGACTGTTCTGAACCTTTGTCTCTTTCTCTGTCTAGGTGCATCAGCGTTCTGCAGAACGTCTCCGAGATCTGTGCTGTGCCAACCGGGGCACCTTTATCAAAGTGGGACAACATTTGGGGGCTCTTGACTATCTGTTGCCAGAGGAATACACCAGCACACTCAAGGTGCTCCACAGCCAGGCCCCTCAGAGCAATATGCAGGAGATAGAGCAAGTGATCCAGGAAGACTTGGGCAAAGGGGTATGTGAGACAATAACTTCTTCTTGAGTTCCTGCTCTAATGAGGAGCAGCATACTGCAAGAGCACTATGTGCATTTGGGCAACAGAACAGTGCTTTGAAGAAACCAGAGCATGGGAAAAATTACTCATTTGGACTGCACCTGTTAGAATTCCCCAACCAGCACTACCAGTGGTCATGCTGGCTGGGAGAGTTTGAGAGCAATTATCAATAGGAGAGACTCAGAACAGTGTTTCTCAACCTTTTGTTGAATCCACAGTCCCTTTTGGTAAACATGAAAATGTCATTCCTTCTTTCAAATCTGTCTTCTTTTGTAATTTTGTTTGAAATCTGAAATGTCATAACTAGAAACAATTACAATTTCTATTATTATTATTATTATTATTATTATTATTATTATTATTATTATTATTATTATTATTATTATTATTATTATTATTATTATTATTATTATTATTATTATTATTATTATTATTATTATTATTATTATTATTATTATTATTATTATTATTTGTGGGGAATGGCTTATATCTTTACAGCCATTAAAGCAGTGGATCCCAATGTGGGGCCCACTGATCAGTGCTTTGGGGAATTGACTTAGGCTTCTGGGAATTGAACTCCAAAAACCAAAGGTTAGGAAACACTGCATTAAAGTTATAAAACTGATTAGGTTTTTCCAAACTACACATACCTCTGCTGAAATGTTAATACCCCCTTGGATCAGGAATACATCTTTCTGTTTGAGAATCACTGACTCAGAGGCTTTCTTGGAACAGTCATATCATCAATGTGCTGTTAGTTGCACCATTCCTCAGTTGTTATGCAAGTTACATAAAGATTACCTTAAGTTAGTGTTTCTGTTGTAGAAATATTACATGTCTGCAATGCTCAACATAAGTTGTTCTCTTATTAGTTGTGTGCCATTGAAATACCAACCCTAATAGGGCTTTCAAGGAAAGTGAGATATTTAAGGAGATGTATCAGTTCCACTTCTCCAGTCAGTTTTCAGGCCCAAGTGGGGATTTGAACCCACTTCTCCAGAATTGTGATATGTCACACTATCTGCTACACTACCCTGGGTATCTATTGGTTTTTCTATTACAGAAAGGTAAGTTCTTAGCTCCAGCTCTCTTGCCGATTATTTTTCAATTGCTGTATGCCATGCTGTGTATTTTTAGATGATTAACATAGGTACTCTGTTGGATAATGCTCATGCCTTTACTAGTGCTGCACTAGCCAGACTGTGCCATAAACCTGCCCTTTTCTATATACATTACTTTTGTGATTTATCTAACACTGTGAGCAGGAGGAAACCCAGGGGAGGCATCTGGTCCTTAGATAGGATTGTAGAAGTCTTCAGTTCTTAATAATTGGAGGCAGGTAGTATTTATTGGGCATATAAATTTATATATTTTATTTATTTATTTATTTATTTTTCTTACTTCTATTGCCGCCCAACTCGACAGCGACTCTGGGCGGCTTACAGAATAAATGATCAAAACTACTAAAACGCATAAACCCCCCAATAAAAATGCATAAAACCCCATTAAAACCCCACCCGTGCATATAAAAAGAGAGGGAATGTTATTTAAATCAGCCAGCAGGCGGGGGTCACCCCTCCAGCGGCGCCCCAGACCTGCCCCACCAGCCAAGTTTTTAGTTTCTTCCTAAAGGGTAGCAATTCCGTCTGCAGCCGCAATTCCACTGGCAGGAGGTTCCATAGGGCCGTTGCGGACAGTAGTGCATAGCTCAACCTGGATTATTAATTAAGTCTGAGTTACCTAAGTGCAACAAAAATGGAAGGACCTGTCAGGAACCCAATCAGTGGCCAGGACTGATGGCAATTTGGGATTATGTTTTTGCTCCCAGGTTAAATCTAAATGTTCTTTTGATTGACACTAAGTTCCACATTTTTATCACTAATGAAACTGAGGACAGAGGAAGGTTCACAAACTTGAGAACAAAGCTTCCGAAGAAAAGTACTGAATATCAATACTAGGTGTGAAATATCACACTGATTCACACAATTTGTGATTGATATCTATTAACCAACCATCATCTCTTTATTTTGGGGCCATGTAGAAATAGATAAACATTTGCCATATAGTCTTGCTCTCATTTCTGAGGAATAGGATGTGGTCCACAAAACATCTACATGAAGCCGCTGGGTGAGATCATCCATTCCCACGGGGTGTGGTACCATCAGTACGCGGATGACACTCAGTTGTACATCTCGGCCCGTGGGGACCCCAGTGATGCGGTCAAAGTCCTGTCTGGATGTCTGGAGGCCATTGGGGTCTGGATGGGGGACAATGGGTTTCAGCTGAACCCTGGCAAGTCCTAGTGGCTTTGGGTTGGGGGTCCGGGGTTATCCAGTGAGCTACCACCTCTAGTCTTGGATGGGACAGTCTTGCCCCAGACAGACCCAGTGTGCACCTTGGGGGTCCCCCTGAACTTGCGACTGCTGCTAGAAGAGCAGGTGGTGGCTGTGGCCAGGAGGGCTTTTACTCAACTTAGAGTAATTCACCAGTTGTGCCCGCTCCTGGACTGGGACTCCTTACTCATGGTCACCTCCAGACTAGATTACTGTAATGTGCATTTCATGGGGCTGCCCTTGACGACCATTCGGAGGCTACAGCTGGTTCAGAATGCAGCTGCACGGGTGGTGATGGGATGTGGACGTTATGCCCATGCCTCCCCACTACTCCGGAGCTGCACTGGCTACCAGTTTGGCTCCGGGTGCAATTCAAGGTGCTGGTTTTGACCTTTAAAGCCCTATATGGCAGTGGGCCAGGATACCTGAGAGACCACATTATCCCGAGAGTGTCTGCCCATCCAACCAGAGTGGACCAGAGGGGCTCCCTAGTTGTGCCTTCAGCTAGAGGGGCCCGCCTCTCTGGCACATGAAGAAGGGCCTTCTCCGTGTCCTCACCAGCCCTCTGGAACCTCCTTCCAACAGAATTGAGGCTACAGACAGAACTGCTGCCCTTCAGGAAAAGTCTGAAAACCTGGCTGGTGCGGCAGGTGTGGGGCCTTAATGGGAATACGGCTCCAGCCTGTTGGCTCATCCCCAGTTAGTACTTAGTTAATATCCCTCCCTTTGTGTTGTTGTATCCCCCCATTCCCTTTTATTTCTTTTTATTCTTTTAATTGGGGTGGGGGAGTAGTAGGGTGGGGAAGTGAGTGGGCGATTTGGGATTTTAAAATCTGTTTTTATACATTTTTAACTATTGTACGCTGCCCTGAGTCGGGTTCTCCTGATTGGGCGGCATATAAATTTAAATAATAAATAAATAAATAAATAAAATCACATTAAAATATAACAGACAGTATTTAAGGTGCCACAATTTTTTTTGTTTCTTGTTTGATATGAATTTGAGGAGATAGTCTAAGTTGAATGCTGGGGCAGATAAGTATGTAGTCAAAAAATTTAGAGGAATAGATATGTCACTGGGAGATAGACTGAATGGATGGTTTGTTGTTGTTGTTGTTTGGTCATACAATCGATTCCGACGCTTTGCAACCCCATGGACCATTGCCCACTCCTATCCTCCACCATTCTCCTCAACCCGCCCAGCTCTGTGCCCACTGCATCAACAATATCATCTAGCCATCTCATTTTCTGCCGCCCCCTTCTTCTCTTGCCCTCAACCTTTCCCAGCAACAAGGCCTTCTCAAGTGAATCCTCTCTTCTCATTCGATGTCCAAAGTACTTTAGCTTGATCTTTACTATTTGACCTTCCAAGGAGCAGTCAGGGTTGATTTCTTCTAAGATTGACCTACTGTATTTGTTCTCCTCGCTGTCCAGGGGACTCTCAAAACTCTCCTCCAACACCACATCTCAAAGGCATCTATTCTTCTGCGCTCAGCTTTCCTTATGGTCCAGCTCTCACACCCATACATTACCACCGGGTATACCATTGCTTTGACTATGCGCTTTTTTTTTTTTTTTTTGCAAGGTGATGTTTCTACTTTTCACTATGTTCCCCAGGTTTCTCATAGCTTGTCTCCCAAGAATCAGTCACCTTTTTATTTCATGACTACAATCACCACCTGCAGTGATCTTGGATGGTAACTAACAGAAAATACAAGACATTCTGGCAGACTGCATTGCAGTAAAAGTATATGAGGCAATATTGATCTGATCCAGTGAAATCATGGGAAAAAAAATCTACTTAATTAGTATATTACAGTTTATGCATCAAAAAGAGTTCATTGACAAAATATTTTGCCACTAGGCTACTAATCCTTCCTTTGTTAGAACAACTGACAGTACGAAAGATGTGTCTGGATGCCAGAAAATCAGCAGTTTGATTTCTACAGGTGATCTTCAACTGAGATCCTAAACGGACATGACAGGGAGCTTTGCGATTAGAAGTGGAACCAGCCTAAGAAATAAAGGAGATGTAATTATCCTGCCAACCTAGCAGTTCGAAAGCAAGAAATTGCAAGTAGATAAATAGGGACCACTTTGGTGGGAAGGTAACAGCGTTCTGTGTGCTCCAGTGTCTAGTCATGCCTGCCACATGACCACTGAAACGTCTACAGAAGCAGACAGCGCTGGCTCTCCTGCTTTGAAACAGAGATGAGCACTGAACCCTAGAGTCGGATACGACGGGCTTTCGAGCAAGGGAAACCTTTACCTTTTACTAATTATCCTGTAATGTCTCTCACATCTTCCAAAGGTGCAAATTTATTGGCTTTTGTTTGGTGCTTGGTCATCAAGAGGGAACAACAGGTTCCCTTTGCATGCTGATTTTGCAAACATTGCAGATTTGACAATGCCACTTCCTATTTGCAAAGCTTTCATCTGCTTTGGCCCTGAAAATCATACCTGTCAACCATCCCGATTTGGCCGGGATTACCCCGTAATTCAGCGCCAATTTGCGCCATTTCCCGACCCGCGCTGCCAAAAACCCGTAATTGGGCAGCGGGGGAAAGGAGGCACTGCGCAGCTCATGTGCGCAGGTCGCGTTGCACGCATGCGTGGAAGGGCTCTACACTTCCGTAGTTCCCTTCCATGCCTGCGCAGAAGGCTACGCCGCCTGCGTAGAAGGCTACGCAAGTGGCGTAGCCCTCCACGCGCATGCGTACAACGCTACCTGCGCAGACCCAGTTTGCGCAGGTCCCGGATTCGTCGGAGCCGCGGTTGACAGGTATGCTGAAAATTAACATCCTCCATGTCTGTTGCAGCATTTTTGGATCAGAAAATAGGGAGATAGTGGAACTAGTGAGTTCAAAGTACTGTGAAGAGCTTCAGAGAGTAAGGGTGGCCATGGGTCAGGTCTTAGGCAATCATTGCCTTGAAGCTTTCCCTTAGGTAGAACTGCAACAGCAGACACAGAAAGCTACATAGCTGCACTATGCAATTTCCAGACAAGTAAAGTCAGCCCTTTATATTTGCAAGCCCCCTAATTAACCCCAAATGAGAAATAAATAAATCCTTGTAATAATACCATAAATCGTTGGTCCCTTTCAGACAGAGGCCATGTGGTAGCAAAGCAGCTGTGTCACCATGAAAAGTCGAGATTACTTTCAGACACTCTGTTGTTCTCCCCGATATCATTTATGGCCATATGTCAGGCCACTGGCAAGGATCAGGTATGAAAAATGGGACTGTGGAGTGTGTTAGAGTTTAGACCGGGTGATAAGATATGGACAGTACCACAGAACTCTTGTATCTCTTCTGCAACAGATGCAACAAAAGCCTTGCTCACAAAATACATCCTTAAAATTTTAAAAGCATCTGTCAGCTAAAACTAGGTTATAGCAGACAAACCTAGTAAGGTTTTTTTCCTTTCTCCCCCAGCTTCAACTCTAGATATATACAAAGGTTGTACAAAGGTTTGTGTTGCTCCTGAAGTTTGTTCAGTCTGTGGGTTCCTTCCCTGTTGATTCTTTAAGAATTTCTGTTGTAATTCTTATGAGTTTCTACATTACTATTATTATTTTACAGAATAATAGGTGCTTTCCTTTGCTCTTGAGAGTAAAAATACCAGTAGATAAATTATTGTTGAAAATAGCTTGGTTTCTTGGGAAGTACTTTATGAGGTCAACTTGTGGGATTTTCCCTTGCTTGAACTATCTTTGTGAATGGTAGTGAGCACAAGAGGGTATCCATAGACCATCCTGACTGCTGCCATTGATATTGCCAGTATTCTGACTGGCCTTTGTTATATAAAGATTGATGCCCTTTTCCTGCAGCCAACACTGACACAATGTTGTGCAACAATATTAGACCATTTTTTGGTATTTTGAATTGTGGTTACAGAAGCACCAAATACCATATTAAAAAAATAGACTGAATTTCCTCCTCCTTCTCCTACATGTCTAGGCCAGATGTGAAACTGACAAAATGAAGCAACCTTTTGGTGAGTTCATTATATAGTTCCTTTCACCTGACCTAGTGTGAGAAAGATTAGCCGGTACAAGATTGCTGTTGTCTGGAGTATGCACGATAGTTGTTCCAAACTACCATCATCTTTGAGGAGGCTCTTTCTGTGTACCACGGAGCTTGAGCTAATCTACTCTTTGAAAACTTGTGTCAGGGACCCATTATCAGAACTCTTCAGATAATGTTGACTGAAAGCACTCAGAAACTGGGACAAACAGTGCTTTGTAATGCAGAAATACTTTGAATATGCCCTGTGAAATTGTATGCTGATTTCCTTCAGGTACATGGCAAAATGTCCTCTTTTCTGGACGGCTGTCACTCTATTACTTTCTTTAAAGCAACTCTTTTTTTTTACTCTTTAAAGAAAACCTGTCTTTTGTCTGTTTCTGTGACCTTTAATTGCCTTACAGCCAGTGATGGGCATCAGCCGGTTCGGACCGGATTGTGCGAACCGGTAGTAAAACTGGCTGGTCATGCCAGCCTCCCCACCCTGCCCTCTGCCCGAGCTGTTGCGGCTGGGCCCGACAGGAATGCGCTGTCAATGTCGCTGCTCAGGTGCTCCTTCAGCCTCCACCACCCCCATGTTCCTGGGAGGGGGCAGGGAGGAGGAAGGGGAAGGAGCCACCCATTGCAGCTGGGCTGGGCTGTGCCAGGTCATGCTGCTGCCGCTCGGTCGCTCCTTCAGCATCCGCCACCCCTGTGGTCCCGGGGGGCAGGGAGGAAGAAGAAGGAGGAGCTGCCAACGTGGCTGGGCCAGGCCCGGCTGAAATTGCCGCCGCCACCACTCAGGCACTCCTTCAGCCTCCGCCCCCCCTTGTAGTCCCAGGGGGGCAGGGAGGAGGAAGAGGAAGGACCTGCAGCTGGGCCAAGCAGGGACACGCTGCCTCTGCCCGGGTCCCAACCGCCTGCTCCTTCTGGGTAAGTTCTTTGCCATTTTTGCCTGTCTTTTTTTTTTTTTTTTTGCTTCCTGATATGCTTGTCTGGTGTGTGTGTGTGCGTGTATATGGAGGGGGAGAGAGAGGGTCTGGAGCAGGCTAAAGGGATTTCTTTTTATTTTGTTTATTCTGATATGCTTGAAACACAGACTAACACGGCTACCATTTAAAAACTTTTATTCTGTGCAAGCATATCAGAGAGTAAACAAAACAAAAAGACAAAAACTTTTACAGCCAAAGAGCCAGTGCTGTCTGTGTTTGCAGACATTTTCATGGCCATGTGGCAGGCATGACTAGATCGCCCACCCAGTCACATGGCTTTGCCCACAATGTCGGCTCCACCCACAATGTCAGTTCCACCCACAATGTCAGCTCCACCCACAATGTAGGCTCCACCCACAGTGTGGTAGTGAAATTTTTTGATGCCCACCACTGCTTACAGTTCTTCAAATATCTCCCTCTCCCTATAAATATATATAATGTTTCATTTTGTAAAGCTCTTTTAGGGAAGTTTATATCATGTGTATCAGTCTTATAACAAAGTAGCTGTTTTTCTATTTTGAAAGTGTTTTTAAGTGGATTTGGTCCACAAAAGCTCACATTTAAATACAGCAGTTAGTCTTTAAGGTGCCACAACATTTTTGTCTTTTTTTGCTGTTTTGTTTTGTTTACTCTCTGATATATTTTAAGAAATAGTATCTCTTCCCTTTTAGTTTCAATTATTACCAAATGAAAAACTGAGTGAGGCCAACGATTCTTTTTCCATATATTCAAACTCAGAAGGGAGAGAGGGGCTCTAACCCAAGCTTAGTCATGATTACCTAGATTAGTCAGGTTTTCCTTTTGGTTCTGGGGGAAGGCCTGAGTGTGGGTTTTCCTAATTGTACTTTTTGATTAGTGGTTTTTTTTTACTGTATTCGTGTATCCTGAACCACCGAATGAACTGTTATTTCTACAATATGCTTCGAGAACAATAAACATCTTTAGTTCATTGGAAGAGGGGGTAAGACAAGAATTAAGCCATAAGCCACATGCTACCACACATACCACATACTACTCTCCACAATACTAACTGGGCTCTGTTAATACAGGTAAGCCCCAGGTTGCTGCAGGTTTTTGCATGACGACATTTAGACCTCCTGTAGAATAGAATAGACTAAATCTTTATTGTCATTGTCCCCTTGTGGGAACAACAAAATTTCTTGGTTGCTATATCAACTCAAAATAAGGCACTCCATATGAATCTAAAACAACTACAAAAACCCTAATTAAAACAGTACAATACAGTACCATAAGACAAATAAAATAAAATAAGATGACTTCAGAGTCCAGGGTTTCCATTTAAGGCCAAAATTGCTCTAGAGAAGAAGCTGTTCTTAAGACGGCTCGTTCTTGCCTTCATTGTTTTATATCTCCGTCCCAATGGCAGCAGCTCGAAGAAGCGGTGACCAGGATGCGATGGATCTCCTAATAGTATCTAATGCTCAGAGTCTTGGGGAGTTCTACAGAGCTGGCCGGTCTTGGAAGCTCGGAAGGAACTGGAGAGCCCCAAGGCAAGGGTCAGGTCAAAGCCTATCTGTCACAAAAGTTGAATTGAGTTACGATAGCAATGTGTAGCATGACATTCGCTCAAAATAATTAATGCTAGCATCACCATGAATGCGACAGGCAGGACAGTCAAAGAAAATAGCAGAAGCACGGTTGTCATTCAAGAAGCACAAGATCATTTTGAAGCGATGCGGTTGAGTTCCCCCCACATTCTCCTAACTTAAAACCCCTTGATTTCTGTTAAGGATTTTTTAAATAGGTTTGCATTTAGACACTCCAACCCTCAGCCTCTTCAGGGTCCTCCAAGAGATGTAGGGGAGGTTGAGTTTCTCAGCCATATCCTTTAATGTTCCTTGTCCAGTGAGCTCCTTCCTTCATGTTCTAATAATGGGACTGCGGTGGCTTAGTGGTTAAGATGCTAAACTTGATAACTGGAAGGTCAGCAAGTCAGCAGTTTGAGATCAGAGTGCTGCATGATGCTTCTGTCTCTGTCCCAGTTCTTGCCAACTAGCAGTTCGAAAGCAAGAAATTGCAAGTAGATAAATAGGGACCACTTTGGTGGGAAGGTAAACAGCGTTCCGTGTCTGCCACATGTCCACAGAAACATCTACAGACACAGACAGAGCTGGCTCTTTGGTTATAAATGGAGATGTGCACCATACACCAGAGTTGGATTTGACTAGCTTTTGAGCCTATTCATCTATACAATTATTCATTAATTGCAGGAGGCATTTCAAAGTTCAAGGACCAAACTACCTTATCTGTTCTGTTCTTATGTCATCAATACCTGCAGCTTTATTTGGTTTCATGCTGTTTATAGCTTCCTCCAATTCAGCTGACAAAAAGAGGCTATTAAGAAACTCCCCCTCTTGTTCCTCTGGTTGGATGGCTTTTCCCCAGACCATTTTGCCTTATGTTTTTCCATTCTTTAGCAACTGACTAACTATTTGCTCTGCTGCTATTGCCGTATAGTTTTGCTGTGGCAGGGTTAAATCTCCACCTAAATTTTAAAGGAGTTTCCAAGCTTGTCTATTGTTCTTGACTAATGTGCACTATCATGATTTCCAATTTTCAGCTAGAGCCTGCATCAGTTCTTCCCCAGCTTCAACAGTATCTTCCTGATTCTACAGTTCCTTTGGTTCGATCCAGCGTTAGAAAGATTAGCCAGCAAGGTTGCCACCCTGGGTATGGCTGATTGTATTCACAATCTTCAAGGGGGATCTTTCTGTGTACCCCTCCTTCTCAGCTGAAATCTAAAGCATATCTAGTATCTTGGCCAGTTCTCTTGGCATCATATAAATTGAATTACAACTATGACCATCCTTGGCAAAATATGACCATTTGGTTTGGAAGGATATCAAATCCTCTAAAATAACATGATTAAACACTGACACGCTACCTGGAAGTATTGCTGTCTGGAGCCATTTTAACAAAACAAAGCAGAGTCCATTTCTGAGGTTACTATAAGTCAGTGGATGAGCACTTGGCTTACTGTATATACTCAAGTATAAGCTGAGTTTTTGAGCCCCAAAAATGAGCCCTCAAAGGGGACATGCTTATATTTGGGTCAGTGATTATGAAGGTTCCAAGACCACGCCAGATTGAGACACACCAACAATTTAATTAATTTTACCATAAGAACATAAGAACAGCCTTGTTGGAACAGGCCACAGCCCATCCAGTCCAGCATTCTGTCTCACACAGTGGCTCACCATTTCCTTCAGGGTATTCCCAAGCAGATGCCTTCACCTGCTTAGGATTCCCTGGAAATGATATTGAGAGATATCCTGCCTATCTCTCCAACCCGGAGGTTGTACTTAAGTATCCATAATTATAGCCATTGATACTCTTGTCCTCCATGAACTTGTCTAATCCTTTCTTAAAGCTGTCAAGACTGACAGCTGTCACCACTTCTTCTGGCAGGGAGTTCCATAGACCAGTAATCCTCTGGGTGAAAAAGTACTTTCTCTTATTTGTTTGAGAACTAGTACCCAAAAGTTTCATGGAGTGTCCCCTAGTTCTAGTGTTATGCGATAGGGAAAACAGTTTTTCCTTATCTACTTTGTCCACACTGTGCATGATTTTATAAACTTCAATCAGGTCACCTCTTAGACGCCGTCGTTCAAGAGTGAAAAGGCCCAACCGTTGCAGCCTCAGATGGTAAGGAAGGTGTTCCAGTCCCCTAATCATTCTGGTTGCCCTCCTCTGCACTTTTTCCAGCTCCATAATTTTCTTCTGGAGGTATGGCGACCAGAACTGTACACAGTATTCCAGATGGGGCCTCACCATAGATTTATAAAGAGGCAAAATGACACTTGCTGACTTATTTTCTATACCCTTCCTAATGATCCCTAGCATTGAGTTTGCTTTTTTCACTGCTGAGGCACACTGGGTTGACACCTTCATTGAGTTGTCCACCAGGACACCAAGGTCCCTTTCCTGGTTTGTCGCAGAGAAATACATATTATCATGTATTTCAGTAAATGAAATATGTATCCGGTTTGTCGCAGAGAAATACATATTATCATGTATTTCAGTAAATGAAATATGTATCCGGTTTGTCGCACCGGATACATATTATCATGTATTTTGATTATTGAAACTCACTAGCAGCTGCTGCATTTCCCACCCTCAGCTTATACTTGGGTCAATCTATTTTCCTGGGTTTCCAGGTCAAAATTAGGTACCTTGGCTTATATTCGGGTCAGCTTATACTTGAGCATATATATGGAGATCTTAAATTCTATTGTTTGTGTCTTCAGGTAGGATTTGAAATATTGTACTAGAAGTCTTGATAAGTCCTTTTTGAGTCATCATCAACCACAATAGACTAGATCAGCATTTCCCAAACTATGTTCCGTGGAACACTGGTGGATTTTAATTCCCAGAAGCCTAAGTCTGGCTGATCATTGCTTTGTGGAAGTAACTTAGGCTTCTGGGAATTGAAGTCCAAAAACCAAAGATTGGGAAACACTGGACTAGATAAACCAGTGTTCTCACTCAGTTTAAAGCTGTTTCTCACGTCCCATATGCTTAGGTGATATTAGCCAGGAAAATAGCATGTCTGCTCCATCCACACTACACAAAGAGGATGTTTGGTCTGGTGATTCTGCACAGTATTAAAGTATTACCAGAGTTCCAATTCAAATCAGGCTCATTATGCTGGCAATCTGGGGGGCGGGAACACCAACCTGTATGCAAGGCTAGAACAATATACAGTATGTTAATTGCATATTGTTCAGACTTCAGGTAGATTTATACTTGTATTTCTTTGCATAATCTGTGTAAAGACAAAATTCTCTTTTGTATTGACACCATGGGATCTACTGCTTCAGACATCTGAGTTTCCACTATTTCCCCCTTGATTTTGAGAGCTGAACTAGACAATACATGTGAGGAGGCAGTTTCCTAAGTGTTAAAAATGGTCTACGATCACAGGTTTCTGATTTCCCATAGTCTTAAAATTAGCTTGCTTTGTTTTGTGATTGGTCATCAAGAGTTTGATACCAGCTTCATTTACATTTTGATTGCTCAGATAAAACTCTAGAGGAGGATTGTGTGGCTGAAATGCTGTCAGGTTATTTTCATCTAAATATGTGCTAACTATAGAGTCTGATTTGACCTTGACTGGCAAGTATTGTACAAGATTAACGGTTTATAGCACTTTCCAAGTCTCCAAAAATACCTATTTAACCGATGCAGTGTTGCTTCTGGAATCACAGAATCACAAATTAATGGAGCTGGAGGTCACACCGGATAGATAAAGAACAAAACTGTTTAAGACCATTAAACAAAGAAATCTCAAATACCTTGGGCATATCATGAGGAATGACATGAAGTTTATAATACTGCAATTCGTTATGCAAGGGGAAATGCTTGGGAAGAGAGCAGTAGTGGGATTCAGTCAGTTCACACTGATTCGGCAGAACCAAATTTTTTGTTCAGTTTGGTGAACTGGTTGTTAAATTATTGGAATCCCACCACTGGAAGACAGGCCCCTGGATGTAGGCAGACTTCATGGCTGAAGAACCTGAGTGACTGGTATGGAATGTTTTCGGAAGAACTATTCAGAGGAGTTAAGAAAAATTGCCATGATGATGGCCAATATTCGGAATGGCTATGGCATTTGAAGAAGGTGTATTCTTTAATAATAATAATAATAATAATAATAATAATAATAATAATAATAATAATAATAATAATAATAATAATAATAATAATAATAATAATAATAATAATAATAATAATAATAATAATAATAATAATAATAATAATAATAATAATAATAATAATAATAATAATAAATGTGCTGTGTCAAAATTAGATCCAGCATGACTTCTTTCAGTTTTTTTGGGGGGGGATGTTTTACTGCGAAGGGTCAATCCCGAAAGTATAGAACATTATACCTTCCTTCCTTATATTCAAGATGGCGAATAGATGTCTGAGTCCTTAGTTGGCTTTACTTATGAACTGAATATGACAGCTTACATTTTATGCATTAAACTTTGAAAAGATCAACATTTTACTGAAATATTTTGGAACTGACATGTTGTAAATCCAGGGAAAAGGTGTTAATTTGTGATGCATCTCACAGCAAACATGTTTCTAGGATGTAGAAAGTAAATATTTCAGAATTATCTTTTGCAGACCAGCTTCAGGAAAGCAGCCGCTGGCTTGCATGCTATCACCCCATACTGTTACTAGAGATAGTTTCCCTGCGCAAAAAGCGTGCAGAATACTGAAGTATTATGGATGCTTACTTGGAAGTAAGTCTCATTGTGTTCAGTGGGATTTTCTACTGGACAATATGTGTAGGATTGGAGTTTTAAAAGCAATGATAAGCATTTCTTTTTGTCCCCATCCCTGGCAAGGGCTACATTCCTACACATATAATCATTAAAGAGCACATTCTGATAGTGGGAAGGACAAAGCCAGCAGTACAAAGCAAGTTGGTCATTTCTTTCTGTCACTCTCTTTCTATAATCTCTTTTTTCCTTTTCCCTCCTCTTGCCAGGTGGGCTTTCAGGGAAAGGGCAGAGGGATCTTGCAAGAGATTTGAACTTGATCACTTGCCAAAGGCTTTTGAGATTTGTACTTTTTAACCTTAAAATGTTTATAAAAATCTGTTCCTTTTAAAATACTGTACAGTGGTACCTCGCAGTTTCTTCTCAACGTTTTTACAGTGCTCCAAATAATTTTCTCCTCCAATTTTCTGAACCCCACCCAAAACTAGTTTGAGTACTCCCCTCAACATGTGTGATCTTGCTCTTGTTGTGATTGGAATAACATAAATGTACCAACACTGGGTATCAGTGGGAGGGGGCTTTGCTGCCTAATATGATTGTCTTTTACCACTTATTTGTCTAGTAGAAGTCTGTTCCTGCCTCTGGCACTTGAACAAAACCTTTACCACTTCATTTTGTGTGCTTGCTTGCTTCCATTGTCTTTCGTATTGTTAGTCCTCTTCTTTTTTATTTTTTTAAATTAAATTTTAATTTTTCACACATAAGAAAAAAAAGAATTATTTAATTAAAATACATACAAAAAAATCACCTTATAATCTCTATTGGTATGCAAACTTACATGTACTATATTAATAGAAGACAAAAAACCTCCTACTTATTATTTTAATACAATTCCATCTTGCCCCCACTCTTCCATTACCATTTTTAATTCTATGGAATTTATTATTTCAAAATTAATCCTTAACCCATGTTAATTATTACAACCACATTCTATTAAGTCCCATTAAGTTATACCATGCAACCAATAACTGAATAATATTCAACAGTAATACAATAATCACCCAGTGTATTTACAATATCATGGAGTCTACGGGATATTACATTTATTTTTACCATTTCCAAAAACTTATTTGATCAGGTACTGGACTGCTCCCCCTTTCTCCCTTCAAAGAGTAATCCATAAATGGTTTCCAGATTTTCCAAAATCTATTTTCTTAAATTTTACCCTTATATTTATTTATCTCCCATGTTAATTTAGCATTCAATGCAAGATCCCACATCTCTTTATACCATTCTTCAATTTTTAAAATTACGTCTGTTTTCCAGTTTCTTGCAACACACTGTCTCCCAGTAGTCAACATTATAGATACAGTAATACCTCATACAACGTCTGCTTCATAGAACGTCGGATCCATACAACTTCGCCCAATTCCGGGGAAAAAGATGCCTCATACACCATCGCCGGACGTTGTATGAGGCATTAGGGTTTTTACATGAGAAAGAAGCCGCAACAGAGGCGGGGGCTAGAGGCTGGCCCCAGCTGTAAGGCGGCTGGTGTGGCCCATAAGAAGACCTGCCACGCCGGAGTCTGGCCCCCGCCTCCCTGCTCTCACCAGGGGAAGCGACCCTTGGGAGCGAGACTGGCCCCAGCTGTGAGGCGGCCGGCGTGAGCAAGAGAAGCAACCGTGGGGGAATCCCTTGGTGAGAGTGGGGAGGCTTTTGCAGATGTTTCCATGGTCATGTGGCAGGCATGACTAGATACTGGAGTGCATGGAAGGTTGTTACCTTCCCACCGAAGTGGTCCCCGCTCTCACCAAGGGAGAGAGAGAGAGAAAGCAAGCGCTGCTTAGCAGGCCGGCCAGCCATGGCCTTTCCTTGGAGCTCTTCCCAAGGAGCACTCCTCTCAAGCGGGGCGGCGCTGCTGTCATCGTGCCCGAAGAGGAAGAGACTGGTCGGGTCTCCCGTTGCCGCCCTGTAGTTCACCAACTTCCTTCCACCCCGGAAGCGCCATTCCTCCTCGCCCCATTCCTCCTGTCCTGTGCGCCACCGGGTGAGGGTGCTTGGGGCCGCTTGGCTTCGTCCGTGGCAGCCATGGGAGGCAAGAACAAGCAGCAGACCAAGGGGTGCGTGTTAGTCGGTGGTCAGCGCTGGATATTTTTGGGGATTCCCCCACGGTAGCTTCTCTTGTTCACGCCGGCCGCCTCACAAGGGTGGCTTCCCCTTGTGAGAGCGGGGAGGCGGGGGCCAGACTCTGGCATGGCAGGTCTTCTTATGGGCCATGCCGGCCGCTTTACAGCCTCTAGCCCCCACCTCCCCGCTCACAACCAAGGGAACGACGTTATACAAAGCATCGGTGGCAATAATTTGGACGTTGTATGAGGCATCACAGCTTGGATTTTGCATGCCTCATACAAAGTCGGAATTCATACAACGTCCTAACTTGTGGAACCAAGTTTGGACGTTGTATGAGGTATCACTGTATTAATTATTTTTTATCCTTGTTTAACTTCAAATTTTCCACATCCGTTATCAACACTGTACTTGACTCCAGCTTAATTCCGAACTCCATAATATCACAAATCTCTTTCTTAATTTTTCTCCAGAAGTTATTTACCACATTACATTTCCACCACATATGTTCATACGTTCCCAGATATTGTTTACACCTCCAACACATCTTACTTTTAGCGTTATCCATTTGATGTAATCTCACTGGAGTCAAGTACCATTTCCACAGTATTTTGAAATTATGTTCTTTTATTCTAACAGACATAGTTCTCATAAACCTTTTCTTCCATTTGCCTTTTCAAATCTTTTCTGGTATTTCTATATTCAAATCCTGTTCTCAATTTAACCTCATCGTTTCTTGCGGATTACCATCCTTATTTAATATTCTATATATTTTACTCACTATACCCTTAATTCTAATATCACCTTTTCTTATCTTTAATATCAATTCCTCAAATTCGGTTTTTTCTCTATCTAAACTAGTTTCCCTCAAATATCTGCCATTCCATTTGTTTACCAAGGCTGTCTGAAACCAATTCAAATTCAACTGTGCATAAACTTCTATTTTCCTTTCACTATCCTTACAGGCTCGGATCCAATCCTTCAACAGGAAAACATCATTTCTTATCAATACTTCTTTCACACTTTTATCCAATTTTATTGGGAAATTTTTAATATCCTCTATTTCCATTACCGGAGATATACTAGGGCATAAGTCCTTATTAATCCTATTCCATACTGCCAACATTGTCTTCATCATTTTATTTTTAACCTGCATTTTCCCCCGTGTGTTGCCTTGAAATATCCCTTTGCCCTCTTGATTTAACTCTTTCATCTCAATTTCTTCCCATAATACCTTTTCCCTCATTAAAATCTTCATAATATTTTTAACTTGAAACACCCTATAATAGTTTCTCAGATTAGGTAAACTCAATCCTCCCTCTTTTTGAGATAAATAACAAAGGGTCTTTACTATTCTAGCCCCCCCCCCCGTTACAATAATTATTACATATAACTTGAAACTCCTTAATTTCCTTATCATTTAATTGAACCGGTAATGCATCAAATAAAAAAATTATTCTAGGCAACAATGTCATTTTACACAGTGCTATCCTGCCAAACCAGGATAGCTTTATTTTTTAAATTGTTCTATTTTATCCTTAATTTCCTTTTTTTGTTTTTCATAATTCAATCTCTTAAAATCATCAAATTTATTTGAAATATTTATTCCCAAATACTTCAAACTATTTTTAACTTGTATTTTGTATTTATCCTTTATTTCATCTTGCTCCTCCTTATTAATATTACAAAATATAATTTCAGATTTGTCCCAGTTTATTCTCAATCCTGTCATCTCTACAAACTCCTTTAAATGTCTTTGTATCTTTTCTAGTATGTTCCTAGAATGCTTTACAATTACAAATGTGTCATCGGCATAAAGACTTATCTTATTCCCTAATATTCCTTCAATTCCCTTATCCTCTCTTATAATTTTTGCTAATAATTCCATCGCCATAATAAACAAAATTGGAAATAATGGGCACCCCTGTCTTGTTCCTGCTTCTAATATAATTTCATCTGTATGTTCATCATTCACCTTAACATTAGCAATACTATGTTGATACAATTGTTCTATCATTCTAATAAATCTTTCCCCGAATCCGAGAGATTTAATTATTTCGCTAATCGTTACCCATTGCAATGAACCAAATGCTTTAAATATATCTAATGATAATAATCCGACTTTATGTTTAGTTTGTCCAACCATATCTATCATATCTAAAGCTCGCCTTGTCAAATCCGACATATGTCTCCCTTTCAAAAAACCCGCCTGATAATTATTTATATAATTGCCCATAAAACCATTTAATCTATTAGCCATAATTGCTGTGAATATCTTGGTGTCTTGATTTATCAGAGAGATGGGCCAATGATAAGGGACAAAGACGGAAAGGAGCTAGCTGATGCAGAAAAGATTAAGAAAAGATGGAAAGAGTACACAGAGGAACTCTCCAAAAAGGACCTCAACACTCCTGATAATCACAATGATGAAGAAATTGAACTTGAGCCAGACATCCTGGAGAGCGAAGTCAGAAAGGCCCTAAAGAGCACTGCAAACAACAAAGCTAGTGGAGATGATGGTATCCCGGTTGAATTTTTCAAAGCTCTAAAAGATGATGGCGTCAAATTACTGCATGCAATATGCCAGCAGGTCTGGAAAACAAAACAGTGGCCACAGGATTGGAAAAGATCAGTATACGTCCCAATCCCAAAAAATGGCAATGCCAAAGAATGTTCAAATTACCGAACAATTGCACTCATCCCACATGCCAGCAAGGTGATGCTCAAGATTATATAGGATAGACTTCAGCAGTATGTGGAGAGAGAATTACCAGAGGTGCAGGCTGGCTTCAGAAGAGGCAGGGGGACTAGAGACTACGTTGCCAACATACGTTGGATCATGGAGAAAACAAAGGAATAACAGAAACAAGTTTACTTTTGTTTTATTGACTACACTAAGGCATTTGATTGTGTGGACCATAACAAGATGTGGCAAGTAATTAAAGAAATGGGAATACCAGAGCACCTCATATGCCTCCTGAGAAATCTGTACATGAGTCAAGAAGCAACAGTTAGGACAGAACACGGAATGACAGAGTGCTTTGGAATAGGAAAAGGAGTAAGACAAGGCTGCATTTTGTCACCCTGCTTATTCAACTTATACACAGAACACATAATGCGCAATGCAGGGATGGAGGAATCACAATATGGGATTAAAATTGCTGGGAGAAACATCAACAATCTGAGATATGCAGGCGATACCATCCTAATGGCAGAAAGCGAGGAAGACCTAAAGAACCTCTTGATTGGACTGAAGGAAGAGAGTGCAAAAGCTGGCTTGAGACTCAATATCAAGAAAAGCAAGATAATGGCAACAGGTCCGATCAGTTCTTGGAAAATAGATGGGGAAGAAGTAGAAGCAGTAACAGATTTTACATTCTTGGGATCAAAGATCACTGCAGATGGGGATTGTAGCCATGAAATAAAAAGGCGACTGATTCTTCGGAGGCAAGCTATGAGAAACCTGGGGAACATAGTGAAAAGCAGAGATATCACATTGCTAACAAAAATTAGAATAGTCAAAGCAATGGTATTCCCAGTGGTAATATATGGATGTGAGAGCTGGACAATTAGGAAAGCTGAACGCAGAAGAATAGATGCCTTTGAAATGTGGTGTTGGAGGAGAGTTTTGAGAGTCCCCTGGACAGCGAGGAGAACAAATAGGTCAATCTTAGAAGAAATCAACCCGGACTGCTCATTGGAAGGTCAAATAGTAAAAATGAAGTTAAAGTACTTTGGACATCAAATGAGAAGGGAGGACTCACTTGAGAAGGCCTTGATGCTGGGAAAGGTGGAGGGCAAAAGAAAAAAGGGGAGGCCAAAGATGAGATGGCTAGATGGTATTGTAGACACAATGGGCACAGAACTGGGAAGGCTGAGGGGGATGGTGGAGGACAGAGGCGCATAGAGGACAATGGTCCATAGGGTCGCAAAGGGTCGGAATCGACTGTGCAACTGAACAACAACAACAGGCTATTTACTCCTGCCATATCTTCATGCCTGCATTGATGGCACAACTTTACACCAGCCAATTTGTGTATATAGACAATGAAAGAACCAACATGCAGCAGAGCATACGATGTGATCGGTGATGAAGCATCAGACAACCTGGTTAGACCTGCAAATTTAGGGTGAAGTCACACTTTCCGTCCATGTGGGTTCCTTTCAGTGATGGCAAACCTTTTAGAGACCAAGTGCCCAAACTGCAACCCAAACCCCACTCATTTATCACAAAGTGCCAACACGACAGGGCGAACTCTATGCTGGGGAGACGGAGGAAGCACTCCCATTGAGCTGCTGGCAGGGGGTGGGGTGAACTCTGTGCTGGGGAGACGGAGGAAGCACTCCCATTGAGCTGCTGGCAGGGGGTGGGGTGAACTCTGTGCTGGAGGGAGGGAGGAAGCGCTCCAATTGGGCAGCTGGGCAGAGGGGCAGGGCTAATTCTGTGCTGGGGCAACGGTGTGTGTGACCACAGAGAGGACTCCGAGTGCCCCCACTGGCACGTGTGCCAAAGGTTTGCCACCACTGCTCCAGACTGTTTCAATGAAAGCTGCAGCCAGTAAGGCCACTGCTCATGTTCAGTGGGAGCTGTAGGTTAAAACATCTGGGGGTTCCAGAAGGGAGAGTAACTTGGGAGATTTGGGGTCTAGTTTTGTGTTCCTTGGATTATTTGGCAGTTGTTAAGTGTGCCCAAACTGCAAAGAAGAAGGAGGAGGAGGAGGAAAAAAGGAAAGGGCCAGAAGTCTACTTCTAGTTTTGAAATATGGATATGGTTAAATGGTAAATGGTGCAAGCAGAGGAGCTTGATGCCTTTTTAAAAGGTGAATCAAAGTTTTTTGGCAATTCCAGTTCCAATGAAAATACATTTTTGCATGGTGAAGGTGTGTATGTTTTTGTGTGTGCAAAGGTATGGAGCTTCTGAAAGCTCTTGGTCAGTGGTTCCCAATGTGGGAGCCATGCCCCAGAGGGCGGCTACAATTCCCAGAAGCCTCAATCAGTACATTGGCTGATCAGTGCTTTGGTGAATTGACTTAGGCTTCTGGGAATTGAAGTTGAAAAACCAAAGATTGGGTAACACTGTTCTAGATCAAATACAATACATAACATTCTAAGCTGTGGTCCCACTTTGTCATTCTTCTGTCCCAAGGTGAAGTTTTAAAGCTGTTACATTTGACAGCTGAATGTGATGATGATGAAGACGGTGATAGTAAAACATAAAACACAACACATGGAACTGCTTTTCTGCATCCCCTTTGTTATCATCTCACAGTGGACTTATTAAACTTTCCAAGCATGTATCTATAAAAATACATTTGTTTTAAAAGTAAAATGAGGAATATAGCATTTAAAGAAAACACTTTTTTCAATAATGTGGGGATATAAAAAAGGAGATTTTTATCAATTATGAAAAAAGATTTCAGCCATAAAAAGGTAATTTAAAGAGTGGGAGATGGATGACAACGAGTATAAATGTCATCCAGAACAAATGGGCCCACATTAGTCAACTGAAAAATGACATTGCTGCTGCCTTGGTTTCAAGCAATGGGTCTGCTTTTCAAAGCTTGCCAAGTGTTGTTGTACCTGAAAGATGCAAGGTGCAAGGGCAACTCCATGCAAGGTGCAGCAGTTATTTCCTAGTACTGGTGAAAGTCTCTGAGGTCAGATCTTGTGTATCTGCTAGGGGAAACCCCAACAGCACACAGAGGAGAAGTTGTGTGAGGATTTCTGTGGCCATATCTGATACAGAGGTTGGTGAGGATTGCAGCTCAAAAGCAACTAGAGGGCTATGTTTTACTTGTGCCTGCTGTTCCACAAGATAGCTCCCAATGAGGGCCCCCCATCCCCAATATGTGAATCTGTGGAGTTTGTGGGAGGATCTGGATGAGCCAGAAAGGGAAGCTAGGGTAGCAGAATAGAGCCATGGAGAACTTGAGCCCCAGATATCTGTTACTTTGCTTGATGACCTTGTAGTGTCCTCCTAAAGATTTTTTTTTAGTGTTAATTATGGATGGATAGTTAACTGGCTGAATAGCTTTGTGAGTTAGGTATCTCATTGCGAAGCCAGAGGTTAGATGTTTGATTCCTTACTGTGCCTTCGAGGAGAAGATCCAGCCTATGTGATCTTGGGTAAGATACACAATCAGGTGTAAGCTACTCAATCAGGTGTAAGATGTCTTCAGAAAAAGGGGATGGTAGGCTACTTCTGATTACGGTATACCTAGCAAATTCTGGAAAGGGTCTCCATAAATCAGAATTGACTTTATGGCATGTAATTAAAATTTGTTTAATCATAATATACATTCAATACTATTGAATTTTTTGGAATAGTAGCCATGTTAGGCTGTTTTTCAAGCATATCAGAGAATAAACAAAACAAAAATGCTGTAGCACTTTGAAGACTAACTGTTATATTTTAATGTTAGCTTTTGTGGATCAGGTCCACCATCAGACATGGGAGTGAGGCTTCATGGCATTAGTTTATACACATCAGGTACAAAAGTACAGAGTGATTGGTTAGCATAACAGATACAGTAAAACCTTGGATAAAGTCCAAACTCAGTTCCACAAGTTTGGACTTTATCCGATTTTGGACTTTATCTGAATCAAATGGGCGATGCATCGGATAACATCAAAAAATGGACTTTATCGGAGGTTCCTATACCAAATACCTTGGATAATGTCCATTTTTAAGCGGTTTTGGACTTTATGCGATGCATCACATGTGCATGAAAACCGCGACTTTATCAGAATCGGACTTTATCTGAATCGGACTTTATCCGAGGTACCACTGTAAGTATACAAATCAATATGGCTTTATATAAGTGGTAATTACAGATTATCTCTGGTGGGATTTCCAGTTTATCTGAATAACAACCAGATCATCTGCCATTACCAATTGTATAAAGCCATATTGATTTGTATAATTATCTGTTATGCTAACCAATCACTCTGTACTTCTGTACCTGATGTGTATAAATTGATGCAATGAAGCCTCATTCCCATGTCTGATGAAGTTGACTTGATCCACGGAAGCTAACATTAAAATATAACAGCCAGTCTTCAAAGTGCTACAGCACTTTTGTTTCTGTTTTGTTTATTCTTTGATATTCAATAATATGAAATTTTAAACTATTACTGTATTTGCCAGCATATAAGATGCATCGGAGTATAAGATGCACGATGTTATTATGAAACTAGCCCACTATATAAAGTACAAGACGCATTCAATTTTTCCAGTGTATTTTAAAGGGAGGAAGTGAGTCTTATATGCCACCAAATAGGGTATATAATTAGTTAATTCCAGTTGCTGAAACTGGATATATTGATGTATTTTATTATACAATTTTTTATGTGAGCTTCTTTGACCATGTTTTGATGATGAAAAGTAGCATATCAATAAATGTGATGCTGATTTATTTCTGTTTGTGTTAGCAGAGATAGTTGGCAAAATGGACCCTGCCTTTGGGTATGGTGGTTTGTTTGTGTTTAGACAGAATATATACAATTAATTTCTGCATGAGAGTTGCTTCCATTTTTTAAAAAAATCTGCATCTCTGCATGTGCTATAGCTATCCATGTGTTATTATTGCACACAGACTTTGACACAGTTTACATCTTCCATGTCTGCACTTGATGGAGACCACAATATATTCATCAGAAGTGACAGGATACATATGGAAATCCTACATTTCCCATACAGATATGATGCCTAAGGAAAACATTTGTTATTTTTCAAACAACTCTTGGAAATCTAGACAGATCTCTAGATGCATTGGATAATATAGGTTTTAGTGCTGCAGTGCAAGTGTTTGTCAAGGACCAGACCTAACTTTAGGCAGAGTAAAACAGCTGCCTCAGGCAGCTAATACTGGCTGTCAAGACAAAGCAGCAACTTGTTGATTATTCAGTATTTTATTGCTGTATACAGGTAGTAATTCCAAGAAAGATAGTTTTGGATTTCATCTTAGATATAAAGAGAAAATGGACTAGCGTGATATATTATTTATGCTATGGACTATGAATATATTATATTATATTATATTATATTATATTATATTATATTATATTATATTATATTATATTATATTATATTATATTATATTATATTATATTATATTATATTATATTATATTATATTATAGTCAACACTGAATTTTCTTGCATTCTCAATCTGAATAATATGATATATTTTGCCACCTATTCAGCCTCAGAAAGCAAAATATCTCTCATTCTATCTATGGGTGTTCTGTCTAGATTGCAAATAAACTATCTTACTA
This sequence comes from Bradypodion pumilum, assembly GCA_035047305.1. Lineage (NCBI taxonomy): Eukaryota > Metazoa > Chordata > Lepidosauria > Squamata > Chamaeleonidae > Bradypodion > Bradypodion pumilum. Next base: position 485,468,541 of record JAWDJD010000001.1, read on the forward strand.
TTGAAATTCCTCCAACATTCCTGCAAAGTAGACCATTATTATCATCATCACCATCCTCTTATTACAGAGTAGAGGCTGAGACTGCAAGAAATTAGCTTGGCTAAAATGGTGGATTTATTATTATTATTATTATTATTATTATTATTATTATTATTATTATTATTATTATTATTATTATTATTATTATTATTATTATTATTATTATTATTATTATTATTATTATTATTATTATTATTATTATTATTATTATTATTATTATTATTATTATTATTATTATTATTATTATAGCATCTTAGTATTATAATTTGCCATATTATGAATGAAATCCTATTATGTTTGTATGCTAACATAGTAGTTGACATTTACAAATCTCAGTGGTGAATTGCCTCAAGTTAAGAAATCAGCATTGGTATTTGTTGTTGTGCTCCTTATTATATGATTTAGTGTGCAACAACAAATGCTTATGCTGCCTTCTTAACTTGGGTCAACTGGCCATAGAAATCTTCGGCACTTGCATTACACTGTATGGTGTAACTAATACGACAGGGCTGTGACTCAACATTGTGTCTTAATATTACAGCTAACTGTGTTTGTATTTTATCTGTTTTTAATATTGTTCTAAGCCATCTTGAGTTCCAGTTTTGCAAGAAAGACAGGGCATAAATGAAATTAATGATATCCTGGACCGACGCAGCTTGTAGGTAGTACTGAGTTAGAGATGGACAAACAGTCTAATCTCGCACGAGGTTGATAGCTTTGTTTGTCTCTGACAAGGAAAACATGCCTGAGCTGTAATTTCTCCAGCCACCCCAGCAAATACAGAATAAAATCTATCAGTGAGGGATCCTTTCTTTTCCTTTGATAATCGTGTCCCTGTTAAAAGCAGCAGTTCTGGGTCCATAAGTGTAGTTGATTTATGTTAACTGTTCAAGTGATAATGTTTAATCTGTAAAGTGCTAATCTATTTTTATGTTGATTATGAATAGGCCAGCTGTGCCTACTTCCCTATTCATAGAGTTTAGTGAACAAGCCCATTTTACGGGCTGGTCTTGGAGGGTGATTTACATGCAAACAGCAGACGCTGCGCTAAGGAGAGTAAATCAGCTGAGTTGCACTATAGAACCAATGTTCTGGCAGCGCAGCAAGAAAAAGCATGGATAGGGAGGGAGAGAAGGATGAATTGACTGATAGAAGAGAAAATGAAGGGGGAAAAACAGAATGGATACATTCCAGTATGATTTGGCCAATGCCATGTTCAGCAACTGCCAAACCCATGTATCAAAAGTACAACCCTGTGGCAAAATTTGGTTTGTACATGCAGAAAATAAGAAAGTCAAATACACAGCCGTGAACTGATGAAATTGTCTATAAATGAAAATTGGGATCCCATGGTAGAGATTCCAATTTTCATTTATAGACAATTCTACCAATCTACCATTGGGATCCCATGGTAGAGATTCCAGCCGGGCGGGGAGAGGCCAGCCAGTCGCCCCAACGCGAGCCCTTCCGAGCCGGTCCCCACCATCTCCAGCCGGGCCGGTGAGGGAGGAGGAAGACCAGCCGGGCGGGGAGAGGCCAGCCAGTCGCCCCGACAAGAGCCCTTCCGAGCCGGTCCCCACCATCTCCAGCCGGGCCGGCAAGGGAGGAGGAAGACCAGCCGGGCGGAGAGAGGCCAGCCAGTCGCCCCAACGCGAGCCCTTCCGAGCCGGTCCCCACCATCTCCAGCCGGGCCGGTGAGGGAGGAGGAAGACCAGCCGGGCGGGGAGAGGCCAGCCAGTCGCCCCGACGAGAGCCTTTTCCAAGCCCTGAAAACAACCAAGCGACGAAGGAGAGGTCCAATTGGCAGAAGGGAAGAAGGCAAAGGAGTTAAACCAGGGGGTGAGACTCAGAGCCCCATACAAAGGATAAGTAGTTAAATATGCAGAAATGTTGATGACTTAATATAGTAACTCACATAAAGACTTTAAAATGACTTAATATAGCAACTGACATAGAGACTGTGCTTTAAAGTGTGATAATATGCATGATAATATGTTGTCTTAAATGTTTTTAAACTTTTAAAAACTGTGATAAAATGTATGAGGAGAGAAAAATGGCGCAGACACCGGCAACCACGCCATAAATCTTGCCAAGAGAACCCTATTGACCAAAACAAAAGGCAAAACAAAGGGGCAGGCTAGGTGATACAGGATGCTTAACACCACAGAGTGGAGGAAGGGGAGGGACAGGAAAGGGGGAGGGGAAATGCAATGTTGCAAGGAGCAATACTGCATAGGGACATGGAATGTGAGATCAATGAACCAAGGTAAACTGGAAGTGGTAAAAAATGAGATGGAAAGAATAAGCATTGACATCTTGGGCATCAGTGAGCTAAAATGGACAGGGATGGGTGAATTCAGCTCTGGAAACCATCATATCTACTATTGTGGACAAGAAAACCTTAGAAGGCATGGAGTAGCCATAATTGTCAATAAGAGAGTAAGAAAAGCAGTAATGGGATATAACCTCAAAAATGACAGAATGATGTCAGTCAGAATTCAAGGCAAACCTTTCAATATCACCGTAATCCAAGTCTATGCACCAACCACTAGTGCAGATGAAGCCACAGTGGACCAGTTCTATGAGGACCTAGAACACCTCATAGAACAGACACCAAGAAATGATGTCCAAATTATATTAGGAGACTGGAATGCCAAAGTAGGAAATCAAAAAGTGGAGGGAATAACAGGCAAGTTTGGTCTTGGAGTACAGAACGAAGCAGGGCAAAGATTGATAGAGTTCTGCCAAGAGAACGCACTGGTCATAGCAAACACTCTCTTCCAGCAACACAAGAGGCGATTTTACACATGGACATCACCAGATGGCCAACACCGAAACCAAATTGACTACATACTCTGCAGCCAAAGATGGAGAACCTCCATACAATCAGCAAAAACAAGACCTGGAGCAGACTGTGGCTCAGATCACAACCTACTGATCGCAAAATTCAGGTTAAGACTAAAGAAAATAGGGAAAACAAGAAGACCAGACAGATATCACCTAGACAGCATCCCTAAAGAATACACGGTGGAGGTGATGAACAGATATAATGGCCTGGACGCAATAGACAGAGTGCCAGAAGAATTATGGACAGAGATAAAGGACATCATGCAGGAAGCAGCAAAGAAAACCATACCAAAAGAAAAGAAGCGTAAGAAAGCAAAATGGTTGTCTGATGAGGCTCTTAAAATAGCAGAGGAAAGAAGGAAGGCAAAAGTCAAAAGAGAAAGGAAAAAATACAACCTTCTGAACACAGAATTTCAAAGAAAAGCAAGGAGAGATAAGGAAAACTACCTAAAAGAACAGTGCAAAGAAATGGAGGAAAACAACAAAAGAGGCAGGACTAGAGATCTCTTCAGAAAAATCGGGGAAATAAAGGGAACATTTAAAGCAAAAATGACCATGATAAGGGACAAAGACGGAAAAGAGCTAGCTGATGCAGAAGAGATAAAGAAAAGATGGAAAGAGTACACAGAGGAACTCTACAAAAAGGACCTCAACACTCCTGATAACCACAATGATGAAAAAACTGAACTCGAGCCAGACATCCTGGAGAGCGAAGTTTTAAAGGCCCTAAAGAGCACTGCAAACAACAAAGCTAGTGGATATGATGGTATCCCAGTCGAATTTTTCAAAGCGCTAAAAGATGATGGCGTCAAATTACTGCACTCAATATGCCAGCAAATCTGGAAAACAAAACAGTGGCCACAGGATTGGAAAAGATCAGTATACGTCCCAATCCCAAAAAAGGGCAACGCCAAAGAATGCTCAAATTACCGAACAATTGCACTCATCCCACACGCCAGCAAGGTGATGCTCAAGATAATACAGGACAGACTTCAGCAACATGTGGAGAGAGAACTACCAGAGGTGCAGGCCGGTTTCAGAAGAGGCAGGGGGACTAGAGACCACATTGCCAACATACGTTGGATCATGGAGAAAACAAAGGAATACCAGAAACAAGTTTACTTTTGTTTCATTGATTACACTAAGGCATTTGACTGTGTGGACCACAACAAGATGTGGCAAGTAATTAAAGAGATGGGAATACCAGAGCACATCATATGCCTCCTGAGAAATCTGTACATGAACCAAGAAGCAACAGTTAGGACAGAACACGGAATGACAGAGTGGTTTGGAATAGGAAAAGGAGTAAGACAAGGCTGCATTTTATCACCCTGCTTATTCAATCTATACACAGAGCACATAATGCGAAATGCAGGGATGGAGGAATCACAATATGGGATTAAAATTGCTGGGAGAAACATAAACAATCTGAGATATGCAGACGATACCACCCTAATGGCAGAAAGTGAGGAAGACCTAAAGAACCTCTTGATTGGGCTGAAGGAGGAGAGTGCAAAAGCTGGTTTGAGACTCAATATCAAGAAAACCAAGATAATGGCAACAGGCCCAATCAGTTCCTGGAAAATAGATGGGGAAGAAGTAGAAGCAGTGACAGATTTTACTTTCCTGGGATCAAAGATCACGGCAGATGGGGATTGCAGCCATGAAATAAAAAGGCGACTGATTCTTGGGAGACAAGCCATGAGAAACCTGGGGAACATAGTGAAAAGCAGAGACATCACATTGCAAACAAAAATTAGAATAGTGAAAGCAATGGTATTCCCAGTGGTAATGTACGGATGTGAGAGCTGGACAATTAGGAAAGCTGAACGCAGAAGAATAGATGCCTTTGAAATGTGGTGTTGGAGGAGAGTTTTGAGAGTACCCTGGACAGCGAGGAGAACAAATAGGTCAATCTTAGAAGAAATCAACACTGACTGCTCATTGGAAGGGCTAATAGTAAAGACGAAGCTAAAGTATTTTGGACATCAAATGAGAAGGGAGGATTCACTTGAGAAGGCCCTGATGTTGGGAAAGGTGGAGGGCAAAAGAAGAAGGGGGAGGCCAAAGATGAGATGGCTAGATGGTATTGTAGACACAATGGGCACAGAACTGGGAGTGCTGAGGGGGATGGTGGAGGACAGAGGTGCCTGGAGAACAATGGTCCATAGGGTCGCAAAGGGTCGGAACCGACTGTGCGACTGAACAACAACAACATGGTAGAGATTAAAATACAAATAGAAAAAGCAAGACCTTCATAAAAATGTGACATTTGTTATGCAGTAGAGCTCTAACTCTCACTACAAAGATCCGAATAGTGAGATGTTACATATTCCCAGTGTTGCTCTATGGAGTTGAAGCTTGGACATTGACTAAAGCGGGGGTGCCCAAACTATGGCCCAGAGGCCGGATCCAGACCCCCATGCCAATTCATCTGGCCCACAAAGCCCTCATTGCTCCCAGAAGTGGAAGTAACCCCACCCCCCCCTACTGGCATATTTTACTTCAGCTTCCAGGAGCGACAAGGGCTTTGCAGGCCGAATTAATTGGCATTGGGCTGGATCCGGGCCAACCACGTGACCGGCACATGGCCTGAAAAGTTTGGGTACCCCTGGACTAAAGCATCTGAAAAGAGAATCAAAGCTTTTGAAATGTGGATCTACAGATGGCTGCTAAGGATATCATGGGTTGACCATGTGACTAATGTAGTAGAAGTGTTGTGCTGGATAGATAAAGAACAAGAACTCTTTAAGATCATTAAGCAAACAAAGCCTTAATGCCTTGGCCATATCATGAGGAACAACATAAAGTATAGAATATGCCAACTCGCTATACAAGGAAAGATCCCTGGGAAGAGAGGCCCTGGACGAAGCCGGACTTCATGGCTGAAGAACCTGAGAAACTGGTGCGGCATGTCCTCGGAAGAACTTTTCTAAGGAGTTAAGAACAGGAAGACTATCACCATGATGATATCCAATCTTTACCTATAAAGAGGGACTAGGTTGGTGCGTGTTCGGCAATAGCAGCCACAACACCGCCCAACCATCCCGAACAAAGGTTCCCCCACTTACCTTACCATCCTGTGAGGGTCACCGCAAGGGCCCAGTCGCTGAGAGTGGGGCAACCACCCCACAAACGCGACCAGAAAAATGAACTACAATTCCCAGCGTCCTCCGCACCGCGCCACCCCTCAGCCAACCAGGCTGAAGGTCACGAGCATGTAGAACGCTGGGAAAGCTGGCGCACGTGGTTAAAAAAAAAACACTGCTGCAGCACCAGCAAACAACTTCCCTCCGGAAGACACTTCGTCTCCCGGAGGAAAGCCATCCCTGCCATCCCAGCAAGTGAGGCTGCCGCCGGCCTCGCAGCCGCTTCGGCGGGGTTAGAGGAAGGAGGGGTAGCCCCTCATCTTCCCGTGGCCCCGCCAACACCAATGCCAGCCTTCATCCACGGAGCAACGGGAAGAAGAGGGACTTCCCCTCCTCCCTGCTACCCCGAGGAAGACGCAACAAGGATGCTGTCGGCCTCAAGGTAAGTTGAGGGGGGCAGGGGACAGCAGCCAATGCTTCATCAGGGGAGGCGCTCTCCCTGGGAGAGCGCCGCCCCTGACGAACCGTTAACTGCTGCCTTTGTTTTTCCCCTATTAAATGGATGGTAGGTAGGTAGTTTTCGAATAGTGAATAGCTGCCTGCTTCCTTTGTTTTCCTCCAATTACGGTAACTGTTTTGAAGAACCTTCGAAACAATGACAATATGACAATAAAGGTAACAAAGGTCTCAGAAATACAATGTTAAAAAAATACAATGTTAAAAAAAATACAATGTTCAATAAAATACAATGTTCAATAAAAACACTATAATACATATAGACTGCCAAAACAGCATACAATATAATAAAAATATACCCCAAGACAGACCCTTCCAAACCCGGGTTGGGGGGGGGGCAAAAATGCCAGCAGGTGTGCAAGTCCACGCGCTCCTAGCCAAGGGCGTCCTCACCCTCGCCGAAGCGGAGTCCATGTTCTAAGTCCTCAGGCAGTGGCCCACAGCCCTTTATCCCTCCCGCAAGGGACGGTAGAGGAGGGAGGGGTCCCTCCGCAGCTGTGGCCAAGGACCTTTGCTGGACTGGGAGGCAGGGCTCCGCAGCATGGTGTTGGTGCTGGCGACGGGGGATGCAGCAAAACAGGTCTTTTATCCCCCTCGCAGGGCCGGCACAGGTGCCCTCAATCCTCCCGGTTTGCGGGATTGGGATGCGGGGCTCTGCAGCACGGCGTTGGCGCTGGCGATGGGGGAGGCAGCAAGCAGGTCTTCTTTTATCCCCATCGCTGGTGCCCTCAATCCTCCCGGTTTGCCGGACCAGGAGGCGGGGTTCCGCAGCATGGCGTTGGTGCTGGCGATGGGGAATGCAGCAAAGCAGGCCTTCTTTTATCCCCCTCGCAGGGCCGGCGCAGGTGCCCTCAATCATTCCGGATCACGTAATTGTTGAATGGCCCCTAAGAAGATCATTATAGATGGAACTGTTTGTGTCTGCTTGAGAAATAAAACCTGTGCCTTGACTTTTTATAATGTTGAAAAGTGGAAGTGGAGGAGCCACTAATTGTAAAGAATTCTGGGTTGGAATTGCAGTGTCTTTTCATGGAACAGAAGGACTTTTGTGTGTGGAATTGACCAAGATCTAGCACATACCCGTCAAGCGCCGCTCCGGAAAATATGGGAACTGCTCCGGCCCGGGTGCGCATGCGCAGGAAAAACTCCATTGCGCATGCACAGAACCCCTTTGTGCATGTACAGAACACATTTGTGCATGCACAGATGGGTTCTGCGCATGCACTCATGCACAGTAACCCCTTTCCCCGCCGTTCTAAATATGGGATGGTGCCGGGAAAGGAGAGGAACGCGCGCCAAAATACGGGATTTCCCTGCCAAACCGGGATACTTGACAGGTATGATCTAGCAAAGCTTTCTGTTGGAAGAAGCAAGGGCAATTTTCACCAATTCCCAATTATCTCCCACACTGTTCTGGAGGGTGTTTCAACTTCCTGGAACAGTTTTTAAGCAGAAACAAGTCAAGAGAAATTGCCTTCCTGCCCTTTTTGCAACAGGAGTGTCCCCTGAGCTTCTGGGAACTCTGGATCCAGCCATAAAGCAACAATTTCAATAAATATTGGCATGTAGCTAAGTGGGATTAATTAATACCATCAGCCTTGATGGATATCACCTATTCTGGTTTGGAATCATTATCGGTTTAAATTTTAAAATAACATTTCTCCCCCCAAAGATATGCACAAATACAGTTGTGTCATCAATTTTAATTTAGCTTTTGTTAAAAAAACTAAGCGTATTCTGTCCCAATTCTTTGCCTAATAGGTCTAACAAGATGGCTTATAAATCTATATAAACAACCAGAAAATACCAGTGACCACAATGTTGGGTGTGCAGTACAGTAGAAGGCCTTGGTGACTGTCATTTTTAGATAATGGAAATGTTATTTTAATACATTTCAACTCCCAATATCTGCTCTAGGAATTTAGATTCAAAAACTAATTTTCTAATTTTTATGTCCTGACTCACTACAGAGGTACCCATGTTCCCACTACTGTTTAGTTGCAGATAAGATTTCAATAAGCCTTTTCAACATATTGGTCCTGCTGTGAGAAGAGAAACTTCTCATAGTCATATTTCTCATTCACCGTTAATACCAGATGAGGACCTGTGAGCCACTGCAGTTCAAGTGCCACAGTTCCATACCAGCTGTTACCATCATTTCAAAGTACAGATTTTTTTAATGGTGGTAGAGGTTCACATATTCATCTATGAGAAATGTATTAATTAGTACAATGTATATGGATCAATTTATATTCAGTTTGTGATGTTTTCACTTAAAAATGGCTTCTGTCCATTTTCAGTTTAAATTTATAATTTAAAAATAACTGGAAAAGTTACATTTATTTTTATTTAAACTTTTCCTGAGATAATGCATATTGTAAAGTTTTTTATTTGTTTATGTGTAAGCCGCCTGGAGTTGCCTCGGCGAGGGGGCGGCAGTAGAAATGCAAGTAATAAATAAATATAGAGCTTTCCTGAACATACACATTTTTGTACATAATTTTTCCTGATATGCGTTGCAAAAATTCACATAATTGTAAATTCCAAAAGCTGCAGTGTTTTTGCCTGTTTATTAGCCTGTGACAGAAATTTTAGATTAGCTTGCTTTGAAATGTGAACCTGACAAAATTCTCTAGTATGCATAATTTGACCTAATCTAGTAATGAGATGTAAGGTGATATAGTTGTAATTTTGTAATTTTGGCCAAGAACCCCAAAACTACTAAGACATACCTCAGAGATAACATGCAGGAAAGATGGTAGGATACAAATCTAACAAATTGTAATATTCTACTACAGTAACTAGGAATTTGTATTCTGCTTTATTGATCTAAGGCAGACATTCACAACCTCCAGCCCATGGTCCTAATTGGGCCCATGCATATCATTAATTTGGCCCTCAGTGAGAACCCAGGCACCTCTAGACCTGCCCCCCACCACCGGAGGTCGTGATACATCACTTACTGCGGTGGTGGTGGGAATCGCACAGTTTTTCCGGGGTTTTGGACAGCCTCCGTTGCTCCCCACGGCAGTAGGAGGCTGTTCGGAGTAATTTTGCTCCATTTGGATAATTGTCTGATGCTTCTCCACTTTGTTTCAGCTCTTTGAATGCGGCACTGGGCAACTTCCGGTGTCGGGCGGAGCTTGCGTCATTGGCTTGGTTCCTAGTGCGGAACCAGGAAGTTGCCCAGTGGCGCGTTCAAAGAGCCAAAACAAAGTGGGGAAGTGTCGGACAATTATCCAAATGGAGTGACCATGCTCCGACAAGCCTTCTACCGCCGTGGGGAGTAATGGAGGCTGTTCAAGAAGCTGGAAAGATGGTGTGATGGGTGTTGTCGCTGCCACTGATGATGACAGAAACATAAGTCCAGGAAGCAACTACGCCTCTGCCTCCCACCTGTGTCTGGCCTGTGGCGCAAAAACGTTGCGAACCCCTGATCTAAGGATTCTCTGCATTGCTGCTGTAGGTGACTACTAACAATTTTGATACCTCGTCTTTTCAACTGGCTGACAACTGAAAGAAATGAACAGATGTCCCATGTGCTCTGTCTGACTCTGGAATATCCTGCATGGTAATAAAGGCAAGGAACTGACTGTGTACTCATAGCAGCATAAGGTGTCCCTTTGTGTAATTTCACAAGAAAATAAAATGTCTTGTGCTATGGAGACCATGAATGAAAGGACATGTTTCTTCACACCTCACAAAATTAGACTCCGAGACTGTCTACTGAAATTGGCAAAATATTCAAGAGAGATTTAAATACTTTACTCAGTCCATAGGTAACTCTCAAAATTAGTTAAAGCAAGATATAGTGATGGCCACCAATTGGTAGAACTTAAAGGAGAAGAGGAGATCAAATTCAAAGAGGGCAAGCCTGTCATGACTACCCGGGGGATGGATATGTATCATTGGCAAGATCACAAACAGTATTTGTCTTAATAACATTTGCTGTAGAGCATAATTGGGAGACTGCTATTTTACACAGGGCTTGCTTTTATAAAGGTGAGGAATTGAGGCTGCTGTAATATAAAAACAGCTGGAGGGCCACATGTTAGCTACCAGTGTTTTAAATGGCAAACCTGGAGACCTGAGACCTTCTGCATGCTAAACACTGAGTTTTTATCTTGTTCCTCCCATTGAAATTGACATGTTAAGAAGAATGTTATTACTTAGTATTTTCCATAACTCTTATGTTATTTCCAAATTTACTTAATTTTATTATGCCATCTACGGACAACTTTTTGTGACTATGGACAAGTAGAATGTACATAAGAGATAACAGAGCTGGAAATATGATGCAGTATTTTTGTAGCCTGTGTTTGCTTTTTGTTTTGTTGGAAGCATAATTTAGTGCTATGAAGAGGTGGATTATGCTGCCTTTTCTTTCTAGATCAGGGGTGCCGAAACTATGGCCCACAGGCTGGATCTGGCCTATAGCACCAATTAATCTGGCCCTCACTGCCGGAAGTAAAACATGCATGCGTGTGTGACAGAACACGCCTGCATGCGTACATAATGTGCATTTTACTTCCACTTCCGGTTGCAGGAACCACGTGACAAGCACGCTCAACCACGTGACTGGCCTACAGCCCGACAAATTTGGGCACCCCTGTTATAGATAGTTTGAGAGAGACTATTGCCAGAAGAAAATAGTGAAAGGATGTCAAATTTCCAATTGACTACCAGGAAATCAAGGTCAGAGTCTTCAGTCAGAAATAGAGGGAGAATCTCTTCTTAAAAAAAAAAAAAAATCACACTTATTTTAAATTGATGCCCATTCTGCAGGAGCCATGATTCAAATCCATCTCTAAGATTGACAGACAGAGATCCATCCTGACAGGCAGGGAAATGGAAGAAGTGCACGAGATGATATTTCTCTAAAGAAATAAATTTAATGAGTATCCTTCAATCCAGGTAGGAGATGGGTTGAGACAGAAGAGCAAATTAACAGGAAACTTGCTCCATTGGGAATAATATCACATCATACACAAGGATGCTTCTGCTTTATAATTCTGTGACAATCCCAAGAAAATGTTTGGGGCATGGGAGGTAATAGGTGAGGAAGTAAGTTTATGCAGTATGAACTAGCATTCCACGAGAAAAAAAGAGAGAATCTCCTAACCAAGTCCTCTATCCTTATTGTGGAACAAGCTCTTTTTCTATTACTAGCAGAGGTTGCCTGGCGTTGCCGGGCTGTTTTAAATGGTGTTGGAAGGTTTTTTTTGTTATTGTTAATGTTTGTAAAGAAGAGGTTAGTCTATAATTGAAATTTTTAAATTTTTTATTTATACACATTTTTTTGGCGGGCTGTTATAAACTGTGATCAGTTTTGTTCGGTGTTTTGGTTTTGTGGATTAAAAAAAGAACAAAGGATGATATACTTTAAAAAAAATTTTTTTATTTAACCAAATAATGTTTTAGTATGTATTTTTTAATAGTTGTACCGTAGGTAATAATTTTAAAAATGTGAAAGTACATGTTTTTTTACAATAAATGTTTTTAAACTGTGTTTAGATGTTTTTGGTTTTTATTTGAGTTAAAATTCAGCACAGGATTTTTGAATAGTTTTTATTTTATTTTATTTACATATGTTTGTGATTTGTGTAAAATTGGGATATTGTGTTATGTTTTTGACTTGTTTTTACTCTTGGGGCCTTTTGTGTGGGGCTGTTGTGTCTTTTTGAATTGTCTTTACTATTGTGGCCAGCAGGTGGGGCTGGTAGGGGTTATCTTGTATTTTGACTGTTTTTTCTCTCGTGGCCTCTGGGTGGAGCTTCTTCCGGTAAGTAGTCTCTTTCTTTATTCATTTCTTTTCCGGTCGTCATGGAGTGAGGTCGTGTGGTGATGAGTTGGCTGTTTGTGTGTGTGTGTGTTGGATTTTGTGGTGTTTGGCTGGGTGCTGGGTGTGTTTGAAAATTTTTGTTTTTGTTTACTTTGTATTGTTTTTTGGTGTTATTTTTGGTTGTTTTTGTGTATTTTTGGATGTTTTTTTTGGTGTCCTACGGGGGGGGGATCCCCTCTCTGCTGTGTCCCCTGGCTCTGGAAGGGTTGGGGGGACAGACCCCTTTTGTCCCCCCAAACCTTCCAGACTCATGGGACCCAGGAGAGGGGATCAAATCCAGCCCACCCTCTGATATTAAAAGGGAAATCTCAATTGTGGTTTCCCCTTTAATATCAGTGGGGGGGTGTGTGATCCCCCTCTCCACTGGCTTCCTTGGGTTTGGGAGGGTTGGGGGGACAAAAGGGATCTGTCTCCCCAACCCTTCCAGACCCAGGAGAGCCATCGGAGAGGGGGATTCCCCCCAAAAAAACTCCATTTTTAAAGAGAAGTAACTGCTTGGTTTCTTCTCTTTAATATGGTGTGTGTGTGTGTGTGTGTGTGTGTGTGTGTATGTGTGTGTGTGTGTGTGGAGGGGAATCCCCTCTCTGCCGGGTCCCCTGGGGTCAGGAGGGTTGGGGAGACAGACCCCTTTTGTCCCCCAACCCTCCTAACCCCAGGGGAGCCAGTAGAGAGGGGGAGCGCAACCCTCCCACCCAGTGATATTAAAGGGGAAACTCTGATCGGGAGCTTCAGGTGCCGTTGGGGAGGGGGGCTTTGGTTCCCGCGGCTTGGCCTCGCTGAAAGCGAAACCCTTTTGCGGTAAGTAAAGTCAGCGGATGGAGCGCTGTCCGATGGCTTTGCTTACCTGGGAATGGGTTCACTTTCAAGGGGGGGCAGTGCCTTTCCCCCCTTGACCCCGTTTTTGTTGTTGTTTTTCTGTGAGGCACTGTGTCCGGCTGTGGCGGACTTGTGCTCCCAGCTCACCAGCTTCCTCAGTGTTCTGCACGCTCATGGTGCACAGGACGCTGGGGCTTGTAGTTTGGCGTTTTCATTTTCAGCTTGTGTGTGGTTTTTTTCTGCAGTTTTCTTTTGATTGGCCGCGGCGCGTTTCCGAACGTTCCTTTTGCTTGCACCTCTCAGCCTGATTGGCTGTGGTGCGGCGTGGCGCAAGGAACATTGGGAAATGAAGTTGTTTCCCTTTTTCGCATTTGTGGGGCTCTTGCCCCACTGGCGCATTTCTCAATCCTTTGTTGACCTGCGGACCCAGTGAGGGCTAGTAGGGCCTGGCTTAGGATCCTATGTGAAGTTCCAACGGTTAACACTTGATTTTATAGGTATAAATCAGATATAATCCTTATCTCTTGATAAATACGTTGCTGTAATAGATCCAGCCCTGAGCCCAGCCCATGGTCTTTTAATAGGCGACATATCAAATTGGGATAAAATGAATTTTAGATTTCTCTTTAGCAGTTTCATTATGCATCCTTATTTTATTTTCTTGTTTGTTCTATTATGTTGATGTTGTTTGTCTGTACACCACCCAGAGTGGGAAATATCCCAGATGGGCGGCATATAAAAATGTAATTAATTAATCAATCTTCATTACTGTATGGCAGGACAGATCTGATGCTTTTTAGATCAGGAAATCTGGGTTTAAATCAACAAGCAGATGCCTTCTGGTGGAAGATGAGATTATATTTTTTCACCACACTGTACTTTAAGGGTGGATGCACATGACAGCTCAGCAGCAGTCAAGGAGGCATCCAGCACGCTTCTGAACCTGCCCTCAAAATGCACAGAGATTTCAGCTGACATTGGGCTTCCATCCTTTTTGCAAAAGGAGGTTATTTTTGCCAAGCACTGAACTGTGCAGATCACAACTCTGCGTTGTAAATATTAGCCTATGGCTGTCTTGGGGGAAAAGACTCCTCTGTTGTACACAAGCGCTATTTCAAGCATTATACTTGGAAATTTTAAAGGACTGTAATAATGGTGGGGAATGGGATGCAGAATAAGCCCCATCTACCGCATCCATGGCTGACCTATTAGTCAGATTTTCACATTTTGTACAAAGATCTAGAGAGAAATCAGTAAGTATGTTAAGCTGAACATATTGTCAGAACTTCTATACCTGGTGCCCTTGTATATATGGGTTCCCAGTCATGGGAAGATGACAAGATTGATGGCGTTGCCAACTTGCATGTCCTGCTGAAAGTGAGACAAAACAGCCTTTGCCTCAGGAGGGCCTATATGTCTTTCAAGCTTAGTTGGCTTTAGTCTAGCTCAGGGTTGGGGAATCTTTGCCTGTTGGAAGGTTGCATGTACTTAATAATTTCAAAACTTAATTTTAAAGTTAGTAAAATAAAAGTATAAAAGATTAACAAAATGTATTAATAAAAATTAAAAGGATTTGCTCTGTAAAATGTTTGCTGTTGTTCAGTTACGTAGTCAAGTCCAACCCTTTGTGACCCCATGGCCACTGCATGCCAGGCATCCCTATCCTCCACCATCCTCCACAGCCTTCTCAGCTCTACGCCCATTGTGTCAACAATGCCATCTAGCCTCTGCCACCCCCTTCTTTTGCCTTCTATCTTTCCCAGCATCAAGGCCTTCTTGAGTGAATCCTCTCTTCTCATCTGGTGGCCAAAGTACTTTAGCTTCGTCTTCAAAATTTGTCCTTCCAAGGAGCAATCAGGGTTGGTTTCCTTCAGGATTGGCATATTTGATCTCTTTGCTGTTCAGGGTATTCTCAAAGTTCTTCTCCAGCACCACATTTCAAAGGCGTCTATCCTTCTGTGTTCAGCCTTCCTTATGGTCCAGCTCTCACAACCATACATTACTACTGGGAATACCATTGCTTTGACTATACGTACTTTTGTTGGCAGGGTGATGTCTCTACTTTTTATTATGTTCCCTAGGTTTCTCATAGCTTGCCTCCCAAGAATTAGTCATCTTTTTATTTCATGGATGCAGTTACCATCTGCAGTGATCTTGGATCCTAAGAAGGTAAAGTCTATCACTGCTTCCATTTCTTCCCCTTCTATTGCCCAGGGCGTGATGGGGCCAGTTGCCATTATCTTGGTTTTTTTGATGTTGAGTTTCAGGCCAGCTTTTGCACTCTCTTCTTTCACCCTATTCAAGAGGTCTTTAGCTCTTCTTCACTTTCTTCCATTAGGGTAGTGTCATCTGCATATCTCAGGTTGTTGATGTTTCCCCCCGCAATTTTAATTCCTACTTGTGATTCATCCAACTGTGCATTGCGCATTATGTACTCTGCATATAAGTTAAATAAGCAGGGTGATAATATAAAACCTTGTTGTACCCCTTCGCATATTCTATACCAATCAGTTGTTCTGTATCCTGTCCTAACTACTGCTTCTTGACTGATGTACAGATTTCTCATTACACAGCTTCGGTGCTCTGGTACTTCCATCTCTTTAAGGACTTGTCATAGTTTATTGTGTCCACACAATCAAAAACCTTGGTGTAAAATGTGGATTCAGGCAAAGAGCCGCACTTAAAGATCTTGAAGGTCGCATGTGGCCTGAAGGCCACAGGTTCCCCACCCTCTAAAGGTAAAGGTAAAGGTTTCCCTTGCTCGAAAGCCAGTCTAGGGTGCAGTGCTCATCTCTGTTTTTAAGCCGAAGAGCCAGCACTGTCTGCTTCTGCAGACATTTCCGTGGTCATGTGGCAGGCATGACTAGACGGAATGCTGTTACTTTCCCACCGAAGTGGTCCCTATTTATCTACTTGCAATTTCTTGCTTTCGAACTGCTAGCTATTTGAAAAGTGCCCAGTTACAAGGTCGGTGCTTGCGGCTGTTGGCTCCAAGACTCCCCCAGAGCAAGATATTTTGGAAACAGCTGGCTGAAAATGGGCAATGCCTTCCTGGAGCTACAGCTTTTCTGTCTTGAGGAGCATGCCACTGCCATCAACTTTGCTGTCTTTATCACTTGCATTCTTTTCCTCCTCTTGGTGAGTGTTCAAAGGGGATTGGGGTAGTGGTGGGTGGCCCCCCAACAGTAGGTGGGCTCAGGAGCTGGGAGCCTTCCACCTTACTTATTACCAATATTTAGTGTGACCTGTGGGTAATAAGCTTCAACTGCTTATACAGACAGTTTCTGTGGAATGGACTAGGATGTGTTTGTGAGACATTAGATAGATAGATAAATCTTTATTGCCATTGTCCTGCACAGAACAGCGAGATTGAAAATCCACTTATTGACCCAACAAAACCTAAACAAAATACAATTTACCAAATTATCAACATACTCCTACCCCACATATACACATTTAACCCCTAAAAAGCTCTAAAACTTTAAGACTCGAAAACTCTAAAACCTCTAAAAACTATATACAGAAGCTCTCTCATAAACTGCATTTCACTGCATTCAAAGCCAGAACCACTTTTGAGTAGAAACTATTTCTCAAGCAGCTGGTCCTGGTCTTTATGACCCTATACCTTCTTCTAGAAGACAGAAGCTGAAAGAGATCGTTTCCGGGGTACGTACTATCCTGTGCAATCTCTACAGCTTTCTTATAACACCTGGCAGCATAGATTTGATCTAGAGTGGGAAAGTACGCCCGATTATTCCCTCCACAATATTTACGACCTTGGACATTATATCCCCAGCCAGCAAAATGTTTTGGTCTCACCCAGGAAAAGACTTTTGTCAAAGGACAGTACTCAGAGAAAAGCCTTTGGTAATATTTTTGTCTTGTTGGGCAGGTTTACACCACAATGAATAGAGTGCTGTGTTGTAGGAAGGACTGAATTATGTAGCTTTTTTCCTTCCCAACTGGATTTACTGTCAGATAAGAAAAAACATATTGGAAACATGTGCTTGAAAAAAACCAGATGGAAAGTGATCCATCCCTGTGGTTATGGTATTCACAGATGTGTATCAGAGTTGAACAGGATAGCACCATGGGCAAGTAGTTCAAAGATAGCGGGATATGCTTGTGTGTGAGAGTCAGACAGAGAGACAAAGAGAAATGAAAGGGACTCAATCATAAGCATTCATAACACAGCTCACCCGCTGTAAATTGCAAAAGTGGATTCAAAGCCACTTCACTACACAAATGTTTACATAAATTACCCTTGCTTTAACTAGGGATGCATTGGGAGCCTACAGCCAGAAAGGTAGAACATCAGACTTTTATTTCATATTATTTATTTCCTTCCTACCTATCCCCCCAGAGCTATTAACCCTAACGATTAGCCATGCTGTGCAATAAATGGACCAAGAGATCCTGCAGGCCAAATAATACAGAGTCACAAAAAGAGTGTGTTTCCTTTGCATTAAGGGCAATGGAGATAGATTTTCTAGACTTTCTCCATTTGGGTTGAATGGCATGATATTATACACGTTACAATATTATTATTAAAAATACTTAATAAATATGCACTCTTGACAGCCAAGTTAGGATCTCATCAATTAAGTCTGGCATTCATTAGTCAAGAAGAAGTCCAATCAGATTTCACAAGCTCAGCCTGACTTCTATAAATTGTGGACTATTTGTTCTGACATTTGATGAATTATTCTTCATAATCCACTATCTGCTATGATAAATCTAATATTTCAGCTTCTGCTGTTTTAATAACTCCTAGGGCAACAATGCAACATTTGATTTCTGAGCACAATGCACAAATTGATAGTGGATGAAATAAGTTCATTTACCATCTAAGTTTAAGTTTATTATGGCTCTCAAGTTCTAGACCGACACTTCCTAAAGGCTGGGTCTCATCCAAGCCTATTGCAGTACTTTGGACCAAACTTTTAGGAGCCAACCTCTTTCTGGTTGTGCTGACAGAGGATACTGGAAGTTTTAGTAAAAAATTAGTAACGTCTCCAAGCTCTGGCCCATGGAGAGGTAAATGTGTAAGTTAAACTATTGGATAAAAAGAAATTTGGTATAGGATGAAGGGTCGATATATTGTGGATATATTCTGTCATTAGGCTTATTTTAAATGAAGCTTTAGAAGCCTGAGAGCTGCTCTTGGAGCATAGGGAGCGGAGTTGCAACTGGCTAGTGCAAAACTAGACCTAGATCTTTTGCTTGGAAAGGATATGCGCTAAGCTGTTGAGTTATAGGTCTGTCTCAATAACATGTGAATTGTATAACCAAGTAGTTTTCCCCAGTTCAAGTTTCATGCCAGTTTTTATGACTATTAATTACCTTTGCTGCTGCCACTATTATTATTATCATAATGATTATTTCTGTTTTGTATTGTTGGCGTAATTAAAAATCAGCTCTAGCTATGCAGACAAATTAATGCTTATTAGAGGCATATGTGCAAACTGAAATTCACCTTGTCTATGCAATGGGTCAGTTACATAGCTGCCTGTCCACACCGATATTTGGGTCCCAAACCATAGAATTAAATGGGTATCCAATACAACTCCTTTACAATTGACGTTGTCTTATAACTGCATTTTTGCCATTGAATTAACAGATGATTTTGAGGTCATCTTCAGAGGCACTTTAATATACAGTGTGTTACCATGCAGCTGGGACATTTATTTATTTATTTATTGTTAAATTTTTATACTGCCCACTCAGCCAAAGCCAGCTCCGGGCGGTTCACAACAGTGGGTAAAAACAGATAAAAACAAATAAAACAGATAAAAACCAGCAATAAGAACCCACCCCTAAAAAGAGAGAGGTGCAGGAACTGAAGAAACTGTGGGGCAGGCATCCTCCCCTATATTAACCACCCAATGGAAGCCACCCCTCCACCTGCACCCCAAACTTGGCCCGCCAGCCAGGTTTTTAGTTCTTTTCTAAAGGGCAAAAACTCCGTCTGAAGATGCAGTTCCACAGGCAGGAGGTTCCAAAGGGCCGGTGCAGACACGGAGAAGGCTCTCCTCCTTGTGCCAGAGAGGTGAGCCCCCCTGGCTGATGGCACAATTAAAGAGCCCCTCCGGTCCGCTCTGGTTGGATGGACAGACGTCCTTAGGGCGATGCGGTCTCTAAGGTAACCTGGCCCACTACCATATAGGGCTTTAAAGGTCAAAACCAGCACCTTGAATTGCACCCGGAGGCAAACTGGTAACCAGTGCAGCTCCCACAGCAGTGGTGAGATATGGGCATAACGTCCACACCCCATGATTGAATCATGATCAAGATCATGATTGAATATGGCTAGATATTCCATGTCCTTGAGCAGTTATTGATAAAAAGTAGGCATAGATAAAAGGCTTTATCAAGCCACCAAGACTGAGAAGATAATGTTTTGTCATGTCTCTGTTACTGCCATAGTTCCAAGATAGTGAAACTTAGACTCATAAAAGTTGGCATAGATATTTAGATATGATGATCATCATCCTAGAATTGCAGAGTTGGAAGGGACCCTATGGATCATCAAATCCAGCCCCTGTCTAAGAGGCATAGTGTGCAATCAAATTTCCAACCTCTGGGTGCATAGCAAAATAGGTTATTTTGTTTTTAAACCATTTAATTCAAAGGTGGCCAACCTTGGTGCTGCAGCTGTTCTCGGACTTCAACTACAAGAAACCAAAGTCAGCACACAATTCAAAAACATACAAAAACCAGCCAATAAGACAAATTCGGTAAAGAAAAAAGATGTCAGGAGAATACTGATAGAGGGAGGAGAGTGATCTGGAGGGAAGGTTTAAGACAGGGGTGCCCAAACTATGGCCCGTGGCCTCTGCCACTCCTGGAAGCTGAAGTAAAACGCATGTGCACCTGTGCAGAACGTGCCTGTGCATGCACAGAATACTGCCATAAATGACTCGTGGCTGTTGTAAACACATTTATGACAGCCACAGGTCATCTATGGCTGTGTTCTGTGCATATGCGGGGTTGTTCTGCGTGGGCATGTTCTGCGCATGCATGGGCACATTCTGTGCACATGCATGCACATTTTACTTTCACTTCCAGGTGGGAAGAATACGTGACTGGCATGCTCAACCATGTGACCGGCCTGTGGTCCGAAAAGTTTGGGTACCTCTGGTTTAAGAACATTTATAGGGATACAAAAATATGCTTGATCTTATTATTACAAAAATATGTATCTCATTTGAAAAATATGCTCAATCTTATTTAGCAATTAAAATTACTATTTGAGATGTGACTTAGATTTTTAAATTTAGTTACCATAATTCTGTTCATGTTGAGGCTGTAGGGCAACTTCAACAACTTCTGGCCTTTCAGATGATGTTGCACTACAACTCCTTTCAGACCTAGCCAGCATGGCTAATGATGAGGACTTCTGGGAGTTGCAGTCCAACGTTATCTGGAGACCCACAAGTTATCCATTTCTGATCTAGGCAAAGTAAAGGGGACAAATTGTCTGTTCCATTCTTTTCAGGCTTCCTATGAAAATAAAAAGGGAAACATTTTAAAGTATTTAAATAAAAGTACCTTCAGAAACACAGATGGCTGGTAAAGCATTTCTTCATTTCCATCATCTCATTCACGCATGAGAAAATACCGTTTCCACAAAAACGTATTTCATTATAAAGAAGTCTATCTTATCAATAGCATCACAGATCAAGAAAAGAGTTTTTCATCTTTTTGGGAATACCATATCTACTTATCCAAAGTTTCCACTTTTTAGAATTTAAAGTTTATGATAGAGTCATAAAATTACAGAAAATAGAATATGCTATATATGTTGTATATCATCATTTTGTTTCATGTATAATCCTCCCAATACTTACACACATAATATACTTCAATAGACGTTGCCCCATTTCCAATTGTTTCTACTGTATTTGCCGGTGTATAAGATACATCGGAGTATAAGATGCACCCTGTTATTACCAAAATAGCCCACTCTAGGCTATATACAATACAAGATGCACTCTATTCTTTCAGTGTATTTTAAGGGGGAAAAGTGGGTCTTAGACACCAGCAAATATAGTAATTAAATGTTTGATCTTAAAAGCATATTCAGATCAATAAAAATACTTTATATATTTATCTCTAAATTATATAATTAACAAGTGCAATAGCAATTACACTTACCGTATTTGCCGATGTATAAGACACACCAGAGTATAAGGCCAAAATAGTACACTATAGGCCAGTATAAACAGTACAAAACACACTCCATTTTTCCCAGTGTATTTTAAGGGTGGAAAAGTGGGTCTTATATGCCAGCAAATACAGCATATACGACTCCATAGACACATAGAGCATTCTCTGGGAGGTTTACAAGATAATCAGCATTTTGCTCCCAACAAGCTGGATACTCATTTTACTGACCTTGGAAGGACAAAAGGCTCAGTCAATCTTGAGCCTGTCAGGATGATCTCAGGCTGTGAGCAGAGTTTTGTTCTGTGCACACACACACACACCCCCTCACACACACAACCATAAACAAATAAGACTTCAAAGATGCAGTCCTTTACATGTCTCTTCAGAGGTTGGGCTTACTCCTGAGTAAGTATTTTTATGACTGCAGCATACAATTTAATAAAATGAATCAAGAGATACCCTTAATCAGCTTTCCCTCATATTAGCTTTGATGTAATATTTTAAGCAATAGATATTTTGTGTTGATTTTCTTTTCTGACATACATTATAAACATTCTTCACATTTCTTAATGTTTTCTTTGCAAAATGCAGTAATATATTTCTTACCATCTGTGACACAGACTGGATGGATGATGACAGATTTTACCTGTGATGGTGAACCTTGGCACTCCAGATGTTCAATTCCCAGAAGCCCAAGCCCCCTGTGAATCCACATGAATGAGTTTACTGCGATTAATCCGGCCCGTGCTGCTCTCGACGCTCCCGGAAGCAGAAGTAAAACGCGCCCGGAAGCGGCGAGGGCAGCGTGGACCAGATGAATCACAGTAAACCCATTCGTGTGGATTCACAGGGGGCTTGGGCTTCTGGGAATTGAAGTCCAAGAACATCTGGAGTGCCAAGGTTCACCATCACAGAGTTATACATTCCTGCAGTCCTAACAGTTTCCCTTTTTCTTCGCCTTGCAGATTGGTGAGTTGTTTCTAAGTTTTGACTGTGCCCCATTAGGGGCAGCATCACTGGCCCAGGTCCATAAAGCTGTGCTACAGGATGGGAAGACAGTTGCAGTGAAAGTCCAGCATCCTAAGGTTCAGGCCCAGAGTTCTAAGGATATTCTGCTGATGGAGGTAAAGCCATATCCTTCTTTGGCCACCTTTACCGAACACTCTCTATGTTGACATAGTGGATCTCTATTAGCATTGGCATGGGGAGGCTCAAATGTTGGAAGAGCTCTTCAGTTCCATGCTGGCACTGTGTGGTTCTGTTTCAGTGAGATTGTCTTCTGTTGGTTACATGCCTGGCAAGCTAGGCTCCAGAGGTTTTCAGTGCCCTGCAAAGAGAAATAACAAAAATATAAATCTGGAGGGGCAGTGATGGTAGAATTGCAGTAAAATTAATGGATGGAACTGAAGTGGCTTTTGCAAAATCAAGCTGTATTTCTGCACTTGCCTAAAAATGTGAACTTAGCTTATTTGTTTATATATGAATAGTCTGCTATTACTTATCAGTTTGCATTATCAGACAATGAAACACGAGCAAGAAAACCACAGCACATACCTGTACATGCATTCACACATACCTATTCACACATATGCTAATTAACTTGTGAATCACCCAGAGAGTGCACTAAGCACTATGGGGTGGTATACAAGTGTGATTGCTGATACATATGCCATATTTATCATCACTGTTCTACTTTACAGAATTTTCTTCTTCTGTGTCTAGGCTAGACGTGAAACTGCCAAAACAAAGCCATCTTTTGGTGAATTCATTCCACAGTGGCAAAGCAACTGCATGCCCAATTGTGGTTCAAAAATTCCACAATCTTCAGTGAGGCTCTTTCTGTGTACCCCACTTCACAGGATAACATAGTGGATCACATGAGTGAGTTCTAGATTTAATTTAATTTAATTGATAGATTTATATACCGCCCGAATCCGATGGACTCTAGGCGGTGTACACAGCTTAAAACCAATATAAAACAACTAGCTGATTACCCAGCTTCTCTCGGGTTTTTCTTTTATTTAACATAGGCCAGCCTTTCCCTCTTGGAAACCTCGTGGGGTGTATGTGGGTCACTCATGCCTCCCTTCCTCTGTCTCTCTCTTCCCTCACCCATCCCGCTTTTCCGTCAACGGTCACTTACCGCCCTTATCCTTCCGATACATGTGTCTGGCCACCTGGTGGACCAGAAGTCTCCAACAGCAGTGCCCAACAGCATACACCCCCACATGGGGCTTGTGACCCCCACAGTGCTGATCTCGCATGCCCATTTGCCTTCCACCTACTGTGAAAACTACAGCTGAGCTCAGAGGGCTACAGCTAAGCTAGTCAGATGATGTCACAATCTCAACCTACCTGGGACTATGACATCAGCCAATTACATCACTGGGAAACACACACATTGTATAGTTGAATTGGGATGCAATTTGGGGGGCGTACACCCCCCATTGGGCTTGTGACCCATGCAGTGCTGATCTTGCCGGCCCAAGGTACGATGTACCAAATTTCAGCGGGATCGGTCCAGGGATGTGGGAGCCTTTCAAGCACGTACAAACATAGATTTCTATTTTATAGATATAGATTAAAAACATGGATAGTAGGGTAGCTCTCACATCAGCAAAATAATTTATCTGCCCTTATTGACAACAGCACCAATATCTACAGTGAAATCTTGGTGAAGGCTATACAATTTTATAGCCTGTAGTGATATACATTATGCTCTCCAGATGTTTTAAACTGCATGGGGGTAGTCAATCATATAGATGAAATAATAGAGATTTTGATTTAAAAAGTGGCTGTTTCCTTAATTTGTAGTCTGAAGACAGAGAATATTGTTTCCTCAGAGATTTAAGGACAGTTTGAAGGGATGTTTACAGATTGTGGGGTACATGGTCACCCCATATTTTGCATCCAGTTTATACATTTTGCAAATGCTTTTATTGTCTTAACAATCTGCAAAAAGTGACCCCATCAAAGTTAACTTCAGACTCTAGAATTGAAAGAGTGCCTCTCTCCTCACATAGGCTTCAGATTAAAAGAACGTTTACTGCTTCTTGGAAATGTTTAACGCTGAGGAAGCCACTCTAGAAGAAAGTAGCTGGAAAGAAACCACTCAAAGAGTGTAAACCATCAGTGTTAGCTGCAAATAAGTTAAAGAGCCACAAATGCTTCACATATATGGTGCCTTTCCTGTTAAAATAGAATAGAAATAGTATTATAGAGGTATGATAAATAAATAAATAAATAAATAAAACCAGGACTCCTTTTTTCATATGACAGGGTAGTTCTGCATTTAAACTATTTTCTTCCTATGTTCTTTGTTAGTTTCCTATTGTTCTGTGGTTGTAACTGTGTTGTTGTTGTTGTTGTTGTTGTTGTTGTTGTTGTTGTTGTTGTTGTTGTTGTTGTTGTTGTCGTCGTCATCATCATCATCATCATCAATAATAATAATAATAATAATAATAATAATAATAATAATAATAATAATAATAATAATAATAATAATAATAATAATAATAATAATAATAATAATAATAATAATATTTTTATTTATATCCCGCTTCCCTCAATCCAATGGATGACTCAAAGCGGCTTACAAGACATTTGTTGTTGTTGTTGTTGTTCAGTCGCACAGTCGATTCCGACTCTTTGCGACCCCATGGACCATCGCTCTCCAGCCACCCCTGTCCTCCACCATCCTCCTTAGTCCACACAGCCCTGCACCCATTGTGTCTACAATACCATCTAGCCATCTCATCTTTGGCCGTCCCCTTCTTCTTTTGCCCTCCACCTTCCCCAGCATCAAGGCCTTCTCAAGTGAATCCTCTCTTCTCATTTGATGTCCAAAATACTTCAACTTCATCTTTGTTATTATAAAGATACAATAATGAAATACAAAATTCAGAAATACAGCATGACAATATAATCATAACTATAATCTAAAGATACAGAATAACAGAACCAAAAATACACTATAGCCACCCAAATGGTCCAGGAGCCCCACTCTAAAATTAACTCTTGTTTAAATGGTTTCAGATCCTTGTCTTGGCTGTGAAGCAGATCTTCCCAGACTTTGAATTCATGTGGCTAGTGGAGGAAGCGAAGAAGAACTTGCCACTCGAGCTGGACTTCCTTAATGAGGGAAGGAATGCAGAAAAAGTGGCCCACATGTTACGATGTTTTGACTTTCTAAAGGTAGGTGTTTTGTGTTTGCATGAACAAAGTTCCCTTTGTACAGGATCGTCCGCATCTGAATGAAGTTAATAGTGGCATTAGTGGTGCGCCACTAATTTGTTCTGTGAGGAGGAACAGCAAAATAATTCTGTTCCAAAGAGAATCTGAACCCTCTTCAAATTGGGACAGAATAGGAAGAAAATAAGAAAATCTTAATTTTGATCTGGAAAAATTAACTGGAGAGATTCGTTTTAATAACTACTGGGGGATAACATAGCAGCAGCTGAAAGCAATACTGCTGGTGCACTCCTGCTTTCATATGCAACTCAGTAATTTTTGTGCTGCATGATTTTTTGTGGCTAGCACAACAGCTTCATATAAGTGCAGTCCTCCAGAACAGATAGTTTCAGGTTAGTGGAATGGTCTCCTACTGTCTGGAATCACCTGACCGAACATTGTCCACATATTCTAGCCAAGAGGCCAGCATACCTGGCTCTCCAGATGTTCTTGGACTTCAATTCATAGAAGCCCTGATCAGCAGGTGTACTGACTTGGGCTTCTGGTAATTGAAGTCCAAGAACACCTAAAGAGCCAAGTTTGCTGACTTCTGCTCTAGCCCAAAGAAGTCTAGGATACCAACCATTAAATTAGTATTAAAACCAGATGATATGAAAGTGTGAATACTGGATCAACATAACAAGTTGTTTAGAGCTCTAAGGATATTTTAGAACAGGGGTTCCCATCCTAAGGCCCATTGGCCAGATCTGGCCCATGACACCATTTCATGTGCCCCCTCAAAAGGGAACATGGCTGTGAAGAAACAGAAGGAAGTCACTTTTTATAACATGTAAAAAGGGATGTGCTGTTTCCTCAGTGATCCATCTCTATAAATGCACACGCATTGCAACTAGATTTTCACTTCATGAATCACCATATTTACAGAGCTGTGCACACATCTCTGTTGTACACGGGCTGCAGACCAGGGGCAGGAGGTGTTTGCATTTCCAGACTGGATTTGCTGAGTAGCAATTGCCTATGAGACTGGCTTGACTTATATATGGCAAGTGCTACAGCACTGTTCCTGCACGGCTGTATATTTGCTTATGCAAATATGCACTATTATGAAATCTGTGCAATGGTAACATGTCGGAACCTGTACCACATGAGTCAGCTTTCCCCCTCTTCCTGCAAGAATGGCATCGGGAAGGTATAGCACGTGCCTGCACATAGGCTGCAAAAGTCCTGCTCAACCATTGTTTCAAAATGTCTACATTCATAAGATGTTTTCCTATTCTGAATCATAGAGTTCTATGGAGGCCTTGAAGGCCATTTTTCCCAATCTGCCTACTCAGTACAAGAAATCTAGAGGTATAGCTCTCAAAGAATGCTGAGTATCATCTGCATGAAAAGTAATAAGGGAGAGCCCTACTTAAGACAGTTGGTTGTACAGTTGAACGGGTCTTATTTATTGAGATCTTTCTCCTAATGTTTAATCTCTCCTCTTGTAAAATAAACACATTAGATCTGGTTTTAGCCTTTGGGGTAGCAGAGAACAATATTTTGCATTCCTCTGTGTTACAGACCTCCTGGCAGGGCCGCCATCAGGGGAGGACCATCAGGACTCCCGTCCCGGGCCCGGAAATGATGGGGGCCCGCCGCTGGCAGGAAACTACTGATCTGCACATGCGCAAACAAATGCCGCATGCGCAGGAAACCATGGGGGCATGGCCAAAATGGGGGAGGGGCAATCCGGGCCCAGAAATTTCTCATGCCAGCCCTGCCTCCAGGTATTTGAAAAGTGCTATCATGTGTCTCTTGTCTCCTCTTGGATAAATGTCATATCCAAAGCACACACACATTTGTGAAATACATATTTTATAGCCTTTGTTCAAGGCAGTATACTATCACCTGCATTTCTATGTATTTTTTATATGTATGGTATTGATGCCAGCACATGCCAGGATTACAAGCAAAATGCTCTTATGGAGTTGTATATTTGCCTGCATAAGCAGTCAGGTAACTCGCCGCTATCCTTTGTTTTTGTCATAAATCATATGGAGAATAACATGCCAAAAGCCACATGTTTACTAAGATTTGAAGAGTACAAAGCTTCTTTCCCATGCCTCACTCTCAGACTTTTTGGTTGACCAAGCAGCCCTTTCCAGTTTTGAATGTACTTCCAGTGACACTGTAATATTCCTTCCCACATGTAACACTAATCAAACAGGCCTTTAAAAAGGGCACAGAAGGCCAAAGGCTGACGGCGTCTTCTAAGTGAATGTTTATTGAGAGCGCTGTGCCATGGAGAGCTGTGTCCATTGCCACTGTAACAACCAGGAGAGCGTGGAACAAATCCTATTCTACAGTCACCTATTTGCTGGGTTAAAGAGCTACTGCAATATCGATTCAGGGAATAATAACCAATTGCTGCAAAAATGGCTAAATAATGGATTTCTGTCTAGTCCGTTGATTTAAAGACATTATCATCAACCCCACAGGCATCAAGAGAGTTGATGTGTGTGTGTGTGTGTGTGTGTGTGTGTTACTAGGGGTGGGAAAGAGGAACTCAGTAGCGCAGCTGAGAAGTGGATTTCATACTGTGAACCCAGCTGAGCTTCTAAAGCTAGAGATAAATTGCTTCCATGCACAGGCATTAGGGCAAAATGTCTATGCATAATTTAAGCTTGCCACAGACAATGACGCTTTGCAAATGAGACTTCTACACAGATTAATAATGATCATTGACTGTTGCTGTAAATTCTGATACAGGGATAAATGTTGACTCAGGGTTAAAATAAGCTATGAACTTTGAGATCAGTAGATTTAAACATCAATATATTATCAGAGTACATAAATTAATAAAATGTGGCATGAAAGCATTTACTCTTTAAAGGCAATATATGAGTCTTTATAGACCTACATGTGTAAGCTAAAGTAGAAAAAACTGCTTGGCACGGTTAAAAAGAAAAAGGGAGGGGCTGAGATAGCTCACGCCAGCCAAAATCAGTCCTGCCAAGTGATGCTTAACTGGCTAAGCTATGCCCGGACAGGTAGCCCAATAAGGGGGTGAGGTGAAATACGTCACCCCCTCAAAGTATAAATACAATCCTCTTCATAGTTTAAATGAAGTTTAAATATGGTTATAATTCATCTCTACCCATTGTATAGCTAGCTTTAATAAGAGGCTTCCATATTATCCTCTGCATAGAAACGAATGATAGAAATTATACTTTTTAAATCATTGTGGCAACATTTTTTTTATTGCTCTTATTGATAGAATACATTCATATTCTGCCTTTCACCTACAAAGTAGTTCTCAATGCAGCTTACAATAAACAAATAAAAATAAATTGAACCATAGAATCATTAAACCAAGTAAAACTAACCATGGTAAAAGCCATTTTTAACAATCCGCTTACTCCCAGGTAGAACTTGGTAGTCCTCCGGCCTCCTGGCAATGGGATTGTGCCTGATCCTGCTTCTCTGGCCCAGGTCGGACCCAGCAGTTCAGAGCTTTAGTGATCAGTGTGCCCAGACACCCCTGACCAAAATCTAGGTAGTGAGCAAAGGGTGCACGTGAAACTTGTGTAGATTCAGGTAACATGTGCCAAGTAATCACTCCAAGTCTCTTCAGGTATTTTAGAAATATAATATATTGAAAGCATATCAAGATTCAGGATACAGTCCAGCAAAAGCTTAGAAAGCATTTCAAAACAAAATATATAAATCAAGCTGCATGTTCAAGGGATAGCCCATGGCCCCCCTTCTTTCTCAAACCTCTACATTTTTGCAGTTTAAAAGCACAACATCCAAGTGAATGTCTGTGTGTGTGTGTGTGCGCGCGCACACACATGTGTGTGTGTGCGCGTGTGCGCGCATCTCTGGTTTATATCTCCTCCCATAGGGTCCACCTTTGGCCCTCCCTCCCCCTTGGGGAATCCAACCAATGACCTTACAGCAAGACATGTCAATCACACATTAAGTTTCAGTTCTTCTAAACCATGAGGCCCCTATAGTTTGCATCCAAGACCTGGTGTGAAGGAACTCCTACACAAGAAATTCCCCATCTTGGATTTAGCTAATGTCAAGGGTATACCTCATTCTGACACACCATTAAAATTAACTAAATGCATTAAAATTAACTAAGTGTACTGTTAAAAAGAGCACACCAGCCTAAGTCTGCTTTTCTTCATTTGTGAAGAAAAATGGCAAGACGGTAGAAACCACGAACACACAGAAATCCGTCTGGTATGAAATTAATAGCCTTTACTTCAGGTAAAACAGGAGAAAACCAAAGCCTTCCGGTAAATAATGCTTTTCACCACTGCTTCCTCGGGGTTTTCTCAGAAAATGATATTTTTCTTTCAAAGTATTAATTGTTTATATAGCCTCTTAGTTCATTCGTGTGTTTCTTCATTTGTAGCAGAGCATTGCACAATTTAAAGACAGTGTGATGATACACACCCACCCACCCTTGCTAGCAAATATTTTCCCCACCGATACCTGTGCATGTTGAACTGAGAGAGAAACAATGCACAAGGAAAGTGTTTAATATCCTAGCTATCGTGTAGTCGATGAACTCATTCTATGTGGAATGTGGATAGATGAATCCACTTCATTCTTCCTTAGTGAAAATGTATGATTACATTTTCTGGATTAGTTGGGGCTTGGTATACATGATTGGGAGTGCGGTGGCTTAGTGGTTAAGATGCTGAACTTGACGACTGGAAGGTAGGCAGGTCAGCAGTTTGAGACCCAAGTACTGCTCGACAGAGTGAACTCCCATCTCTGTCCCAGCTCCTGCCAACCTAGCTGTTCGAAGGTGAGAAATTGCAAGTAGATAAATATGTACAACTTCAGTGGGAAGGTAAACAGCCTGCCATGTGTCCACATAAAAGTCTGCAAATGCAGACAGCGCTGGCTCTTTGGCTATAATCAGAAATGAGCACTGAACCTTAGAGTCGGCTACAACTGGCTTTCGAGCAAGGGCGACCTGACCTATACAGCTAACAGGGATTTAACCTTTGTAAGCACTTCGCTTTGAAGAAAATCTTGGGTTGCATTTTTCTAATTGTTCCACTTACCAGAGAGCTGGCTCAGATTGCAGGGAAATAACTAAAGACCTGGGAAGCAGACCATGATTGTTGGGAATCAGAATAGTGGAGTGGTTCCTCCTCGGCTCATTTTGACGTAGGGCCCAATATTATGGTTTCCAGTGGCATTTCCTCGACTGAGGGGACCATCACCCCACCTAAAGGGGCTCATCCATCCCTAACCGTTGGCCCTTTTAGGGTTAGTCAGGTTATTTTCTGGTGCCCAACATTTGGCGCTGAGTCGCTGACTGTACAGTCTACTCTATTACTGTAGCTGGATGTCCAACCAGACTAACAGAAGGCAGAGTAAGGCATCAGAGATGTTAAACTGGGAATCCCAACATCTTGACCCAGACTAGGATTGCCAGCTCAGTAGCATTCCATTCACTAAAATTTTAGGGCCAAACACTTCTTTTTCTATATCCAGGCCAGACGTGAAAGTGCCAAACTGATGGCACCCTTTGGTGAGTTCAGTCTGCAGTTGCTTTTGCCCGAACTAGTGTGAGAAAGATTAGCTAGCATAAGATGACTGTTGCCCAGGGTACACTCGATTGTGGTTCAAAAATACCACAATCTTCTAGGAAGCTCTTTCTGTGTACTCTGGGCCAAACACTGAGACCAGGCAGACTCATATGATGTCACAAGAATAATGATGTCACAGAGATGGACTAAGTAAGGGTTGGATGGGAGGGATTGGCAGGCTTTGCACTGCTAATGCCAGAGTTTGTACAATAACATATTGCCACACTGGAGCCTCACGCCCAGGCATGACACAATATTTATATGCCAAAAAGCAGGAGTAAGGGAAGCAACTGGAGAGAGAGTTGGTAAAGGTTGGCATTAGTGCCAGTTACCATTTGGAGCAATCTGCACATTTATGCTGAGCCATTGAGCCCTGGTGCCAGCTAGGAATGGGCGGAAATGGGTGTACATGCTTTTACATCTCCTTATTTATAAACATTAAACTATGTCCTCTGGTAGTGGTCATCCTAAGACTTCTCTTTCCTCCTGAGACCCAGATAACCATGGCAGTTCCTTGAGCACTTGGCTAATACTTTGAGGCTTGGCAAGCCTCCACTAGCCTTCTTATTCTCGACAACTATCCTAGTTTCCCCTAGTTTCTCTTGGATTGCTGAGTTCTGAAAGATGAATGCTTGTCTACTTTTATCAGGTTATATATCTTGCCTGTAGCCTTAGGATCACTCCCCTGGGGATTTGTAATAATCCTCTCTGCCTCAGACCATGAAACTAACCTCTGGCTCTTTTGTTTGCCATCTCAGGAAACTTACTCATTCCTACCCTATATACCACACTACTGCCTTCTGGTCAATCTGGTTGAGAGCTGATCTCTCTGAAATCCGACAAAGAAGCTGCTATGACTTTAAAAGGCATTGAGAGAGACTTAATTATCTCCCCAGGAGTTTGCAAAACATCAGCAAAGTCCACCCAAGTTCATAAGGCACTATTCCTGACAGCCCGGAGGCCTTAAACATGCATTCTTAAGGCCTCCAGGCTATCATGGTTGATGAAATATAGAAACTGGAGTTGCTTTTAAAATATACTGTAGGATAAGATTGTTTATCACTTACAGAATGAGATCAAGTCTCCACTGTGATGAGTTGTATTTATAATTCAGGTACATGTTACAATTAGCAAGCAAAGCATGAGAAAGCCTAAACATCCAACATACTCAACAGGCTTTAAAGGTAAAGGTAAAGGTTTCCCTTGCTCGAAAGCCAGTTGTATCCGACTATAGGATTCAGTGCTCATCTCTGTTTCAAAGCCGAAGAGCCAGTGCTGTCTGCCTCTGCAGACATTTCCGTGGTCATGTGGCAGGCATGACTAGACACCGGAGCGCACGGAACGCTGTTACCTTCCCACTGAAATGGTCCCTATTTATCTACTTGCAATTTCTTGCTTTTGAACTGCTAGGTTGGCAGGAGCTGGGACAAAGACGGGAGCACATTCCGTCCTGCAGTACTCGGGAATTGAACTGCTGACCTTCCGCCTCCCAATCAGCGTCTTAGCCACTTGAGCAACTGCAGGTTTAAAGCAGTTAAAGCAAGGGACTGCTGTGGCTTAGTGGTTAAGATGCTGAACTTGATGACTGGAAGGTTGGCAGGTCAGCAGTTCAAGACCTGATTGCTGCATAATGGAGTGAGCTCCCATCTCTGTTCCAGCTCCTGCCAATTTAGCAGTTCGAAAGCAAGAAATTGTAAGTAGATAAATAGGGACCACCTCAGTGGGAAGGTAAGCAGTGTTCTGTGCACTCCAGTGTCTCGTCATGCCTGCCACATGACAACAGAAATGCCTGCAGATGCAGATAGTGCTGATTCTTTGGCTATAAACAGAGACAAGCACTGAACATCTGTTCAAGTTGCAAGAGCACTGCCACACATCAAATAGTATTTGGGTAGTTTCATGTCTGGTCTAGACATGGAAGAAGAAGCAACCAAGAAGGAGGACTTAGTCATGTTGAGTTATGATAAGGCCTTTGTTGAGAGTTTTATGCATGCTTCTTTCAAGAACCTGGATGTTTTTACATTTTACATGCAAGCTTCCCTACATGTTAAATATAACCCACAATACTTTGTGCCGCACTCTACCTTATCTCACAGTATTCAAAGAATTATGTTGTCTTTCAGGTTCCTAAAATCTATTGGGAACTTTCAACAAGGCGAGTTCTCTTCATGGAGTTTATGGAAGGTGGGCAGGTGAATGACAAGGCCTACATGGATAGAAATGGCATCGATGTGAATGAGGTAATACTCTCTCTCACTATGGCATTAGTCAGTGTTGGTGATCACAAAAATAGGAACATCACTAGTTGCCCCTGAAACCAAGCAGTATTTCGAAAACTAGTTTCATATGAGCAATTAAGGAGCAAAGACAAATTATGCTAAAATGAGCAGGTTCTCTATTTTTTTTTTTTTTTGGAAAGCCCTATTTCCTGTTAGGATCATCATCTGAAGGTTATCTATTATTATGAGGCTGCGGTTGCTCACTGGTTAAGAAGCTTACCTTGTTAGCTGGAAGGCTGGCAAGTCAGCAGTTCAAAACCTGGGTACTGCATGATGGATTGAGTGCCCGTCTCTGTCCCAGCTCTTGGGGACATGAAAGGAGCCACCAGAATGCCTTTGAAAAGATATGTACATAGCTCTGGTGAAGGGCATAGTTCAGAAGTAGTAATGTCTGATTATTGCCTTGTTATCAATTGACTTTGTTTGCCCTAGCTAGTGTCATTATCAAGCAAGTCTGACTGACCATATAATGTTCTTATGCAATTATAAGAAATCAGCTGGAGTTGTCACATGTGACTGGTTTCCAGAAGTCTGGAGAAAGTACAGTCAGCATTAGCAGAGATGAAAAAGAGAGAGAGAGAGAGAGAGAGAGAGAGGGAAATAAAGAAGAAAAAAATGAAATTTCTATACTTGTGTAGGCAGAAACCATTTTTACACTCCCTGGGAGCATCATCTTTTAACCTCAGACTCCACACAGCTCTGTATCTAGTTTTTCATATTAATGACAATTCACAGTTTTCACGGTGTGTCTGCAAAATTTGGGAGTTGTCCTTTAAGGTATTACACAATTCCACATGCAGTCATTTTCTGTTAGCAGATACAATAATTCATGTGTACTGGATGCATATAGCTGTCTATTTGGAGATGAAAGCATGTACATTGGAGGAGAGGATATGTGTAAGAGTCAGGGTAGTGTTCAGCTTGTCAGACCTGCCTT